>OY755206.1:36328009-36903009 GCA_963576765.1 Draba incana
AGCTCCTTGTCTTGGTTGCTTCTAGTATCATGCATGTACTCGAAACGCAAAACAAAAAGAGACACAAGAAACTAGCAAGCAAAAACAAAAATAAAAAGCCTAGACAAAATCCTAATAAAATAAATCTAATGGTGTTGATTCCCCGGCAACGGCGCCAAAATTTGATAAGCTCAAATTATCCCTAGAGCTAAACTCTCTCAAATTAAGAAATCATTTATAGTACTTTAGGTATCGAATCCACAGGGAATCAAGGAAACACAATAGATTAATAATTTCGAATTAAACTAGGCAAGGTGAATGTAAAAGTAAGTAAAGCAGGCAATTAAAACGGTTGTAAAATAATTAAGAGAAAACGCAAGCCACAAGGAGATCTCTAGTAAATCATAATTGCAGATAAATCAATAGTTAGGAATATTAAAGCACAATTCTTGAACATGAACACGAAAGTAAAACAAACCAGTTGTCGCTGCGAATATTATCTATGTCTAAATCCTAGAAAGCCAATTTTTTTTACGAATCCTATGAATCTAAACAAGCATTAATTTCAGGTTCAATTATTAACAAAACCCTAAACCAAATTTCTTTCCGAAAAGAAATTTTGCTCATCTAAGACTAGTTCATGCAAATCAATAAAACTGTCGTTTCTATTAATTAACCTATGATCAGATTTCAGTTCTTGACGCTAAAAATCAACAATAAACACAAGCCAAGATGAAGAACATTCTAAACATATTATCCTAACAATGAAATCAGATCTAGCAATCCATCAAACATTTTCGAAAACCCTAAACCTAACAAGAGAACTACTCAGACACGATCATAGAAGAAAACATCTTTTTATTAATGAAAATCTCTAAGTAATTGATAAAATAAAGCATAAGCCTAAACAATGGCTGTAAAAACGTATATATATAGAGGTACAAAATCGACTGGAAACCTAAAAGTAAATATCTGGAACTTTCGAGCTTCGAACGGACTTCTTTTGATTAAGAATTGGGTTTGGTCGACATTGGTGTCGATCGACACTGGTGTCGATCGACACCATCTTGAAAATCAGATTCTTCGCTTCGGTTTTCGCCATTTCATTCCGAAATGCTCCAAAACTTCCAGTAAACATCTTTTAAGCTCCAATCGTCCAAGTACCTATAAAGACTCTAAAAACAACTGGAAAACACCAAAGGACTCCAAATATAGGACTTATATCATTGCTTAAACAGGGTAAAAACCATGATATATCACCCATCCTGAAACTATTCGAGCTCAAGCAAACTCTGGAGTTCTCTCAAGACATGTGACCGAAAAGAGAAGTGCACATTGGTGATATAGGTAGCCACATCAATTCTTTAAAACCTCTCCGTATATACCGCATATACCATATATGCCTGAAACCGGGGTGTCACAATCACTTCCACTAACAGATCGCAACGTCCTCGTTACGCATACCAAGATCGTTACTCCCCACAATCTAATTCATACAGTTGTCATAGTTTGCACTGATACCACTTGTAACGCTCTGATCGCCCTATCCATGGGCTCCACATCCACTCTCAGCCTGTGGGCCCACACTCTCCGACGGTTAGTGCGTTAGTCAAAGAAGCTCAGAAATCATGTCTATTGACCCTGCGAATCACCACGCGATCTTTTTCCGAGTTTTGACCTCACTCGCACGGTACGTGAAATGAATTTCCAGTAGGTCACCCATCCGAAAATTACTCCAGCTCAAGTACGCTTAACTCTGGAGTTCTCTCAAGACCTGTTACCGAAAAGATAAGTGCACTTTGGTGATATAGTGATATACGTGGCATTTTACCACTTTTACTAACCGTTTTTATTTATTTTCTATACTATATAATAAGCTTTTCAATCGAAAGAGGTAGTTTCTCATATATTTGGTTTTACAGAGTCATTTAGGTACAATCATCAAAAGGGGAGAAAAATGGAGCAAAATGAGTATTCTTAATCCCACAACAACTTTCCAAGGCCATAGGAACCTATCTTTGTCCTCCCATGCCAGGATTTCACGATTCTCCAAGTTGGACATATTCTATATCCCCAAAAGATCACCTCGGACGCTCAACCAAATCAACTTGGACGGAGATGAAACTTTACGTGGAGATAGCCATTTGAGTTAGATATCTCGAACATTTGGAACCATAGCATTTGGAGTTGAAGTGTGCAAGTATTCAAGTTTTACTGAAGGTATGTCATATTGCCTAGAAGAAGAATCAAGTCCAAGATGGGCCTAAGCACCGAACCAACCCATGGGCCGCCTCATTTACTTGAAGCCACGCACAAGGAGATGATTTTGAGCTAGACCCCGGACCAAATCACGTGACCGGTGTGACCGATCGGTGCCGTGGCCACTTCTGCGCACTTATCGACAAAAAGACGTTTTTGCACAAGACAAAACCCTAGAAGTTTGCCGACCTAGAGACTCCTCCAACACCTATATCTACTTGCTTTTAGCCTCTTGAGAGAAAGAAAGCAGCCTTAGGCACCCACAAATCACTAATAAACATGTATTTTCGTTATTCTCTTTAGATCTTCATCTTTATCCTTTGTAAAAGAGCGATGAAGGCCATGGTGTTCTTCTCAAGCCTTGTGCTGAGAGATCTACCTATGCCGAGCACTTATCTATCACGAATCTACTGTTTTATCAACTTCTCTACCTGCTCCATCTTTCATAACATGTAGAGTTGTTGTATGCTTGATAATAAAGTTATTTAAATTATTTTGCTTGCATCTTTTACATCTTTATTGAATTGCTTCTAGATTAGTTTTCTGTCTTTATTTGTGCTTTAATGCTTGATCTAGCTTAGCTACCTAGAGATCGATCATAGGCCGGTATCGATTCCAAAAGCTTTGATATCGACCGGACCAAGTATTCGATGGGCCAAGCGTCCTAACAACCTAATCAGTTAGTTAGGGAGTTTGGTGAATAATTAGATCCTGATTTTAATGCGTGAATCCACCTTGTAATAACCATGCGAAAGCTGAGTCTATTAGGGTTGGTTTCATAGGATTTGGAGCCACGAAAGTGGAATGGATCTACCGCAGTGATCTAAGTTCATGAACACTAGTTGCATATCTTTAAAATCCGGTGTAGAACATGTTGCATAAGTTCTTTAGTTTTCTTTTATCTTGTATGTTTTGATTTATCTATCCCTCTACTTTATTTTCATTTACAAAAACCCCAAAACCAAATATAAAAGCCCTTAGCTTATTCTGCATCATATAGATTTATAGCCTAACACTTAGTCTCCTGTGGATCAACCCCTAAGTACTACAATTGTCAACTGTGCACTTGCAGATTAGGGTTTATAAATTTAAAACCTAGATGCGCAACCAAAACCCGCGCCATCAAGTTTTTTTGGCGCCGTTGCCGAGGACTTTGTTCACTTACCTATAGATTTTTGATAAAGAATAAGCCTAAGTCTTGTTTTTCCTTTTTTTTTTATTTTTCCTTTTTTTTTCTTTTTGCTAATTTCGTTTTTTGTTTTTGTTTTCTATTTAAGTGTGTTTCAGGGATTTATCAATGGAACATCACACCAAAAACCCTAGGAGAATGACGCCAAGAAGGAGATCTAATGGGTATTACATCCCTATGCCTCATGAATTCCATCAACCGCCGTTTCCTTACAACAACTGGTACAATTCACAATTGTACCAACAACAAACGCCTTGGGAGACTCAAGGAAGTGTACACCACCACCATGTGCCGCCGAATCAGCCTCCACCACCCCACGGCCGCCCTTGTTCAACTCAACAAGAAGACAAGCTTGAAGCCTTGTGCCGGCTCGCGGATGATATCCACAATATCGTTCGAGATATCGAAGCTAGGGTCGAAACCATCAACTCGTCCCTTGAAGAGAAGCTCACCACCTTTACCAACAAGATCCAAGACTTGGAGACACGCTTGATCCACCTTGAAGAAGTTCAAAAACAACATGCCTTAGACCTTCAAAGCAACGCTAGAAAAATCCATAGTTTCGAGCAGAGCTTTAATGGTCTTTGGGAGAGATTTGAAGGAGAGATCAAGAGCACTAATGACCATGTTGAGGAGATCACTACTGGCCTAGGCGTCATAGAAATCAAAGCTCACAAGGCCACAAAAGCTTTGGACAAAGCCAAAGATGATCACCGAGACTTGTATTCTACAAGCCTTGTCTTGTCGGAAGGACAAAAGCAACATACTCAAGCTATCAAAGACCTTCACGACTCTCTTGATAAGAAGTTCAACCACCTCATGTGTAAGTACTCTTCCCTCAAGAAGAAAGAAGATGAAACGTCCAAGACACTTGAGAAGATAAGTGACCGATTGGAACCCTTGGAGGAACCAAGCCGTTTGGAAACAAACGAAGAAGAGCCGACCCCCATGGCCCATTGCTGCACATTAACACCACTTGAAGAAGACTCTTCCATCTCTTATCAAGAGGAAGAAGAAGCTCTAAGACCTTTCCTAATGGCCAAACCCTACAACCAAATATTTACGGCGAGAATTTCAACAAAATCACCAAAGAAGAAGACACGTTTGAGTGAAGGATCTGGCCTAAGACCACGTTGGATCAGTGATGAGATGATAGAGGTATTCAAATCTATAGTTAGAGAACTCCCTCCCACCCTCTCCTTTGAAGACGCTTGGAAAACCGAGTCATCGCTTAAACTATGCTTTAGAGAAAGCGAGGAAGACGAAGCTATGATTGAGGAGTTATTCGACCAGGTTAGGAATCCCCATCGGTACCTAAGGATCCTTCCTAAGACTCTTGATCCAGGTTCTTTCAATATCCCTTGCTCTATTAAAGATTATATCTTCGAGACCTCTCTTATCGATTCGGGAGCCGGAGTCAACGTTCTGTCGGAATCGCTTGTGAGAATGATGAAGATAACCAACCTTCATCCTTCAAACAAGAGAATTTCACTTGCTAATGGTGCTTTCACTTGCTCATTGGGTGAAGCATTCAACTGCCTAGTGAGAATCGGTGATTGCATTGTGCCGACCGACTTTGAAGTGGCTAACATGAACAATTGTTCAACACCTTTTATTCTTTGAAGACAATTCTTGGCTACTGCTGGAGCTATCTTGGATTACCTCTTACAACGGTTATCCTTTCCAAAGATAGATAGAAACATTTTCTACTACGCAGCACCACCTGGCTTTCGAGCTAAAGTTACAAGATACATTCCTCTGGAGAAAAGAAAAATTACAGTTCAGTACCCGTTCCATTTACCTGATGAAGACCACGACCAAGGGAGGAGTTCAACTCCAAAGGCAACCTCAAGCCTTTGGAAGACAATTCCCAAGTTTAAAAACCCCAAGGAATCGAGCTAATTGACTTTAAACGAGCGCTTTATGGGAGGCAACCCATATATCGAGTCTTTTCTTTTCTTTTGATTTTAATCTTTGTTTTTCTTTTGGTTTTTCATATTTCAAACATTGTTATGCATTAATCTATCTATTTATGAATTTTTCAGATTTTAAAAACTTATAAAAATGCATTTTTGGAGAAGAAAACCGAAGTTTTAAAACTTCTAAAAAAAAACAAAATGTGTGTTTTCGGGTCCCAGACACCAGACACGGACATCAGTCCGGTGTCCGAGCATTTTCCAGTCCGGATGTGTCACAGATCGACCTGCGGATTGGGCGTCCCACAGTCCCAGACCCCGGACAGAGACCCCGGACACGGGAATTCGTCTGGTGCAAGGATTGTCCCGACCTGCATCCCCATCCGTCCCGAGCCTCATCCTGCGTCCCGTGCTCCCTCGTCCCGCGGATCAACCCGCCCCGAAGCAGCTCGTCCCATGCCTCGTCCCGCGGATCCAACAAGCCCCGGACACTCCCACCGAGCCACGTATGTGTTTGGTGCGGAGCATTCCCATCCCGCGTCCCCATTCCGCGTCCCGACCCGCATCTCGACCACCCGCGTCACCGACTCGCGTCTCGAACATCCCGCGTCCCATCCATCCCGCACCACCACCAAGCCGGACCTGACCTGACACGAGCCACGGACCACGGTTCGAACTGGCTCGAACCACAAGGTAAGTTTTCTAAATTTTTCTTTTAAAATTATTTAAAATGGTTTTTAAATATAAATGAACTATTTTCATACCAAAAATGTTTTTAAATAGTGATTTTCTCAAATTAAATTTATTTGACTTTTGAATTTCACATTGCACTTTTAAAAATTTGGTTTGATAAACAGTTTGATTTTAAATGATTTACACATCTTACACTTATCTTTTCAATACTTAATTCCTTTAGAATGAGCTTGGATAATTTTGTTTGTTACTTCGGTATTCTGGAACCTAGGTCCAAGTTTATTTAACAAGTAATTTCAAGTGTTTTTGCAAGGATATTTGGCTCTTAACAGGTTCAAATTCGGAGATTCTTCAAAGAATAAGATCCTATCTACAAGAGATGTGAACAAAGAAAAAAAAAAAAAAAAACACGGAAGCCTTATCAACCAAATTGTGAATCCTCTACTTCACCGTTTGAAGAAAGAATTTTGCTACTTCTTCCAGCAGCTGTTCAACTACCAATATCTAAGAATTTTCAAAATAACTCGGGAAAGGGTTCCACGATGCAAACTAAGGTTTGTGGTGGCATTACAATCACTGTTGGAATGCACTAACTCAATTATGGCGGAATGCATTGGTGAGGGAAATTGAGAAGCACTATTTCTTGGCCTAGAGAAATTTTTGAGGAGTTTCAAGATCCTTCCTCAAACACCATCCACGCCGATTCAACTTTGGGAGATTTGAGATTTCCTCTATCCGGTAACTTCGTTCTATTCTCCATTTCATATTTCCTTTTATTTTTATTTCCAACACTTCACCCTTAATTTGATTTGATTTACACCGGGACGGTGTAAGTTAAGTCTGGGGGGATTGTTGCTACTAACGCATTTGTTCGTGTTGGATATTTATGTTTTCAAAAATTGTTTTCAAAATCGTTTTCAAAAATTGTTTTCAAAATCGTTTTCAAAAATCGTTTTCAAAATCGTTTTCAAAAACCGTTTTATTGAGTCAAAATCAGTTGGGAATGATGAAACCTTTCTAGGATCGACGCGTTTCGATTTCAAAACCAAGTGACCATTATTGCAGGGTTTGTTCCGGACAATTGATTTAGACACCTAGTGACCGAATAGAGTCTAGGGAGATTACTACTTGCATTATTTTGATGGACAAGATTTCGACTCTCAATATGGTTTACTAATATGATTTTTGATTATTTTTTATTAAGGATATTCGATCAAGGAACGAATCACATTCATGACATCTTATCCTATTTTTACCACTCTCTTGTTGGCATGGATGGCCAGCTCACTTTTAGTTGGTACCCTACCTAAGCCCTTAACCTAAACCTTTCTTTCAGACCTCATGCACTTCTGTGCGTGCTGGATTAATCACACAATCGAATTTGTGAAGATTCGTTTGAAATAGAGCTTCTTTAGGGTTTTCAAACACTTAGAGGAAGATAGAATTAGATTATGAATTAGGGTTCTTATTCATCAAGATCAGAGCTGTAAACAGTGTTTTCTCAGAAATTTCGGATCCCCCACAATGAGAGGGATACAAGTTTATTTATAGCTAAATGAGGCGGTATGAACAGTGACGGTCGAGGTGACATGAACAGTTCCGGTCGCTCTGAGCTAGGCCGGTCTAGAAGGATCGAACAACGCTGGAGTGAACAGTGATGGGCCTTTGACGGGCCTGCGTTTTCTGGGTTCGACCGCTGAACCGTTTTAACACGTGTTAAGCCGTTTGGTTTATCGATTCTTCTAGGAGAGATTTGACCCCTACAGTTAGCCCCCCAGTTTAGCAGTTTAGTTAAAAAGTGCTGAAGTAGGGGTGTCTGGAAAATCGATTCCCGCTTAGGCCGTTTACCGTGTTAGTGGCGATGCTGTCGAACCCAAATACTCAATACTGCGAGTCGGTTGCTGTTATTGGCGAGTAGATTTCTAGTTTCGCGAATCTGCGAATTGGTTTTACTTGTGATCCGCGAATCGTGCGAGAGTGCGAGGTGTCAAGGTAGATTTGTTCCGATATCTGCGAGCTGACTGAAAGCCTTCAAAATCGCGAGTTGACTTGATTGAATGAATCTGCTCGAAGATGGGAGGTGACGAGATGAAGATGTACAGATGTGCGAACAAGCCTCGGTAAAAGCCTTGTCTAGAAAACCCAGTGGGAAAAAACAGAAAAGGGGAAAAGAGCGCGAGTCGCACATTTACTCAAGTCATCGTTGTCGCCGAAGAGGAAGTCACGAGTTGACGAAGTTGCGAGTTGATGAAGTCGCGAGTTGATGAAGTCGCGAGTTGATTTCTGTGGAGAGAAAGTCGCGAGCTGATCCATTGAGATGGAGTTGCGAGTTGATTTTCACGGAGAGAAAGTCGCGACTGATCCATTGAGATGGAGTCACGAGTTGACGAAGTCGCGAGTTGATGAAGTCGCGAGTTGATGAAGTCGCGAGTTGATGAAGTCGCGAGTTGATGAAGTCGCGAGTTGATTTCTGTGGAGAGAAAGTCGCGAGCTGATCCATTGAGATGGAGTTGCGAGTTGATTTTCACGGAGAGAAAGTCGCGACTGATCCATTGAGATGGAGTCGCGAGTTGACGAAGTCGCGAGTTGATGAAGCCGCGAGTTGATGAAGTCGCGAGTTGATTTCTGTGGAGAGAAAGTCGCAAGCTGATCCATTGAGATGGAGTCGCGAGTTGATTTTCACGGAGAGAAAGTCGCGACTGATCCATTGAGATGGAGTCGCGAGTTGACGAAGTCGCAAGTTGATGAAGTCGCGAGTTGACTTCTGTGGAGAAAAAGTCGCGAGCTGATCCATTGAGATGGAGTCGCGAGTTGACTTTCACGGAGAGAAAGTCGCGACTGATCCATTGAGATGGAGTCGCGAGTTGCGAGATGCTGAAGTCGCAGGTTTATTCGTAAGTGAAGTCGCGAGGTCGCGCGATTCTTTGAAGGTCGAAATCCTGAGAATATTGAAACTATGAAGTCGCGAAACAAATCGAGGAGGAGCCCGTGGAGTCGCATTTAGGGTCAGATAAAAATTGTGGAACCATTGATTTGGATCAATCTCGCGAAACTGATCTTCTGGGCCCAGAATCTTTGGGCCCATTAAGAAATTAGGCCCACCTCGAAAGTCGAACCGTCGAAAATGTCCTTATAAGAGGCAACGCTCCCTTGATAGTTCTCATTATTCTCATTCCTCCGAAAAAAAAGGTTCGCTCTCTCTCTCCCTTCTCTGTTTTTTCTTTCGAGTAATAGATAGGAATTTTGCCGTCCCATCACTTCGCCGCCGCCGTGTTCTTCATCGCCGCCGCAGTGTTCTTCAGAAAAACTGAAAAAACTTAAAGTTTTGTTCCAAAGAAAGATGTCGTCGACTAGTTCTTTTGCATCCGCGAAGTCTGCCGAACTCCCCGAGAAGGGAAATTTGGCCTGGGAGTATTCTCCTGATAGCGAGTCGATTGTAGATGCGAGTTCGAGTTGTAGTAGGCTCCGTGGTCAAGAGGAAGCGAGTCCTTCAGGCAGCGAGGAGGCGAGCCCCATTAGTCGAGAAGATCGAGCTGGAGGCCATTCTCTTCTTGCCGAACTGTTCTCTTATCCTACTCCCGTCTTAAGACAAAGTCGCGAGACAAGGGAGTCTACTTCATCCATGCGAGCTGGACGAACTGGCTTTGAAGAGGGAGTTGGGACTTCGCATCCTTCGCAAATTGGCGAGGCCTCAACCACTGATGGGCGAAGACTGGTTGTGGAAATCCCACAACTCCGCGACGAGTCCCTTAGTCCTGTCGAGCTGCCTCTCGTACAACTCTTTAGTAGAAAAAGAGAGACTGGAAGCTTGGGCTGCGTGCGGGCTGGCCGAGGTTGTCCAGAAGAAAAAGAAATCGAGGCGAAAGCAACGCCCGCCTCCAGGTTCCTCTTGGTGCGATGAGGACTTCCTGGAAGCTCCGATGGGCTTTATACTGATCCCTTAGCCGCAGCCGCCATGATGGCTAAGGTTACTTATCCGGGTGATCGTATGCCGATCCCAGAAAGGCTGGTAAAGAGCGAGCTCTACAAGGAGTTCGCGTCTCGCCAGGCCAAGGTAATTCCACACTATATTCTTTCTTTTTCACTTAGCTTTATTTTTCATACTGTCAACTCCTTCGCAGGCCATCGCCCATTTCAACAGGCTGATCATGTCGTATGATTAAGACTCGAGGTCTAAGGAGCTCTTTATAGGCGAGGCCAGGCAGAGAGAAGAGGTCGAGAAGGAAAAAGTCGCGGCCCAACTGAGCGAGATATGTACAAGAAGAGCTCAGACGACCTGGGCGTGCACCTTCACAGAGTCGGTAAGGAGAAGGAGAAGGTCGAGGAGAACAACGCCGAGCTGGTGAAAGAGCTATATGCTCTGAAGGCGAGTCACGAGCGGGATCTTGAAGAAGCTGTTTCTTCTGCGAGGCGATCCGCGGCCGCCGAAGTGCAAGGCCAGCTTAACCGGGCTTACGAGCTTTTTCAACAGATGATGAAGAAGCCGATTAGAAAAATGGTCTATCTTGCACAAGCGGAGGCTAATCTCCAGCTCCTTGACGACATGGAGAATGCTGAAGCAGAGGAGGCCTTCGATCCCAAGGCCGAGCGTGCCCTTTTAGCTGAAAACAAGGCGTCGCTCGGAAAAGCCAACGAGATCTTCGACGCGATAGCACTCGAATTGAGAAAGACCTTGGGTAAGAACTATGTTGTCCCCATTACCGTAGCAGATATAGTTGCGTCTCCGCGAATCGAAGTTGTTGCTAAGTCTGTTGGTATAAATGCAGCTTCTGGGTCGAACGATGGCTCTCTTGGTATGCGCTTGCGAAGCGCGAGTGAGGATTTAGACGAGAGCGAGTCGGACGAAGCCGATGAGACCGTCGCTCCGATCCCAGTCGCACCAACTGAACATCTTCGCGAACAGGCTCCTTCGGAACCAGAACCCAAGGACGGCGAGGCTACGAGTTCGGCTGCTATCATTACTCCAGCCGAAGAACAAGTTGTCGAAGAGGGCGAGCTGGCTTCTGATGACAAAGAGGCCGAAGATGGCGAGACTGTCGCCTAATCCGGATTTTGCAATAGTAGGATTAGTTTTTGTTTTTGCTTAAGGACTTTATGACTCGATTTTTGTTTTTGTGCCTGGATGGCTTTATCCAACTTGTAACAACATTTTTATGCCGAGTTGGTCGAGCAGATTTATATGAATGCCCTTAAGCAATTTCTTAACTATATTTTCGATTATTAGTTTGTCGACGAGGCCTGTTAGAGCTTGTCTAAGGCCATAGAAATGATGCGGTTTTAAGACGCGATGCGGTTTTAAGACGCTTAGAGGCGATGCGGTTTTAAGACGCGATGCGGTTTTAAGACGCGATGCGGTTTTAAGACGCTTAGACGAACATCCTGGTTATATTCTACTGAATATATCTTATCCAGGCAAATATATATTTGCTAAGTTCGACCAGTCTGTTAAGGTAAAGGCTGGGTTTGCGAGTCAAACATCCTGGCTAACGGACACATTCTACTGAATGTGTCTATCCCGAGATGGACTCGCGAGATGGACACCCCGGTTAACGGACAATACTCGCACTGAATACGTCTATCCCAGTATTGAACTCTAAATTTATATAGCGCGCTTTATCCGTTGAGGATGTATAAGTTTACTTCATAATGATGATGAAGTTTTAATCAGGTTGCCATTATGGCCATAATGACGCCTAATTTTTATTGATCTCGCGTTTAGACAGTTAAGTCGTTTAGCGAGTCGACTTTTCGCGTTTAGACCGAAGTCGTTTAGCGAGTCGACTTGTCGCGTTTAGACCGAAGTCGTTTAGCGAGTCGACTTTTCGCGTTTAGACCGAAGTCGTTTAGCGAGTCGACTTGTCGCGTTTAGACCGAAGTCGTTTAGCGAGTCGACTTGTCGCGTTTAGACCGAAGTCGTTTAGCGAGTCGACTTGTCGCGTTTAGACCGAAGTCGTTTAGCGAGTCGACTTTTCGCGTTTAGACCGAAGTCGTTTAGCGAGTCGACTTGTCGCGTTTAGACCGAAGTCGTTTAGCGAGTCGACTTGTCGCGTTTAGACCGAAGTCGTTTAGCGAGTCGACTTGTCGCGTATAGACCGAAGTCGTTTAGCGAGTTGACTTGTCGCGTATAGACCGAAGTCGTTTAGCGAGTTGAGCGAATAAGACTTGGTTAAAACCTTAGCTTATTGCGAATCGATTATCGCGTTTAGACCGGAGTCGTCTGCGAGTTGAGCGAATAAGACTTGGTTAAAACCTCAAGTCGTTACATATTGCGAGTGGGAGTATGAATATACGGACCCACTCCCCCCCTTTTTTTTGAATAAGGGGGGAACTGAACTCGTCCAAAAACGAGCTGCCTATGTACCCAATGAAGGAATCAAGTCGCGTCGTAGTTCAAGTCTAGTGACTTAGTATTTTTAGCAGTGATATTTCTTCAAATGTCGCGCATTCCAGGAACGCGGGACCATCTCGCCTTTCATGTTGGCGATTTCGTAGACGCCCGGGCGAACTACTTTAGTGATCTGATAAGGTCCTTCCCAGTGAGCGCCGAGCTTGCCGGCATTGGGCTCGGCAGTGTTTTGAAATACTGCGCGAAGGACGAGGTCTCCTTCGTAAAAACGCCGAACTCGCACTTTGGAGTTGTAATACTTAGATGCCGCAATTTGATATTCGGTCATCTTTATAAGTGCTTGGTCGCGCCTTTCGTTGATAAGGTCGAGTTCGTCGAGCATGAGGAGATGATTGAGACCTTCCTGCTCTGGAAGCAATCGTCGGCGAACTCCTGGAAAATAGACTTCAGGAGGAATCACACATTCTGTTCCGTAGACGAGGACGAAAGGCGTCTCGCCCGTAGCGCGTCGCGGTGTTGTTCGACAAGACCATAAAACGCCTTCAAGTTCATCTGCCCAACGACCCTTCTTAGCGTCGAGTCGAGTCTTTAGGCCATGGATAAGTGTTTTGTTTGACGATTCTGCCTGGCCGTTGCCTTGCGGGCAGCGAGGCGTTGACTTGCTGATTCTGATTTTCCACTTATCGCAGAAAAGTTCGAACCGTTTAGATATGAATTGCGAACCGTTATCTGTCACTATCTCATAGGGTACGCCGTGATGACAGATGATATTCTTCCAGACGAAGTTTTTGACCTGCTTATCCTTGATTGATCCGAATGCTTCCGCCTCGATCCACTTGGAAAAATAATCCGTTAGGACTAAGAGGTATCGTTTCTGCCGAGACGGATGAAGCGGTCCGACTATATCCATTCCCCATCGTATAAACGGGTAGGGCGAGGTGATCGAGCTTAAGAACTCCGTCGGTTGATGGATGAACGGACCATGTCGCTGACACTTCTCGCACTTTGCTGCGAACAGCTCGCAGTTTTTTATCATCGATGGCCAAAAATACCCGTGCCTCTTGATTTGGATGGCGAGTGAGCGACCTCCCGAATGGTTACCGCAGGATCCGCCATGAACCTCGTGCATTATTTCGCGAGCCTCCTGCCCCTCGACACAAGCGAGTAGTGGCCCGGACAGTCGCCATTTAAAGATATTTCCATCAAGTAAAACGTAACGAGACGACTGTGACTTTAATTTGCGAGCCACCCATTTGTCGATTGGGATCTCGCCGTCTGCGAGATAAACGCGAATGTTGGCCATCCACTTGGTGTCGCATCCATAGACTGTGGTCTCGTCGTCAACGGGAATGTCGACGACTTCATGCCCAGGTGGAGGCTCCTCGCTACATGGGTAAGCATCCTCTGGGGATTCCTCAAGTTGTTCGGGGAGAAAGCCACGGTCAAAAGCTGTGTTATTCAGGTCGAGCTCGTTGTCTGTTGCCATCACGTCCGTCGTTTCGTCTGTGCCGACTGTACCGGATTGATTGGGATCCATAGGATCTGGTTCGACGTTATCTTTGGTGTGGTCGAGGTCCATCGGGTCTGCGGCGGAGCGAGCGGGCGAGCCATTGCTGAGAGCTGCTTTTCGCTTCGCTGCCAGGGATCTTGTTAGGACGTTGACTGCTCTTGCGATTGCCATACTCGGCTCTTCAATGAATTCGACCTTGACAATTCTTTGAAGATCTTTATCTAGCTTCGCGGTCGAGCCGAGTGATGCGAGGGCATCCGCTTGGGAGTTTTCCGACCTTGGAATTCTTATCAAGGTAAACAGATCGAATTCAGCTGTTAAAGTTTTGACGAGAGCGAGGTATGCTTCCATGCGCTCGTCCTTTGTCGCGTATTCGCCGTTGAACTGATTTACGACGAGCTGAGAGTCGCAAAAAGCTTATATCCTTGTTATTTTCAACGCTTTAGACAATCGAAGACCTGCGAGAAGGGCCTCGTATTCGGCCTCATTGTTCGATGCCTTGAAACCAAGGCAGAATGATTGCTCTAGAGATTTTCCGTCTGACGATAGTCGAATGCCTACTCCCGATCCGTGTTTAGATGATGAGCCGTCGACGTGCAGCTGCCAGACTTGGGATGCAGAACTGTCTGCAAATGTGTCTTCGATTCCGTCCGAGGCTTCCGCCTCCGGCAGTTCGATTAAAAAGTCGGCCAATACCTGTGCCTTGATCGTCGTCCTACTGCGATACTCGATATCAAACTCGCTTAGCTCGATCGCCCATTTGGCGAGTCTCCCAGACTGAGTCGGACTGTGGAGAACAGCGCGCAGTGGAAAAGTACTTAGTACCACGATCGAATGTGATTGAAAATACGGTCGAAGCTTTCGAGCCGACGTAATAACTGCGAGTGCGAGTTCCTCCGTCAAAGGATATCTTGTTTCTGCATCGATTAGCGACTTACTAATATAGAAAATAGGCTTTTGCTCGGTGCCGTCTTCGCGAATCAGAACCCCACTAACTGCCGAGGTCGAGACCGCGATGTAAAGATAGAGCGGTTCGCCAGCTATTGGCTTTGTCAGAACGGGTGGAGTCGCGAGATACTGCTTTAACTTCTGGAAGGCTTCTTCACATTTTTCAGTCCACTCGAAATCTTGTCGAGCTGCCCCCTTCTTATCCTTGAGCGTTTCATAAAAAGGTAAACACTTATCAGTAGAGCGCGAGATGAACCGGTTCAAGGCCGCGACTCTGCCGTTTAGTCGCTGGACTTCTCTTCTCGTTTTTGGCGAAGGCATCTGGATGAGTGCGTTGATTTGTTTTGGATTTGCCTCGATCCCGCGACGAGTAACCATGTAGCCGAGGAACTCGCCGGACGTTACACCGAAACGACACTTAGCCGGATTCAGCTTCATGTTATACTTGTTTAATAACGCAAAGCACTCTGCGAGGTGGCCGACGTAGTCCTTTTCCTCGAGTGATTTGACAAGCATGTCGTCAATGTAAACCTCCATCGTTTTACCGAGTAAGTCCGCAAACATTTTATTTACCAATCGCTGATAAGTAGCCCCAGCATTCTTAAGTCCAAAGGGCATGACTTTGTAGCAATAGATTCCGCGGTCTGTGATGAAAGATGTTTTGTCGCGATCGCCGGGGTGCATGAAGATCTGATTATAGCCAGAGAAGGCGTCCATAAAGGACAACAACTTGTTTCCAGATGTCGCCTCGACGAGGCGGTCGATGTGAGGAAGAGGGAAACTGTCTTTAGGGCATGCCTTATTCAAATCCGTGAAGTCTACACAGACTCGCCACTTACCACTTTTCTTCTTCACGACGACTGGGTTCGCAAGCCATTCCGGATATCTGACCTCAGAGATCGAGCTGGCTTGCAAGAGTTTGTCTACTTCGTCATTTACCGCTTGAGCCCTTTCAGGACCTAGTCACCTTCGCTTTTGCTTTATCGGTTTGTAGGTCGAGTCCACGTTTAACTCGTGACTGATGATGTCGATATCGATCCCGGGCATGTCACCCGCGGACCATGCGAATGTACCGACGTTTTTCTTGAGGAATTCGATGAGGTCGAGCCTGACGGCTTTGTCGAGTGTCGTGCCTATCTCTACGTATTTCTCTAGGAATTTGTCGTTTATACAAACAGATATGACAGGCTCGCAGGTTGGGCCCGCTCCTCTATCTTCAACGGATTCTGCGATCTGTAGCTGCTATAAGAGGTTTGAGATTTCCTTGACGGGCTCCCTGTCTGTCTTAATCTTTTTCCGCGGCTCGCTTGGTATCGGCACTGTCGCCTGAGCTCTTAGTTTGTGCGCGGTCATGAAACAAGATCTTGACACCGACTGACTTCCTCTGATTTTTCTGACTTCGCCCTTTGTTGGAAACTTAAGACAGAGATGATACGTTGAGGCGACGGCGCGCATCGAGTTTAGCCAAGGGGTTCCCATTATCACATTGTAAATTGCCGGGTTGTTCGAGACTGCGAACTCGACTATTTTAGTCACACCTTCCGCACTTACAGGAAGCTTAACCATACCAAGTGTCATCGTCGTCTCGCCATTGAATCCGGTTAATGGCTTAAGATAGGATTCGACTTGTGCGAGGTCAATTTCCATGCGCTTCAGAGCGTCTACGAAAATGATGTCGACTGTGCTCCCAGTGTCGATTAAAACGCGACCCGTGTCCCATCCTGCGACGGAGAGTCGGATGACGAGCGGGTCGTCATGAGGTTTGTCAATGTCATCGACCTCATTCTCTTCGAACTGGATGATGTCATTCGGGAACTTCGACGGTTCGGGTTTGTTTGCCCCTACCTCCGCTCTTCTCTGATAGGCTTTGATCGACGAGACGGTGTTAGAGCAGTAGCGCGAGCCGCCCATGATCATGTTGCAGATTTTCTGTTTCGAGGCTCTCCGGCCATCATTACCGTTTCGTCGGTCTCGCTTATTATTTCTGTTGTCTCCCGACGGGCCGTCCCCTTCTCTTGCATTGTCAAATTGCTCGAGCTGAAAATCGTTAACATTGATGTTTCCTTTGAGCTCGCCGGCGGCCAACTTTGCTGCGAGTCGCATGCCGAGGACTCTGCAGTTAGACGTCGAGTGTCCCTCCATCTTATGCAAGTCGCAATAAGCAGACTCGTCATACTGCGATATTCTCGGCCAAGTGTTGCCGCTAGCGCGACCAGGGGCGCCTCTTCCGCGGCCTCGCCCTCTTCCTCGACCGTAGCCGGGCGAGTCCACCTGGTAGTTATGGGCCCCCTTGAAACCTCCTTCAGGTTGTACGAAATTTCCCGGCTTCCTCTTTGTCGCGACTGGGACTTCCAGCGGACTAGGATTCCTGGCCTTTCCATGCTTCTGGCTCAGGATTTTGGTTTCATCTTCGCTTCTTGCGAAGTCGTTAGCGCGATGAAGCGCATCTTGAATTGACGAGGGCTCGTTAATCGTCATCTCTTTTCGGAAATCCGAGCTGTACCACAAAGCTTTTCGCAGGGCACTCAGGGCGGATCTGTCGTCAATCCTTTTTACCTGAATAAGCATCGCTTTGAAGCGTTCAATGAAAACTCCCAAGGGCTCGCCGGCCGCTTGCGTTATAGTATAAAGGTCCACCTCCGATGACCTGCGTTTGATTAGGACGGAATACTGCTTTAGGAAGGCCTCGGAGAGTTGGGCGAAGCTGTCAACAGAGTTCCTTTTCATCCCCGTGAACCAATAGAGGGCCGCCCCTTGGAGATGCTCCACGAAGAGGAGGCAACAACCAACATCGATTTCATCGAGCCTGAAATTAGCTCGACCCATTGCGATTGAGAATGCTCTGATATGCTCTGTGGGGTCGCCCTTTCCCTCATAGGTAGGAATCTTGAGCTTCCCTGGGTCAGATAAACGCGCCTTTGTTATTCGCTCGGTAAAAGGAGTGGTGCGAGCTTCTTCAAGAACGCGGTCGAGTTCCGGCGCCTTGCTGGTTGCGCGATGGACCTGTGACCTCATATCCTTGAGATCGCGAGTATTTTGCTGCAAGACGGCTCTGAGCTCGTCCATTTCCGTTCCCTGCGAATCGACAGCTCTACGGGCGGTTATGGCTTCGGCTTGTTCCATCCATCGCGTATTTTCTGCGATTTCGCCCTCGTCCCGACTCTGGATATGACTAGTCGGTCGACTGGGCCGAGCTGCTCCGAATTCACGTCCTTCTGAATTGTCTGCGATTGCAGGTATGCCGCCGGGAGCGCCTGCGACGAAAACGGTTCCGTCTCTGAGAGGTGTAGGCGTATGATCTTCGCGAGTGCCACGAGCCGATGGCGATGCCGCCTGGGAGAAGTTAAGAGCTAGCGGGGCGACGCGAAGCGCGTTACCTTGAGGTAGCCCTCGAGACTGACGAGTTGTCGACAAGGCCCTGATTTCAGCAGTCAGGTTGCTGTTGATCGTCTCCTGGTTTTGCGACTGCTTGAGCAACTGTTCGAGCATTGCTTTGAGTTGACCGAAATCTCCTGGTGTGGATGGGTCGGCCGTGTTTGTATTGGCGGTTGCCTGGTTCTCTGTCGGGACAGGTCTGCTTGCTTCCGCCCCCAATGCGGACTGGTTGATCAGCCCAACCACAATGGGCTCGCTTGGACCTGTATCTTCGGCCGCTGGAGACTGCGGGTTCGTTATTGACATGTTGCGAGTAGCGGGTTCGTCTAAGCGTTTGTTTCGTGTATGAGGCTAGTGTTGCGAGTTTCCCCTCCTTCTAGCGCCAAATTGTGCGTGCTGGATTAATCACACAATCGAATTTGTGAAGATTCGTTTGAAATAGAGCTTCTTTAGGGTTTTCAAACACTTAGAGGAAGATAGAATTAGATTATGAATTAGGGTTCTTATTCATCAAGATCAGAGCTGTAAACAGTGTTTTCTCAGAAATTTCGGATCCCCCACAATGAGAGGGATACAAGTTTATTTATAGCTAAATGAGGCGGTATGAACAGTGACGGTCGAGGTGACATGAACAGTTCCGGTCGCTCTGAGCTGGGCCGGTCTAGAAGGATCGAACAACGCTGGAGTGAACAGTGATGGGCCTTTGACGGGCCTGCGTTTTCTGGGTTTGACCGCTGAACCGTTTTAACACGTGTTAAGCTGTTTGGTTTATCGATTCTTCTAGGAGAGATTTGACCCCTACAACTTCTGTCTACTTGAGCATTATGCAGATATGTGTAAAACCGTCGGAGAGAGTAGGGTCGACGCAATTTTCCAATCACTTGAAGATGCGAAGACCAACACTAGAAGAAAGGAGGATGCCAACGAAATCCCTAAAAGTTTGAGAGGATCCAGCCAATCCTTGGATGCTTAATCATGGTAACAATTTCGTGCCTTATCTGACTCATAATCATTATGAGACCATTTTCCCCCAATCTAAAAAAAAAAAAAAAAAAAAAGTGTTTTGGGAAAGGAAAATGGTTTACGAAAGAGTCAAAGGCCAAAAAATACCCAAGGAGAAGCCACGACACAAAGGAGAAACGAGTAGAAGAGTTTTACAGTGATTCCCGGCGAAAGATCTAAGTCTAGGGGAGAAAAAGGCGAAGAACAAGGTGATTGGAAAATTGTGGACTTCAATAGATCCATTCTCTCTTGCGATTTTGCATAATGTCGCGCAACCGGAGATTTTGGTAACCCTAAACACATTTACCCTTACCACTAAATATTAAACTCCCCAAAACACCTAGCCCATATCCTTGTAAATATCCTTGATCGGAGATTTTTGAGAATCTAAGAGTAAAAGAGTCGATTTATTTAAAGTTGAGATTTTGCAGGGACAATAATTTAGGACACACTTTCGGTATCACGACGGAAGATGATGAAAAGCGTCTATGAACTCACCTAGTCTTTACGTGGATTACAAGTTTAGAGATCGAGACAAGATCCAAAGAATATGTGAGTTCCCGTGTTTTCAAAATCCTCGTCCTTACTAACCTTTTGTTTGCTTGAGGACAAGCAAAGGGTAAGTCGGGGGGAGTTGATATACGTGGTATTTTACCACTTTTACTATCCTTTTTTATTTATTTTCTATACAATATAATAAGCTTTTCAATCGAAAGAGGTAGTTTTCTCGTATATTTGGTTTTTAAGAGTCATTTAGGTACAATTATCAAAAGGGGAGAAAAATGGAGCAAAATGAGTATTCTTAATCCCAAAACAATTTTCCAAGTCCATAGGAACCTATCTTTGTCCTCCTATGCCAAGATTTCACCTCGGACGCTCAACCAAATCAACTTGGACGGAGATGAAACATTACATGGAGATATCCCTTTGAGTTAGCTTTCCATAACATTTATAACCATAGCATTTGGAGTTGAAGTGTGCAAGTTATTCAAGTTTTACTGAAGGTATGTCATTCTGCCTAGAAGAAGAATCAAGTCCAAGATGGGCCTAAGCACCAAACCAACCCATGGGTCGGCTCATTTACTTGAAGCCACGCACAAGGAGATGATTTTGAGCCAAACCCCGGACAAAATCACATGACCGGTGTGACCGATCGGTGTCGTGGCCACTTCTGCGCACTTATCGACAAAAAGACGTTTTTGCACAAGACAAAACCCTAGAAGTTTGCCGACCTAGAGACTCCTCCAACACCTATATATACTTTCTTTTAGCCTCTTGAGAGAAAGAGAGCAGCCTTAGGCACCCACAAATCACTAATAAACATGTATTTTCGTTATTCTCTTTAGATCTTCACCTTTATCCTTTGTAAAAAAGCGATGAAGGCCATGGTGTTCTTCTCAAGCCTTGTGCTGAGAGATCTACCTATGCCGAGCACTTATCTATCACGAATCTACTGTTTTATCAACTTCTCTACCTGCTCCATCTTTCATAACATGTAGAGTTGTTGTATGTTTGATAATAAAGTTATTTAAATTGTTTTGCTTGCATCTTTTACATCTTTATTGAATTGCTTCTAGATTAGTTTTCTGTCCTTATTCGTGCTTTAATGCTTGATCTAGCTTAGCTACCTAGAGATCGATCATAGGCCGGTATCGATTCCAAAAGCTTTGATATCGACCGGAGCAAGTATTCGATGGGCCAAGCGTCCTAACAACCTAATCAGTTAGTTAGGGAGTTTGGTGAACAATTAGATCCCGATTTTAATGCGTGAATCCACCTTGTAATAACCATGCGAAAGTTGAGTCTATTAGGGTTGGTTTCATAGGATTCGGAGCCACGAAAGTGGAATGGATCTACCGTAGTGATCTAAGTTCATGAACACTAGTTGCAAATCTTTAAAATCCGGTGTAGAACATGTTGCATAAGTTCTTTAGATTTCTTTTTATCTTGTATGTTTTGATTTATCTATCTCTTTACTTTATTTGCATTTATAAAAACCCCAAAACCAAATATAAAATCGCTTAGCTTATTCTGCATCATATAGATTTATAGCGTAACATTTAGTCTCCTGTGGATCGACCCCTAAGTACTACAATTGTTAACTGTGCACTTGCAGATTAGGGTTTATAAATTTAAAACCTAGATTCGCTACCAAAACCCGCGCCATCATATAGGTAGCCAAATCCTGCTTTGGACTAAACAGGATTTGTGCAAGACAATTCGTTGTGGACACACAATTTAATCGCCTTAAGCATGATCCACATTATTCTAAAGAGATGTGAACCAAAATAGAAGAAGCAAAAGGACACCACGCCTTATCATACCATTCTTGGGACCCAAAATGATTGTGTGGTTGAAGAAAAGTTCAGTTTACTGAAGCCAATTTCGAGATTTTTCACAATGTATCTCAGAAAGTTCAGTTTATAACTGTAGACTATATTTCAGTTTTGGTATGTGTTTTTTTAGCAGGTCATTGAAGAAATTGAGGTTGAAGATCTCTTCTCCTTGTTTATCATCTATTTATTTATTCATTTAATAATAATTATTATTCAGAGAGAAAACAAATATTAGTTAACCAATTTTCCCGATAAAACAAAAAGTCTTGAAAATTTGAGGAAGACCTTTTTACCGAGATAAAAAAATATATAAAAAGTAAATTGTTTGATAAGAAATAAGGAGAATAACGTACATCGGTGTATATAAAAGTAGAGCAAACGTAATTGTCACTCTTTTTCTCAGCCGCACCTTCTTGTTTTTTTCAATGTTTTTAAAACCCGGCGACCGAACCGAAAAAATTTTCGGGTTATTGGTTAATATGGTTCAACCGGGTTCAACTAGGTTTAATAGTTTTTTTTAAAATATTAGTTTATATATATTTGGTCTTATATGTTTCTTCTATTTATATGTCCATATCTATCAACATATCAAATAAAACATTTCAATTATTACAAATATTTAAAAAACAAAAAAAAATCAATAGTAAAATAAAACTAAATTATAGATACTAACACAATTGTAGCAAATTTAAGCGTTTTGGTCTGAATCTTTATGCGTTTTATAATTTTAAAATATTTTTTATGGAAAAAGTTTAATATTTCATTAGCTTATCAAATTTTTTTGGTTTTGATACTGAATTTTCCTCTGTGCTTCCTTACTTTAGCTAGTCTTGCCGCAATGTATAGCATTGCTCTTCTGCGTATTGTCTCTAGCATTTCCAAGTGGCATAGCTCTTGTTGGATCAATTGCATGATTAAAAGATTCAGAGATGTTGTTGCTTACATCGTCACAAGTAGAGGCTGATGTGAAGTAGGCAAGTGTAATGCCCCGACCGCCGTCGTTGGGGAAATCCTTATCCCTTCGAAAGAAATCTTCATCTCCTAATGGGCCCCACGTCCACTTTCGGCCCATGGGCCCACCCTTGTCAGACGGTCGGTGCGTTAGTCTGGGAGGCTCGGAAGTCATGTTTACTAACCCTGCAAATCACCACGCGATATTTCCTTGTGTTTTGACCTCACTTACACGATACTGAGAATCACTTCCCAAGTAGGTCACCCATCCTAAAACTACTCCAGCTCAAGCACGCTTAATTCTGGAGTTCTCTCAAGACCTGTGACCGAAATGATAAGTGCACTTTGGTGATATAGGTAGCCAAATCAATTCTTTTAAGCCTCTCCGCATATACTGCATATAGTATATATGCCCTGAAACCGGGGTGTCACAAGCACCCCCACTAACAGATCGCAACGTCCTTGTTGCGCATACCAAGATCGTTACCCCGACAGCACACAGTTGTCAGGATTCGCTCTGATACCACTTGTAATGCCCCGACTGCCGTTGTTGGGGAAATCCTCATCCCCTCAAGAGAAATCCTCATCTCCCAATGGGCCCCACGTCTACTTTAGGCCCATGGGCCCACCCTTGTCAGACGGTCGGTGCTTTAGTCTGGGAGGCTCGGAAGTCATGTTTACTAAGCCTGCAAATCACCACGCGATATTTCCTCGTGTTTTGACCTCACTTACACGATACTGAGAATCACTTCCCAAGTAGGTCACCCATCCTGAAACTACTCCAGCTCAAGCACGCTTAACTCTGGAGTTCTCTCAAGACCTGTGACCAAAATGATAAGTGCACTTTGGTGATATAGGTAGCCAAATCAATTCTTTTAAGCCTCTCCGCATATACTGCATATAGTATATATGCTCTGAAACCGGGGTGTAACAGCAAGGCTACAGTTTTGGGGATTCTTCATCATCACGGATTCATAGACAACCATCATATGCTTTGACTTCATCAATCCTAATCTAATACACTGCCTTGTTGTAGCTCTTAGCAACCTTCTAGAAAAAACCTTTCATGTCAGCCATGTTTGGATGCTTTTTCTTGAGGTTTGCATAAATATATCTTGCACACATATTGTGCTCAACTTTAGGTAACAAAGCTTTTACAACATTCAATAAGTCCTGCAAGCTATAAGTAATTATTATCATGAAACCGTAAATAAAATATATCGAAAGAATGGAGAAGCTTTATATGTTTACCTTTCGTCTATCAGATATTACTGTAATTCCAGAACCATCATGTAGCTTTAGATCTTTCTGCAAGTTCTCGATGAACCATGTCCAGTTTGGCTCATTCTCTACATCCACCACAGGCCAAGCAATGGGGTACATTTGGTTATTAGCATCTCTTCCAGCAGCTGCTAACAATTGTCTCTTCAGTGTGCTCTTAAGGAAGCATGCATCAAGACCAAAGATAGGCCGACAATGAGATATCCATATCTCTTTCAAAGAACCAAAGCATACATAGAATCTGTCAAATACATCAACACCATCATCTCCCTGTTATATCTCTAGCTCAATAGTTGACCCAAGATTCTGCGTACAAAATACAAAACAATTAATTACAAAACATATATAATCCACAATAGCAGATTAAACAAGGCATTAAAGAAAGGCAAAAGTAATTACTTACTTTAGTAGTTCAAGCCTGTAGTTTTTGAGCTTTGAAAATTGTTAATCATGCTCCTCTTGGATGATTTCCAATGCCCTTGTCTTTGCATTTTTACACTGATCATAAGAAGCAATCAAGTTCCACCGAATGTGATTGATTTCTACTATATCTTTAGGCCTCATACCTGGATTCTCTCTAATATCGTCCACAAATAACTGAGCAATCACCTCTTGAGTAAGCAGCTTCGAATGCCCAGTCTTCATGCAAGTATGATTCTTGACCAAGGTTTTAATCATCCAATTATGAACTGGTTTTTCATAGGAGCAGTATATCCTCCTCAAACATTGTTCCTCTCCTTCTTTTGCTACACTAGCACATATAAGCTCTGATATGCCTTTATTCCAACGATTATATTTGATATTCCATCCATGAATCAGCATGTATTATACCATTACCTTCTTGAAATGTTTTTTACTGTTAAAAGCTTGCCTTAACTTCAACTCACCACTGCCTTTTTTGTACAAGAGGTAATTAAGCCCACTGTCATGATCTTCATCAACAAAATCAACAACATTCCTTTCTACTCTAGCTTCTTCAGGAAACTGGTGCTCACTTTGCATTCTCTCATTCTCTACTCTCCCACTCTGCCTACTCTGCCTTCTCTCATTCTCCACTGTCTCACTCTGCCTTCTCTCCTTATCCACTCTCTCACTTTGCCTTCTCTCAGTGTCAGCCACTGTCTCACTCTCTATTCTCTCACTCTCCACTGTCTCATTATGCCTTCTCTTATTCTCAACCACTGTCTCAAC
Source organism: Draba incana (assembly GCA_963576765.1). NCBI lineage: Eukaryota > Viridiplantae > Streptophyta > Magnoliopsida > Brassicales > Brassicaceae > Draba > Draba incana. The sequence goes on from OY755206.1 coordinate 36,352,986, forward strand.
ACCATCTCTATCATAACCAGGTTCCACAAATACATCAATTGCCTTGGTCCATGATATATCATGTTTTTTTACGGTTTTATAAGTCTGTTTTCTAGAGTCTTTTTAGTGTTTTCCGAATCTTTGGTGTTTTTATTAGGTATTTGAACGTTTGGACTTAACTGTTGTTTACTGGAGCTATATGGAGCATTGCGGAATGAGCTGTCAAAGTTGTAAGTTCGGATTGAAGAAATGAGGATGGTGTCGAGCGACAGAGACATTGTATCGCTCAACACGAAGCATTTCTTTGTATCGATCGACACATTATCAGTATCAATTGACACGACCTTCAGACGGACCAGGTTACCAGATTTTGAAGATTTTCGTTTTCGCGGAAAAGCCCAGATGTTTGCAGTTAGGCCTGATACGTTTTGTACCCTATTTATATATATCTTACGCCATTGTTTAGGCTAGGCTTTATTTTTAGAAAGAGATAATTCAGAGATTGTTCCTCGTTTCCAATCGGTTTCGACCACTGTATCAATTCTCTTTCTTTTCAATAAAGTATTATTCATAAATCATGTTTGCATCATTAGCCATGTCTGAGTAGTTTACAAGTTAGGTTTTAGGGTTTTCAAAGGATGATGAAAAGCTGTTAGGATTTATTTACCATTGGGATTGCATCATATTTAATTCTTCACCGTGATTGCATTAACTCTGATTTAAGATTGATCACCTTAGGTTAGATATTTTAGGTTGTTTAATAGATATTACAATATTATTGAATAACTAGAACTGAATCATAGGTGAGCAAAAATTTGATTCGCAATGACAGTTGGCTTTGAATCTTTATGAACAAAATCGAACCTGAATTTAATGGTTGTTTAAATTAATCTGATTTTGCAACGACAGTTGGTTTTCTAGGATTTAGATATATATAATATTTGCAACGACAATTGATTTATTTTACATTAGTTTCGAGTTCTAGAACTGCACTTCATAATTATCCCGATAGTAAGTTTATCCTTCAGTTTGGAATCATTCCTGCGAATTTCCTAAGGTCTAGCGCTTGTCTCTAATTGAATTTAATTCATCACATTCACCTTGATACTGTTTTTGCATTATTTTACTTTATATCTTTATCGCTTAGCATAATCTGAACATTTAAAGTCTATTGTGTTAATTGATTCCATGTGAATTCGACACCCTAAATACTGTATACGATCTCTTAATTTGAGAGAGTAGCTCTAGGGATAATTTGAGCATATCAATTCATTTGATGCATCACACATCTTCTTAAAGTTCTAATCACCATTTGTCATTCTTCTTCTTTTCTCTTCTATTCACCAAAAGGGACCTTCTTAGAAATCGTTTTAGCGTAAAGGCTAACAGGCAGCTTATTCATAAGCTCTGTAAACAATGAAGATGCTTGAGCTTCAACAAAATGATGACCACCACCAACGTATGCAGCTTTGCCATTAACCAAGGAAATCTGACCACTGTGGTAACAACTGAACGATGTAATAGGTTCTTCACTGTAAAACACAAATGAAAATCAAGTTACACACTTTCAGACATTTTATCGAACACTTGGTAAGCATGTTACAATCAAACTCTATCATCATCAAAATCCAATACAAATCGCAACAAATAACCTTAAACTTATACTTCTCAACCAAAAATTATACTAAAAAATCAAAATCGCCATAGAAGAACAAACCAAAATCGATTTAACTCATTCTCCACACTCGGAAGAAACACGTATTTGAGAAGACACGATTTGATTTGATTCGACTCTCACAAACTAATCTGATTTCTCTCTATCTCTCGATATTTCGATCTCTCGATCTGTTTATCTCTCAATTTTGCGATATTTAGAGATGTTGCGAAAACTTTCTATCTCCCAAACTCCCGATATTGAGAGAGGAACCCTAATTTTATTTTTTTCCCCAAAATCAGAACGACCACGTTTTGATATCCCTTTACTCATAAAACAATCGAATTCGGTTATCTCTAAACCGAATCGAACTGCCATTTGCCACATGTGTATCTGTTAATGGGAAATTGACTATGTTGACGATTTTATGTAAATTGACCCAATTTATGTAGATCATGTTCTAAATTCAAATAAAAGTGTAGTTCATGGGATTTTAGGCCGATGTCAATAGTTCATGGGGGTTTAGTCGGAAGACAAATAGTTCATGAGAGAATTGGCTGTTTTTCCTCAAATAGCATTAGGGATGATGTCGTTCTTTGGTATAACATTTTCTAGATGTTCGTACGTGTTAAGCATCGTTGGTTAAACGGAAAGAAAATGCAAATAGTTGTCCAACATTACAAAAGACATTAAACCGGTACTGGAGATCATACATAAAATACCAAACATTAAATGCCATAACATATATAATCCATGATAAAATATTGTTCATTAATTAAAACACACAGCCTTGAACGCGTTGACATCGTCGATGGCCGCCTTTGTAAACAGAGCCAGGTCGGAACCCCCAAAGACCATATGATAGCCTCTCTTTTTCAGCATAGCTGCCGTGTCATGGGACGTTGAAACGCCGGCCAGAAACACTGCGGGATCGGAATCAAGAACTTCTTTCTCCAACCGTCTTAACACCATCGTCACTCGAGGATCCTTCACGTCATGGAGGAGTCCTAGACTCGCGCTGAGATCCTTTGGACCTGTGGTCACGCAATCCACACCATCGACGGCGATGATGTCTCGAATATTGTTAACTCCTTCTAGGGTTTCAACCTAAAGAAAAAAAAATTAGTAAATCGTTTTTCATACTATTACATACTTAAATGAGGAATTGTCAACCACAACCATAAAAAAAATCTATAACAAGTAACCAATTCCCTTTGATCTTGTGGCTATTATTGTCCACATAAGCTATTTTTGGTTAGATTGTTGATTATAATTGTAGTTTGGTTATTAAACTAAGAAGTATTTGAGAAAATTAAAAACGTATTCATCCTACTTAAAACGTATTCACTTATTAAAAAAAAAAAATTATTCACTCTCACCTGACACATGATGAGACAGTCTTCCGAGTATTGATCCAGATAACTCTTGTTAAACCCGTATCTGGAGTCTCGGACACGAGTATAGGCACAACCTCGAATCCCATGAGGTGGGTACATGCAAAAGGAGACTGCTTCGGAAGCAGCCTTGGCCGTCTCGATTTTTGTAAACATGATTCCGTCTGGACCAAGATCGAGAGCTTTCTTCGCACACGCTGCCGTGTTTTCCGGGATGCGGATGACGCATGAGGAACCAGCGGCGTGGATTGCTCTCACGCAATGGAGGGCGTCGGTAAAGTCACCTGGGCCATGCTCCAAGTCGACCATGACGAAATCATTCCCGGCCAAAGATGCGATTTCCGCCAGTGTTGGAGACATGGAGAAAAGCATGATGCCGTGAAGCTTCTCTCCTTGGTTGAGACGGGTTTTCAGTGATTGTCTCGAGGACTTCACGGCTGAAATTTCACGGCCTGGATTTGGCAAGGTGGAGGAGTTCAACATGCTCAAACCGTTGTGACTCATGATCTCCTTCGTGTTAAACGTCGAGAAGTTTCGGGTTTTTTTTTATGGAAGTGAGAGTGCATGTGTAAGCAGTGTCGAGTAGTAACATATTATATAGGAATTTTTTTTTTCTTTGATAAATAACATAAAAAAAAAATTTAATATTGAATATCTCACCTCCCTTAGCTTACAGAGTAGACATAATTTCAGATCACATGGCTCATCAAGCTTGATGCTAACATGTTGCCTTTAGGCTTTTGTTTGGATTCAAATGGTCCCCATGTAGAAAGAGAAAGAAAAGAGATAAATAAAATGGAATTTTTTTTTATATTTATAAAAAAAGTAACTTTACAATCAATTCATCAAAATCTCGGTTTTTTTTAGCGAAAGTTCAAAGATCAACTTTATGAAGAATCAATACATCATTTGTTTATCATATATTAATACTATAAAAAGTCCACGCGTTGCGTGGAAAAACTATTTATATAAATTTTAAAATTATTTTACTGTATATAAGTGATATTGAAAAAATATTCTCACAAATTATATTTTTTAAAATAAAAATATAACACTAAATGATAGCATGTTTGAAAATTTTATTAGATGTAAAGACAAACCACATATTTTGTCTTATTATTTATATTTGACAAAAAAAACCAATTTTGTATGAAACTAAATTAGTAAATTTTCTTATTTATATTGCATAAACATATAAAAGTAAAATGATTTTAAACTATTTTAATATTGATATATTATAAATAAATTGATTCCTATGAAAGTAAAATGTCCAAATTTCCTAATTATCTTCAATAATAAATTAATTAGATTTTGTAAGTTTATTGTAGTAAGTAAAGCTTTGAATCTCATTGTTTTTGTGTTGTGTACTTTTATAAAATTAGAGAATTTGGATCGATGATAGTTTCTGGGGATTAATATTGGAAGCATAAATGGTACCGGAAATTTCCACCCCTTATTTGATTTACTTGAGCAAGATGAAAGAGTTTATGATTTCTGTTATCGATTTCGAATGTAGAAGATTGGTAATCAGTGATAATTAAGTTGCTTTGTAGAATCTACTCATTATTTTGATGAGATATACATGATAAATCTCTATACTTGGGGTGCAAATGGTTGACACATTAGAGGAATAAATTTTGGTGGAATATGCTATTCTTCTCCGTTCCTCTATAATTCTATCATTTGGGATAAATTTGTTTTCCTTTAAAATTTAAGAAGTTTAATCCAGTAGATGAAAAATAAGCCAAATTTCTGTAGATTTATTTTTCTTAAAAAAGAAGAGGAATAGGATGAAACAAAGTTAGAGAAAAAATACCTCGTTCCATTTTTTTTTTCTTTTTATTAATTTTCTTGATGAGAGATATCTTTGGTTTTTGCATGATTGAACTAGCTTTTGTTATAGCACAAAGTGGTTTGATGTTTTTGTGTATAACATATATAGAATTTGACATATGGGAAACATTATTGTTATACGTAGTTTGAGGAACAAATTGTGGTAGTGGAGAACATATCAAAGTGAGAGTCATTGAAACAACCAGGTTTTTTTTTTTCTTTTTTTAACCTAATAATTTTTACTGCGGAAACATTAAACCATTCAACCAACCAGATAATCCAATAACTCCATAAAATAACAACTGATAGTCCAATAATTAAAATAAAAATCGAACACCGGATTCAGGAATGAATAAATAAATAATTCTAGCAACCTATGACAACGGGTTCACTACACTAAACAACAACACATGACATCCTACGGCTCGAGAATGTGCCGACCGAAAGGATCCTCCACGAAACGACTAAAAACGAGGAACACATGAACCAATCTCTCGGTATAAAGCACTATCACGATAAATCTCCTAAACTTATCAATTCTCTCTCAATCACTAATGTTTTCCCTGTGTTTTTCCTTTGAGACGACGGCCATAAACCATAGGAACGTATATATACAAACCCTAGGTCGAAAACCTTAAACCGAGCCCCCAAACCGTGATAAAAAAGTTAATCATCCGGTTCGGCAGAGCTTCGTGTCGAGCGACACAAACGACGTGTCGATCAACATGTTCTCATCCTTCGTGTCGATCGACATATTCCCTGTGTCGCTCGACACAACCACCAGAAACCGACTTTCTGGTTAGCGGATATTACAATTCTCTCCCACTAAACTGGATTCGTCCTCGAATCCCAACAAACTATCTAACAAAGACCCACAACCTGACCCAAAACCGGTCAATACCACCCGAGATCCTAACACCCGATCTCCGAGGCCCTCGTCTAATCTCATGTTTATACGCCCGTTTCCAGACATTTGTCACTCTTAACTCATTCGACACCCCTCCCACTCTCATGACGCATCCTTTGAACTATCGATGTCACATGCCCCATCCACTCTCAGGACGCATCCCTTGAGCTCCGGGTACACATGGGAACTAATCATCCCCTCGAGAGAACTAATCATCCCTCAATACTCATAATGGAAACTAATCATCCCAAAGAGTATACATGGGAACTAATCATCTCCTCTGAGGAACTAATCATTCTCACTGAAGAACTAATCATCTCCAGACAAAATGAATGAGTTATTCGGAGGCGCAACCCCTAGAGTAATAAATTTTGAAACGTCTATAAACATCTATAACATATATGTCAAAAGCAGGACCAATCACCGGCCCACAAATATAACATATAAGAACTACTCATCTTATAAACACAGAAAAATAAGAAACTCCATCTTATAAATCTCCAAGAGAATAATCGCTACAACAAAAACGACAATACAACAAAAGCAACACATGCTAAAAATGAAACTAGAACCACAAAGAGAAATAAAGATCAAACGGCGACTTGCTTGTCGAACCACTTCCCAAACTTCAATTTCATCTTTGCCTCAGGCTCCCAAGTCTCCTCCTCGCAACCCGCATAATCCCACAAAACTCACAACAGAGAAACTTTCTTCTGACGTAACTCCTTGATTCTTCTCTCGAGAATCCTCACAGGAACTGCCAAAACTATCAAATCATGTTATATAGGAAATATTTTTTTTTCTTTAATAAAAAAAAAAAAAAAAAAAATTTTTAATATTGAATATCTCACCTCCCTTAGCTTACAGAGTAGACATAATAATTTACCGAAGAAACAATATCTATATATATAATAGCAAACCCAAATGATTAGTCGTTATTTGGGATCAATATGAGTAAATGCATTTCTTAAGTTTTTTCCGATGTTTTTAAAACCATTCCGGCGACAGGAAAATCTTTTGGGTCGTGGGTCCAACCGGGTTTAACTGGGTCCAACCGGGTTCAACTAGATTTATAGTTTTTTTTTAGATATTAGTTTATATATATTTAGTCTTATATTTTTCTTCTATTTATGTGTCCTTATCTATTCAAATATCAAATAAAATATTTCAATTATTACAAATATTTGAAAACCAAAAAAATTCAATAGCAAAATAAAACTAAATTATGGATGCTAACATAAGTGTAGAACATTTATGCGTTTTTGGTCTAATTCTTTCCGAGTTTTATAATTTTAAAATATTTATATGGAAAATTTTTAATATTTCATTAGTTTTATCAAAACATTTTGGCTAAAAACTTATAACTAAAAGAAAAAAAAACAAAAATTTTAATTGAAAATTTGTTAAAACCGGTTTGATACCTATTTTCGATTTTTTGCCGGTTCAACCCGGTTTGACTATAGGTTGGTTTTTTAGTTGATCCGAACCGGACCAGTGACCGGTTTCTGGTTTAATCCGGTCCGACCTTTGGTTCGGTCCGGTTTTTAAAACATTGGTTTTTTCAAATACAAATTAAAATATTCATCAATGTGATTCAACGACCCATTTAATTTAAGAACAAAAGCAGAGAATATTGTTTAGAAAATTCTGTCTTAGAATTACAAAATATTGCTTCTACATAAATGAGACAATATAACGATCTTCCGAAGTAGTAGAACTCATTTTTGGTACCAACAAGTAACTTTACTCTTCTCTCTCTCTGGTTTGAGTATTTTGAATTCCAATCTTCTCCAGTGCTCTCATAGTCACAAGAAAATTCTGATTTTGTAGTGGGTTTATTTCTTTTAGTCCTTGTCTGCGTACAAGTTTTTATAGAGGTCGTTTTTTTTTTTTACCTCTTTTCTAGCTCTTTCAGATCACATGGCTCATCAAGCTTGATGCTGACATGTTGCCTTTAGGCTTTTGTTTGGATTCAAATGGTCCCCATGTAGAAAGAGAAAAGAGATAAATAAAATGGAATTTTTTTTTATATTTATAAAAAAAGTAACTTTACAATCAATCCATCAAAATCTCGGTTTTTTTAGCGAAAGTTCAAAGATCAACTTTATGAAGAATCAATACATCATTTGTTTATCATTTATTAATATATATTGGAGCAGAAGTCATTTTGGATTTGTTTATAAAGAATCAACGCAACTCTCTATATAATTTACATCTAATTTGTTTGTTGCAGAACCTGATTTTGTTTGATATGTTATGGGTGTATGTGTGTTTAATCACATGTTTTGTTATTTAAATCATTTCGGATATCAATCTGAATCAAATTATCTAGATTAGGTTTGTTTTAATGAACGCGATTGAAGATTCAATCATAAAATATGATTAGAATTTTGAGAGTGGATAGTCATGTGTTTGTTTGTGATCATTTAACGGAAACATGTTTTCGGATTTTGTATGGATCTCAATGCAAGTCTCTAAAAATAGCCTCTTGGTGTAAAAGAAACAAAAGTGCTTCATGAAACATTAACAACGCATGAGCTTATATGATTACTATAGAACATAACAAAAGTGCTTCATGAAAGACAACGCATGAACCATTTTTAGTTACTATAGTTTGATTTAGATATGTACTACAAAGACAATTTATTTTAGAGAAATTTACCTACCATAACCCATTTTTAAAAAGAAATAGCTAGGATAACCCACAAAATATTTAAAATTTAGAGAGATTAGCTAGAATAAGCTATTTTTAAAAATAATTAGCTATAATAATCTATCTAACTTTTTATTACTAAAATAACCTACTTTGAATTTTATCTTTTTCGTAATACCAAAATTATCCTCTCGGCAGACTCTACCGAGACTATAGTAGACACTTCACTAAAATAACTGCTGACTAATCCAAAGATTGCAACTCTTCAAATTGTGTAACTTTTCATTAATAAGCTTGATGTGATGGTGGGTTTTATGTTTTATTTTTTATTTTTGTTAAAGCGGTGGGTTTTATGTTTATTGGCCATTTATAAGGTTGCAAAAATTTATTTCAAATCTTAAACGAGTTTATTCGATCGCTATATATATAAACTATCACATCAGTTCACATGCACCACCATATTTAAAAGTGGGCCTTACAAGTTAATTATCCTAATAAATTCCTTGTCGAATGACTGAAAAACGTGGAAATTTATAGTGTTAATTAACATTACAGACACTTTCTCAAAAGTTATTATTGATTATGAGAGAGATTTGAGATTTTTTTTAATCTGGATTTGAAGAGTTGTTAATGATTACTTTTGGGTTTATAAAAGTACACAACACAAAAACAATGAGATTCAAAGCTTTTAGGTAACTCTTCATTGAAATAACTATTTACTAATCCAAAGATTACAACTCTTCAAATTGTGTAACTTTTATAAATAAGCCCAAAAGCTTTGAATCTCATTGTTTTTGTGTTGTGTACTTTTATAAAATTAGAGAATTTGGATCGATGATAGTTTCTGGGGATTAATATTGGAAGCACAAATGGTACCGGAAATTTCCACCCCTTATTTGATTTACTTGAGCAAGATGAAAGAGTTTATGATTTCTGTTATCGATTTTGAATGTAGAAGATTGGTAATCAGTGTTAATTAAGTTGCTTTGTAGAATCTAATTATTATTTTGATGAGATATACATGATAAATCTCTATACTTGGGGTGCAAATGGTTGACACATTAGAGGAATAAATTTTGGTGGAATATGCTATTCTTCTCCGTTCCTCTATAATTCTATCATTTGGGATGAATTTGTTTTCCTTTAAAATTTAAGGAGTTTCATCCAGTAGATGAAAAATAAGCCAAATTTCTCTAGATTTATTTCTCTTAAAAAAGAAGAGGAATAGGATGAAACAAAGTTAGAGGAAAAATACCTCGTTCCATTTTTTTTTCTTTTTATTAATTTTCTTGAGGAGAGATATCTTTGGTTTTTGCATGATTCAACTAGCTTTTGTTATAACACAAAGTGGTTTGATGTTTTTGTGTATAACATATATAGAATTTGACATATGGGAAACATTATTGTTATACGTAGATTGAGGAACAAATTGTGGTGTTGGAGAACATATCAAAGTGAGAGTCATTGAAACAACCAGGTTTTTTTTTTCTTTTTTTAACCTAATAATTTCTACTGCGAAAACATTAAATCATTCAACCAACCAGATAATCCAATAACTCCATAAAATAACAACTGATAGTCCAAAATAATTAAAATAAAAATCGAACACCGGATTCAGGAATGAATAAATAAATAATTCTAGCAACCTATGACAACGGGTTCACTACACTAAACAACAACACATGACATTCTATCATCCTCTTCCTAACGCCTCGATTCCATGATCACATTTTCATTACCTACAACACATGGAAATAAGAGTTGCGTAAGTATTTCATAAATACTTAGTGAGCTGGTCATTCCGCCTACTGGCGTAACAAGCATGCTCAGATAAACATTGCAACACCCAACACAAACCATCTCAAGCATAGCATACATAAATAACACATTTTGGGAAAATCCAGACTTCGTGTCGAGCGACACCACATAGGCGTCGATTGACACGGCCAAAATTCTTGTGTCGATCGACACCACCAAGGCGTCGATTGACACTTGGCAATTTCTTATGTCGAGCGACACCCTCCTGGTGTCGATCAACATGCCGCTGTAACTGCACCAGAATCGAGTTCATCCTCACTCGACTCGATTCCGATGATTACGCGTCGCAAACCTGCACAGCAAACACAACAAGAACACAATTGCAATCCACATAATCCATATCCAACAACAACACAAGATTTCACACGAAAAACAACACGAAAACGCAACAATATCCTCATCGCCTAGAAACCAACAGTCACAACTCACCTTAGATTAAAACGAAGGAAAAGAATACGGTTTTGCTACGGAAAAACACTCAAACAGACCCTCTACGACTCGAGAACGTGTCGACCGAAAGGATCCTCCACGAAACGACTAAAAGCGAGGAACACACGAACCAATCTCTCGGTATAAAGCACTATCACGATAAATCTCCTAAACTTATCAATTCTCTCTCAATCTCTAATGTTTTCCCTGCGTTTTTCCTTGGAGACAACAACCATAAACCATAGGAACGTATATATCCGAACCCTAGGTCGAAAACCTTAAACCGAGCCCCCAAACCGTGATAAAAAAGTTAATCATCCGGTTCGGCAGAGCTTCGTATCGAGCGACACAAACGACGTGTCGATCGACACGTTCCCATCCTTCGTGTCGATGGATATACTCCCTGTGTCGCTCGACACAACCACCAGAAACCTACTTTCTGGTTAGCGGATATTACAATTCTCTCCCACTAAACTGGATTTGTCCTCGAAACGTCTATAAACATCTACCGACTAGAACTACCTCCTGTGGTTAAACTTCATACTCCCTAACCCGGAATATCTCAAAAGCAGGATCAATCACCGGCCCACAAATATAACATATAAGAACTACTCATCTTATAAACACAAAAAATAAGAAACTCCATCTTATAAATCTCCAAGAGAATAATCGCTACAACAAAAATGACAATACAACAAAAGCAACACATGCTAAAAATGAAACTAGAACCACAAAGAGAAATAAAGCTCAAACGGCGACTTGCTTGTCGAACCACTTCCTAAACTTCAATTTCATCTTTGCTTCAGGCTCCCAAGTCTCCTCCTCGCAACCCGCGTAATCCAACAAAACTCACAACAGAGGAACCTTCTTCTGACGTAACTCCTTGATTCTTCTCTCGAGAATCCTCACAGGAACTGCCAAAACTGTCAAATCAGCCTGTAAATCCTCAGGAATCATAACCACTAACTCCTCCAATTCATGAAGACACTTCCTCAACATCGATGCATGGAAAACCTTATGAAATGCCTTCATAATCAGAGTTAACTCCAGCCGATAAGCAACTCGCCTAACCTGCTCCACTACCGAAAACAAACCCATAAACCGCAAACTCAGCTTGTTCTCTGTTATGGATCTGTTTGGACCCCTCAACATAGCCATCTTGAGATACACACGATCTCCCACTGCAAACTCAAGCTCTCACCTCTGCTTATCCGCATAACTCTTTTGTCTATCTTGGGCTTCCTTCATGTTCAGTCTCACAACACAAACATTCTCCGTTGTTTCCTGAACATAGGTAGCTCCATGAATACTCCGCTCCCCCACCTGGGTCCAGCATAGGGGTGTCCTGCATGGCCTCCCATACAAAGCCTCAAAAGGAGCCATCTCGATACTCGCCTGGAAGGTGTTATTATAATGATCAACCCAGTGACCACCCAATCTAGTACGAACATCTGCAGTAAATCCTCTAAAGTCTAAATCGTCCACTCTGACTGTCCATCAGTCTGCGGATGGTACGATGTACTCATGTGCACCTTAGTGCCCATCTCTGCGTGAAATGCTCCCCAAAACTATAAAGCAAATCTCGGATCCCGGTGTGACACGATACTAGCTGGCACTCCATGCAGCCTCACAATCTCTTTCACAAATTTCATAGCCAAAACAGCCGCTTCGTCTATCTTCTTAATGGCCAGAAAATGTGCGGCCTTAGTCAATCGATCCATAATCACCTAGATAGCATCGAAGGTCCGTGAGTTAGGTAATCCTACCACGAAATCCATTGTTATTATATCCTATTTTCACTCCGGAATGGGTAAACTCTGCAATAAACCACTCGGAACCTTATGCTCGGTCTTAACCAACAAACATGTGTTACACTTCAAAACCCAATTTGCCACATCTCTCTTCATCCCAACCCAGTGATAGTACCGTTTGAGATCACGATACATCTTAGTCACTCCATGATGAATCGAGAACTTGCTCGTATGAGCCTCTCGCAGAATCTCCTGCCTAACCTCCTCTACCTTGGGTACATAAACCCGACTGCGAACAAGAATCATCCCATTCGAAGATACCTGATACTCCGAACCCTCTCCGATCGACGCAGAAACCAAACTCTAATCACTTGCCTGAGCCACTCGAATCCCACTCAGAAGATCTGCCTGATCAGCCGCCTCTAAGCCCAACGGCTCCTGCGATATATCACATAACCTCAAAGTACCAATCTCGCTTACAAGCGACTCAATATCCTGCTCTTGAGACAAATCTACTCGTCGATGACTCAAAGCATCAGCTACTTGGTTCGCCTTACTAGGATGATAAACGATATCCAACTCGTAATCTGCCAACAACTCGACCCAGAGTCTCTGTCTCACATTTAGCAATAGCTGAGTGAAAACGTGCTGCATATTCTTGTGGTCGGTGAAAATCTGAACCTTCCCACCATACATATATGATCTCCAAATCATCAACGCAAACACAATTGCACCCAACTCTAGATCATACGTGGGGTAATTACGCTCAGCACCCCTCAGCTGCCTCGAAGCATACGCAATCACTTTACCCTCCTGCATCAGCACGCAACCTAAACCAATCCCAGAAGCATCAATATATACAGCGTAAGGCTTACCCGGCTCGGGCAACGCCAACACCGGTTTACTCATCAATATCTCTTTTAGCTTCACAAAACTATCCTCATACTCCTGAGACCAAACAAATGGGACATCCTTCCCAGTTAACTTTGTCATCGACTGAGCCATACTCGCAAAGCCCTTGACGAACCTCCAATAATAAACTGCTAAACCAAGAAAGCTCCTGATCTTGGTCGCATTAGATGGTCTTGGCCAATCTCTGATAGCCTCGATCTTAGCCGGATCCACAAAAACTGTATGTGCAGAAACAATATGGCCAAGAAAACCCAGCTCTCTCTGCCAAAAACTGCACATGCTCAACTTTGCAAAAAACTTCTGCTCCCGAAGCTTCTCCAGAACTAACCACAAATGCACCTCGTGCTCCTCAGGACTCTTCGAGTAAACCAGGATATCGTTGATAAAGATAATCATGAAATACACCGTTCATCAACCGCATGAACGCAGCTGGCGCATTAGTTAAACCGAAAGGCATAACCACAAACTCAAAATGCCCATATCTGGTCTTGAAAGGCGTCTTCCGAACATCCACCTCATCGATCGGACTCTGATCATAACCTGAAGCCAAGTCGATCTTGGAGAACTAAGTAGCACCCCTGATCATATCCTCATTGCCTAGAAACCAACGGTCACAACTCACCTGAGGCTAAAACGAAGGAAAAGAATACGGTTTTACTACAGAAAACACTCGAACATACCCTCTACGACTCGAGAACTTACCGAACGAAAGGATCCTCCACGAAACGACTAAGAACGAAGAACACACGAACCAATCTCTCGGTATAAAGCACTATCACGATAAATCTCCTAAACTTATCAATTCTCTCTCAATCTCCAATGTTTTCCCTGTGTTTTTCCTTGGAGACGACGACCATAAACCATAGGAACTTATATATACGAACCCTAGGTCGAAAACCTTAAACCGAGCCCCCAAACCGTGATTAAAAAGTTAATCATCCCGTTCTGCAGAGCTTCGTGTCGAGAGACACAAACGACGTGTCGGTCAACATGTTCCCATCCTTCATGTCGATCGACACACTCCCTGTGTCGCTCGACATGACCACCAGAAACTGACTTTCTGGTTCGTGGATGTTACAGTCATATCATTGGTGATATCAGTTGAGGCATCTGTTGCGTCATATAGGAACCCGTTGCTTTACTCGCCGAGTATAAGTGTTAACAACACTTGTTATGTACACCAAAACTTGATATATGGTCTCGCAATCTTGGAAAAGTTATGAATAGTACAGATCTTGAGTGGTTGTCTATATATATATTATTGTTAGGATCCCAATGGCTTTCTAGGCCGAAAGACTAATCCCACAGAACCTACGTTTCGCCATCTATTTTCTCTATAATAGCCAGGGATCGAACCCAGGTTACGGTACCTACAGTCGTGGACCCATTACCACCAGGCCACAACCGCCTGGTTTTGTTGTCTATGTTGATTATCAATGCATAAGTTTCAATCTTTGTAAGATGGATCACTTCAATCAATAAAGATAAGAACAAATTATAGTTAAGTGTTACCTCTTTTGTAAAAAAGTCTTAAGATGTATTTTTCATTTTTATACAGTGAGTAGATTTTCAAAGCCTTTTGTTTTATTTTTAAGACACATTTATATGTTGCTCTAGTAGATATAATATGTAACGATTTTTTTTTCGACCAAACATATTATTAGAGAAAAGTCACAAGTTACAGATACATAAATCCACAGCAAAGGACAAAGAGATACAAGAGTTGTTACTTTCTAATGAAACATTAGCATTGAGCTCATGAACAACATCTTAAGCATCTTTCTGAAGCTTGAATTCTTCTGCCTTGGAAGAAACTGTGCAAAACCTCTAATAGACAATAAACACCCCAACATTGACCAGATTCTCAAAATTAAGCTTAGCAAACTCTATTACCACCATTAGCAATGTAGGAACTTAATTTACTACATATGGGCAAACTGATGTTTGTGAAATGAAATACATAAATACGATATTACAATAACAACAATACTGATACATGGAGACCGTGGAGAGGCTCGGGGAGCAGTACCTCCAATCGCAACCGATCGAGGAAGGAACTTCGGCGCCCACCGAAGTTCCATACGAGAAGATCAACGAGTTCACCTACAAGGTTAGTAACAGTGTCACTTTTAAACAAATTTCAAAATAACTTTTAATACACCTAAGTTCTAAGATTTAATTTCTTTTTTATCGTAGGCGACTCCCAAGACCAGAGGCCGTGTTTTAGGCCTCCCTGAAGATAGTTGCTCGTCCGTTTCGTCGGATCGTTATGGCGGTGGTAGCAGATTGGAGGCAGAAAACCGAGAGCTGACCGAACGGCTTAGGGCAGTGGAGGAAGCGAGAGAGACAGATAAGGCGGAGGCGGAGGCACGATTTCG
This sequence comes from Draba incana, assembly GCA_963576765.1. Lineage (NCBI taxonomy): Eukaryota > Viridiplantae > Streptophyta > Magnoliopsida > Brassicales > Brassicaceae > Draba > Draba incana. Next base: position 36,368,694 of record OY755206.1, read on the forward strand.
AGCTTTGGAACAGCAGATCAACGACTTCTTCAGTACCCGTAGGCCGGAATAGGCCTTTTGAAGTTTTAAAATTTAATGTAAAACTTTAAAATACTTTTAAAACAATTTTAATTTAATCAGTTTTTTTTTTAATTTTTAATATATTTTTAAATGTTTTATTATATTTCATTTATTTTAAATTGTTTAATTATTATTAAATTTTGGAAAAAAATAACGAAAACCATCGGAATTCCCTCGGTATTCTTGTACCGACACCGTCGGAACTCGCCGGAAGTCCGACACCGTCGGAACTCCATCAGTACTTGCCGAAAGTCAGACACCGTCGGTACTTGCCGGAAGTCAGATACCGTCGGAACTCCGTCGGTACTCGCCGGAAGTTTGAAACCGTCGGAATTCCGTCTCCCTTACGACTTCCGACGTTATAACGACGAAAGGTCGACGGAATCCGGCTATCCATTTTCCGTCTAAGAGCCGTCGCAGGTGGTCGACGGACTGCCGAATGATTTTAATTTCCGACGTAATAGAAACGACGGACCAATTCCGTCGGAAAAGGGGCAATTCCGACGGAATTGAGACGGTTTTGGCCGTCGGAATATCGCCTGTTTTCTTGTAGTGATGATTTAGGATAAGAACGACTTTGAAGAGGCGAGATACAATCTCTTTCCTTAATTCTGAAAATGCCCCGTAGTGTGACGGTTGCATGATGTTTCGAATCCCAGGATAAAACTACAATCGATTCTATTTTGCACCACCCAACAACAGAATCACACGAACGCTAGATTTTTTGTTATACTCTCAGACACAAAATAAAATAAATATAGGAAAAAGGGAGACCTTGATTTTATAATCAAAAGACTCAAGCCCTCAACGTCTATAACGTACGAGCATTTAAAATGGAGAATTGAGAATATTTATCTCATTACACCTCTTTCAATACGTGATTGAATATTATTTCAATCAAATCGACTTGGACGTTTTATCATTCATGCACAATCGAACGTTTTATCGTAACTTAAAAGAAGATATTATAGATTTTAATCCATTCTATAGTTTAAAAGATTTTAGTCCAAAACTAATCTTTTTTATCTATTGGCCTATTTGCCAATCCCCGAAACCCAAAACCAAAGTTCGGTCCGGTATCTCCATTATCTAATACACTAAATTATATTGGTTCACCATTTTATATATTTAAGGAATTTAGTCCTAACTTTTAATATGGGACATTTGCTAGTTTTTATATTTAGCCAAATTTTAAAGCTTCGCAAGCTTTTCATGTCATCCACTTTAGACCTTCATTTCTTATTCAATCTAACTCCAATTTTGACAAGAAGATACGCTAATTCATAGTGCTCACCGGAAAATGGTCTACAACCATTTCGTCAAAAAAGAGTTCCAACAAGCAATGCCAAAACCTTAGCTTCTAATGAGGAAAAAGTAGGATTCATGAACACTTACCATAAGGTCCAAATCTTCCATAACTTCTAATCAGAGACTAAGCAATACAACAAACGGTATTACCACTACAAGAAAACAGGGCATATTCCGACGGATTTCCAACGGATCTGGTCCGCCGGTTCTATCTCGTCGGAAATGAGAAACCATCGGAAATCCGTCGGTTTTTCTGACGTATTTCCAACGGAACACGGATAACCAGAATCCGTTGACACTCCGCCGTAATACCGTCGGAGTTTAGATTTCCGATGGGATGACTGCGCTTTTTTATCAAAAGTTTTGGCATATCATGGGACCGCAAGTGATCAATATGGTTCAAGAGTTCATGGAGTGTGGGAATAGAGAACCGGGTATGAATGAGGTTAACATTTGTCTTATACCCAAAACCGAACAACCAAGGGAAATGAAGGAGTTCCGGCCTATCAGCCTCTGTAATGTTAGTTATAAGATCGTTTCGAAAGTCTTATGCCAACGACTTAAAAGGCTCCTACCCAAGCTGGTTTCAGAAATCCAGTCAGCATTTATATCAGGGCGGGTGATATCCGATAATATCCTAGTGGCCCAAGAGGCGTTTCATGCACTGGTCACCAAAGAAAAATGTCGAAAGGAATTTATGGCGGTTAAGATAGACATGAGTAAAGCCTACGACCACATCGAGTGGGGTTTCCTAGAGTGTCTCCTTCGAAAAATGGGTTTCTCAGAAAAATGGATATCCTAGATTATACCGTGTGTGAACTTGGTTACCTACCACTTACTTCTTAATGGAGACCCCCGATGTGAAATTACCCCTTCAAAGGGACTACGACAGGGAGATCCCCTATCACCGTACTTATTTATTCTCTGTATGGAAGTCTTAATTTCCAACCTATAAGTAGCAGAAGCAACATGAGCTATCTCAGGGCTCAAAGTCGCCTATGCTAGCCCACCAGTATCTCACCTTCTGTTTGCAGATGATAGTCTGTTCTTTTGTAAGGCAAACGTTGAACAAAGTGATAAAATTCTACAGATCCTTATACAATATGGGAATGCTTCAGGACAACGCATAAACTTTGACAAGTTAGCTATTACCTTTGGTAAAGATATTCCCACAGACTCTCGTCTGACTATTCATCAACGTTTAGGAATATTGAACGAATGAGGTGCCAGAAAATACCTTGGTATCCCAGAACAGCTACAAGGATCCAAAACTCAGATATTTTCCTATGTCCACGATCAGCTTAATAGTCGAGTCAATGGATGGTCTGCGAAATTCCTTTCAAAAGAAGGAAAAGAATTTTTGATCAAGTCAGTAGCCCAAGCGATTCCGACATATGTGATGTCGAGTTTTCTCTTACCTAAAGGCATGTGTAGGAAGTTGGCCAGTGCAGTATCCCAATTTTGGTGGTGTTCTAAGCCCAATCAAGGGGACTCCATTGGGTGGCGTGGAAGAAAATCTGTCTACCCAAGAATTAGGGCAGTATTGGATTTAAGTCTTTCGAAGATTTTAATCAGGCCCTCTTGGCAAAACAGATGTGGAGACTACACCAGTTCATAAACTCCCTGGCAGCCAGGGTTCTAAAGGGTCAGTACTTTTGGAATATGCACCCTTTTTACGCACCAAAACCGAATCGCCCATCCTACGAGTGGTGAAGCATATGGTCCTCGAATAATCTGGTGCTTCAAGGAACCCGTAAACTCATAGGCAATGGATTTGGTACATCGGTTTGGAGAGATAATTGGATAGCAGATACAAACCCATGCCCGGCAGTCAGCCGTGGCGGCAGGATAAATACGCACATTCGCGTATCAGAACTTATTCACCAACATAGTCGAAAGTGGAATATCCAGGCATTACGAGCCATAGTGCACCCCCATGATGTCCCAAGAATTCTAAGTATGAGACTTCCTCTAAGTGTGTCAGAAGACAACTTCTGTTGGCATTACACCAAATCTGGACTCTACTCGGTTAAATCGGGTTATGAGCGCGCCAGGATAACTAAGGACGCGGACACCCAGTTTTTGCCCCAATTACCATCCGATAACTCGCCAAAGGCCCATGTATGGAAATTACCTACTCCAAATGAATTCTGCCACTTTATCTGGCAATGTTTAGTGGGAACAGTGGCGGTAAACGAGCGACTAAAGTTTAGACACACCAAGGAACTTGCGACTTGCCCTCGTTGTACTGACCCAATTGAGTCAATTAACCATGCGATGTTTACGTGTACGAGAGCAAAAGAGGTGTGGACTCTAACTGGTCTTTCGACGAACACCCACACCTTCCCATCAGAGAGTCTAAGGGCCAATTTAGACTTCCTTTTTTGGCATATCCCTCGGTCTAGAACCACAAACGAGGTCTCGCCGGCGTTTCCTTGGATCATATGGTATATATGGAAAGAAAGAAATGATAAAGTTTTCAATGCGGTAAGTCGAAAAGCAGCAGCAATACTAGCAATGGCAACTAAAGAGGCACGAGATTGGACAGAGGCAAACATCATGGACCAAGGGGTACCTTTGCAACCCCGTCCCTCAGAAAACATACCTCTAGCCACCTTCCAATGCTTTGTAGATGGATCATGGAAGAGAGAAGACAAGACGAGTGGTGTGGGGTGGGTTCTACAACTCCAAGATGGGACGACAGACTTACTGGGACTCCAAGGAAACAATCGAAGTATCTCCCCTCTCCATACAGAGTTGCATAGCCTGATGTGGGCAATGCAATCTTTACTACAAAAACAACGTTTTTGCTTTACCTTCGTCACGAATTCAAAGGATCTGGTGAAAATGGTGCAAGCGCCACAAGTGTGGCTCGATTTTGAGCCAGAACTGCGTGAATTGGCAACCCTGCGGGAATCTTTCCCCGAATTCAATCTCATCTACCGACCTCGGGAGAATAATACGAGAGCGGATTCGTTAGCAAGGAATGCACGCACGCAGGATTCGATCTTTTCTTTTATCAACACTTCTACCCCCTATTGGTTTCCTGATACAAACAATGTATTTGCCTAGCTAATAGTGAAGTGTGTTTTGTGAAAAAAAAAAAAAAAAAAGTAGTGGAAGATAAAGAAAACTTAAAAAATCACATGGTGCACGTGCAGCCAATCTCAATGCCATGGATCCGCCCATGCCCACATTGATACCATAAAAACCGCCCCGCGGTTAGAGAAAAAGTCGTTTCCAATCAAAACATAAGTTGTAGACCATATACAATATACAATGGTTGTATAATTCAACCCCTTCTTCTTTAACTTTTTACACTCAACCCCTTCTTCTTTAACTTTTTACACTCAACCCCTTCTTTTTTAACTTTTTACACTCCATATTATCATCTCTCTTCCACCTCACTTGCAATGGTTTAATTAAAAAAGTTCAACACTTTGCCCCACCAATTTTCTTCGGGACAATTACAAAAATAATAATTTTGACATTCCACTTTACAAATATGTCACTCTTTAATTATTTTTTAGCAACATACTACTTATAAATCCATTTAAAAATTTTATATTTCAAATTTTTCAATTTTAAAAAATGTTTTGATCCTTGACAAACTTTAAACTCAAAAAACTAAACCATAATATAACATAGTTAACCAAAACATAAATGAAATGGCATGTCAAAAGTGGCATTTTTTAAAATTTCTCATTTTATTTATATATTATTGTTTCTATTTATTATTACATATTATAAATTATCAACTAAAATAAAATGAAATATATTTGGAATTCATTTAACAAAAACAAAAATAAAATTGAGAAACAAAAATAGTTGATTGGAAAATAAAAAAGAAACTATAGTGAGAAATGATGTTTTTTTAATATATCCAAATGAAATAAGACTAGCCTCGTAAAAAAGCTTGAATTTTTATATATTTATATATTTTTATAAATATTTTCATATGAAATAATTGAATTTTTTTTTTGTCGGAAAATAATTGAAGTTAAATAGTTAGGATGAGACAAAAAAATGAACTGAAATCTCAGCAACCATCCTCTACCAAAAAAAGAAATCTCAGCAACCATATAAAACTCAACTAGCCGTGTGTATGTTCTTGTTTTTTTAGCTAATCTATTGTAACCATGAGATTTCCCTAGATTAGTATGTATTATATATCAAAGATAAAATCGTAAATTTCCCTAGATTAATTGTTAATTTTTAATTATATTTATTATACGGTTATTAAACTAATTATAATTCAAAATTAGACTATTGGGCAAATTAACCATCTAACCATTCAATAGTTGAAAAAATGGGACCACGTTATAAAAAATAATTATGAGCTCACGAAGTCATGGTCCCTAGTTCCCTATTCTCTGGGACTAGGTGTGATTGTGACGTTTACTCTGTTTATTCAGCTCATTCACTCCAGTTATGAACCTAGACCAAAAATTGGACAACTTTTTCATGTCATCTTTTTCATTTCAATTAGCATCATGATAAAAAAGATCAATAATACAAGAATCCGACAAGCTCCAAAGACACCGAGCTACACATATATGGGATACAACCATAAGTCATAACCAACAACAGACAATCAAAATGTGCTCAATAAAACCAAAAATATAATATCAAAAATTCAAAATGCCAGCTAGGTCTTTGTGACAAAATAATATACTTTCTACGAAATTTGGAAAAAGAAAAGTTAAAAAAAATGTGACATTTTAAGAATTTTTCTCCTAAAAAATATATATGACATTTATTCTCAATCAGTTTATAAAATGTTCGAGTAGGGGTGGGTAAAAAATCCAAAACCGAAAAACCAAACTGAAACCGACCCAAAATTATCCGAACCAAACCGAATCCGATTTTTAAAAATAACTGAATGGGTTCTAAATATCTAAAACCGAAAAATCGAACCCAAATCCGAATCAAACCGAAAACTAAACGGGTGTAGGAGTCAAATTCCACCCCTTGAAGATCACCAGAAGAAAATGGCAAAGTCTGGGTGAAGAAGAGCTCTACCGAAAGTCTAGCATGCACCGGCCGGTCGGGAGATCCGTAAACCAACAGCCGCACTGAACCAAACCGGGTGACCCGATTTCAGGACTTCATCTACTCAACAAGCCCAATTCGGCTCAGTCCATCTAATTGGCCCGAAACGCTAATGGGCCTGCCGACCTAGGAGTGCAGCTCACGCCAGAAACCCTAGCCGACTTAGGATAGTATAAATATATTGTATCATCCTCTTGAAAGGGGATCACGTATTCTAGCAAAACCTTTTGTACTCACTTTCATAGCTACACAGCTAATAATAAACTCTTTCTTCTCAATTGTTCTTGTTTTCTAACCTAGAAGTTTTGCAGCTCTACCGCGAACCCGACAAATCTAATTGTAGAAAATCCAGCTCCCACAATTTGGCTCTAGAAGGAGGGGAGCCAAAAACTTCATACACAAAGAAATCACAAGCAAGTTTGAGAAGATGACAGGAAACTGCGCAACGGACGATAGCGCCGATCCGAAGGAGACGCCTCCCAACGGATCTAGATCCACCGGTCAGAACGGCAAGGAGCAGATGCCTCCCAACGGATCTAGATCCACTGCTCAAAACGACAAAGAGCAGACGCCTCCTAACGGATCCGGGTCAACCAGTCAGAACGACAGACGGCAGCGCCGATCCAAAGCAGATGGCTCCCAACAGATCTAGAGCAAGAGATGGATCTGGGGCAACCGATACTCAAACTACCACGAAAAGATCTTGATCCACCACGACGACTAACCCACTGTTCGACAACCTGCAGTTCGCTTGATCCTGACAAGCCTCACTTCAACGCCCGTCGGCGCGCTGAAAATCAGCGGTACATCTGGCGAGCCAACTCTGTGAGCCGACGAAAGGAGACACCTCCCGACAGATCAGGAACAACTAGACAAAACGGCAAGACAAGATCCACCTCTTTTGATAACAGAACCAGATCAGGGACAACAAGTCCGAGAGATTCGCTGCCGCCGTTCTTGCGCTGTACCATGGAACCGTATCACCAAGCCGTCGCCATTCTTGTGTCGTATCGGAGAGCCGTTTCGCCACGCCCTTGTAACCAAACCGCGAGCCACACTTCGGATCTGAACCGCGAGCAACGAGTCTGACTCGGGACCTGAACCGCGAGCCACAAATCCGAGACCTGAGAAATCATTGGCGAGCCTTGGACTGCCGTCTTCTTTCCGTCCCGAGCCTTGCCGACCGTGGATCCTTTTCTTTAGGAATCCCGAGCCGTTCCGAGCCTCTAACTCGTCGGGCCATGAGCCAAAACAGAGGGATTGCCGAGCCGATAATTTCGACCGAACCGTGAGGAGATTCGAGATCCTCTTTGCGTTGCTGTGACTTGGTTTGGTGGAGCGGCTCATCGGTTTGGTTTAGCCGTCTCTAAAGTACGCCATGTTTTGTAAACGACCCGCTCTCGCCAGAGATTCTAAAGACGTGCCACGTTACTTGAGAGCGAACCGTTTTCTCTGGAAACGAGCCACGCTTTCTTGTAGACGAACCATTTTTGGGATTCGGGAATTCTACCGGCTAACCACGGCACGTTCTCCGCAACAAAATCATGGGTGAGCCATCTATTCAACCGGGTGAGCCGTCGAAGTATATCGGTTAATCTCGACAGGTTCTTCGCAACAAAGTCACGGCTCAGATTTAACTCTCTCACAGCTCGGAAATCAACCTACTAATACAGCTCATGAGAATCAACTCGATTTTCATACCTCCCCGCGGCTCGATTTCGCTTCACCATCCCTGCGGCTTGACTTCAGCTTTAACATCATCATTACATGGGTTTAACTTCAACTCTCTTGCGGATTGGATTCAACTTTATCATCCCTCAAATATGTGGAGCCGGTATTACCGAGCCCTTGAGTTATACATATCGTATCAGCTCGGGGAAATACTAGACAGCACGGGTCCATAGTGAAAAGAAAGAATTTTGAGTTAGCTTTCCAACGCAAGTAAAATGACATCATTTGGAGTTGCAGTTCTCAAGTTATACCCGATTTACTTAAGATGTATCAATCTGGATTTTTTGGCTCGGCACGGCCGGTAATCGGCTCGGCACGCCCAGTAACAAAGATGTAACGAGCTGATATTTTGATACATGATTGAGTTAGCTTTCCAACTCAAGTAAAATGACATCATTTGGAGTTGCGGTTCTCAAGTTATACCCGATTTACCGAAGATGTATCAATCTGGATTTTTCGGCTCGGCACGGCTAGTAATCGGCTCGGCACTGCACGGCCAGTAACAAAGACGTAAAGAGCTGTTATTTTGAAACGTGATGCAATTTTGAGTTAGCTTTCGAACGCAAGTAAAATGACATCATTTGGAGTTGCGGTTCTCAGGATATAGCCGATTTACTTAAGATGTATCAACCTGAATTCTTCAAACCCGAGCTGTAGTAATCGGCTCGGCATGGCCAAGGATAAAAACATACCGAGCTGAAATTTGGGTAGGAGATGATAATCGAGTCAGCTTTTATCCAAAACAAGTTTGAAGTCATTTGGACCAATAGTTAGAGAGATACATTGATTTTTGGTTCACGGCACAACCGACTATCACGGTGCAACCGTTCAAACTGTTCGGACTTAACAAAAACACGGCGCAACCGACTATCGGTCCGGACTATTGTTGATCTCGCCTTAACCGTCACAATTCCAGACTGAGCCGCGAACCTCCCGGGATCAATTCCCGAGCTGAGATTCACCGATTCCTGAGCCGAGATTCACCGATTCCAGAGCCGATTGTTGTAGATCCGAACCAATCGGTTGCAAAGATTCGTTTCTCTCCGAGCCGCCGCTTCAATTTTGCTAGGCAATCAACTCGCCAAACCGCCAAATTGATCTTGCCGGACCACCGATCTGCCGAACCGCTGACTCAATCTCGCCGAGCCGTCGATCCGACTAACCGGACCACCACTTCACCAACCCCGCTACTCGATCTCGCCAAACCATCATTCCACCGAGCCATCCCGATCTTCACCATGAGCTACGGGTTTTCGATCTGCGATTCTCCGATCCGCGATTCTCCGAGCCGCAAATCAACAAAATCACCCACCTTAGCGAGCCGTTGTCTCATCGTTCTAGAAAGTGTGCTACGCTTCTTTTAAACAAACCACTTTCTCTGGAGATTTGCAGAAACGAGCCACGTTCCTTGCGAACGAATCGTTTCCCGATCTCTACGTTCTTTTCAAAACGAGCCACGCTTTTTATAAGTGAACCGTTTTGGAAATTAACTCATCTTCCTCATGTTGACGCCCCTGAACCGTGAACCGCGAACCGCGAGCAACGAACCACGAAATCGAAACAACTACCGAGTTGTTGTCATACCCAATCGGCGACACCAAGTCGTTTGGTGACCCGAACTGATTTAATCATTTGAGCCATGATCCGGGGTAACGAGTCTTTTGTTAACAGATCCAGATCCGGGGTAACAAGTCCGACAAATTCACCGCCATCGGTTACTTTCCACGCCACCGCCACCGTTTTGCCTAACTCTGGAAGTAAAACCGAAACAGGAGCTGCTTTGCTTTTCTCATATACAGCTACTCCTCATGCCGCCTCTGGTGGTAAAATCAAACTGGGAGCCAACAAAAGGAGCACTATCCGCAAACGGAACGCCGCGAATCACCAACATCATCGACGACTCTGGAGGAGCATGACACCATCGGTTAACCCAATCTGTAAACGACGAGCCGTTGTCTCATTGTTCCAGAAAGTGTGCCACGCTTCCTTTAAAGCGAACCACTTTCTCTTGAGATTTGCAGAAACGAGCCACGTTCCATGCGAACGAACCGTTTCCTGAATCTCATGCCTTCTCCAAAATAAGCCACGCTTATTGCAAGCGAACTATTTTGGAGAGTAACCCAATTCGCCGTTTACTTGTGTCGCATGCCAGAATTCAAGCTAAGTGTCAGCTCCCCCGCGAACTATTTTCTAAGCTAAGTGTCAGCTCCCCTGCAAACTATTTTCTATGCTAAGTGTCGGCTCCACCGCAAACTGTTTTCTAAGCTAAGCGTCGGCTCCCCCGTGAACTGTTTTCTTAGCTAAGTGTCGGCTCACCTGCAAACAGTTTTCTAAGATAAGTGTCGGCTCGCCCGTGAACTGTTCTTGTAAGTGGCACCGGGTCATCCATTAACTATTTTTCCGAGCCGATCGGCCGATCAGTTGTCACCAAAATTTGGGCCGCGTACCTGTGTTTTTGGAAACGAGCCACATTCCTTACGAATGAACCGTTTCCTTAAAACATACCGTCTCCCTAAAACGAGCTACGCTTCTCACAAGCGAACCGTCGAATTCTACCGGCTAACCACAGCACAACAAAGTCATGGAAATCACGGCGCAACCGATTATCTCGGTGCAACCGATTGATGTTTCGGAATCACCGTGCAACCGATTGATGTTTCGGAATCACTGTCGCAAATCCGGCACGCCGTCACAAATCCGGTACGCCATCACAAATCAGGCACGCCGTCACAAATTCGGCTCGCCGTTACAAATTTGGCTTGCCATTACAAGTCTCAAACAACGGTTCGCCGTTACGAACCTCAAACGACGGCTCGCCGTTTATAAATCTCAAACAACGACGCTACCTATCCAAAATTCAGACAAGAATCATATCATTCATGAACTACGTGGCGACTTGATCCCTGCAAAGGGTACGTAGGTAGCTCGTTTTCGGACGGGTTCAGTTGCCCCCCCTCCTCAAAAGAGGGGGGGGGAATGGGTGCGTATACTCGTATACTCCCATCTTTTTATAGATAACCAGGAGCCACCTGATCCCGACAAGCCTCACTTTAACACCTGTCGGCGTCCGAAAAAGAGAAACCACATCCGGCGAGCTGACAAAATGAGTATGCCATTACCGAATAGAACAACGAGAATTGTCAAGATCATCAGTGGTACCGAAGAAGATAACAATACCGAAGATTCTGGATCAGTATGCATTGGTAGAGCCACTCAAAAGAGAAACCTGAATTCGAGCTGCGTACCAGTATTCTTAGAAACGAGCCACATTCCTTGTGAATGAACCGTTTCCTGAAAACCGTGCCATCTCCACAAAATGAGCCATGCTTTTCACAAGCAAACCGTTGAATTCTCCTGGCTAGTCAACACGGCAGGTTCTCCACAATAAGATCACGGTTGAGCAGTTTATTCAATCGGGTGAGCCGTCGAATTCTACCGGCTAATCGCGACAGATTCTCCACAACAAAGTCACGGGTGAGCCGTCTATTCAATTGGATCGGTGGATCCAACTCACCACCATTGTCTCGTTACTCCATCAATACGCTCTCAAACGATCATCGAGCCTATTCGCCGTGAATCCAAACCAATCGTCGAGCCAAGTTATCGCTTCTCCGATCTTTCCAAGAAGAGGAGAGCATGTACGTATAGTCATATACTCCCATCTTTTTTACATCACACTTACATCCTTTACGGATCATCCAAAGTCCCACCTAAACGGACATTCCTCTTATCATTCTCGTTGCTGCTGGCCACAATAGCGAACTATTACATCCTAGCGGATTAAAAGCGCGCTATATAAATTTAGAGTTCATTACTGGAGCGGATATATTCATGGGAACATATCCGTAAACCAGAATGTTCATCTCAAAACCCAGCAAACGAATCGCTGGTACAAAATCTCTAAGTGTTCATTATCGGAGTTGGCTCGTTCATGAGAACCTGTCTGTAAACCGAAATGTTCATCCCAAACCCAACAAAAGCAAAACGTTGGTCGTAACGCGATAGCATGATCATCGTGGAGCGGACTCGTTTAAGGTAACTAGTCCGTAAACCAGAGAATGTTCATCAGGAAACCCAATAAGCAAATCATTAGTCTTAAACAAAACAATGGCTCCCGGCTTAGCCTTCATGGCTCAAATTTCACTTACGCCTTCACGGCTCAAAATTCACTTACGCCTTCATGGTTCAAATTTCACTAACGGTTCGGAAGATACGCTAACGAAACTGTCCAGCTCAAAAACCCAGATAACAGAACGCTGGTACAAATAAATCTAAGTGTCATTTTTGGAGTAGACATACTCACGGGAGCACAACCATAAACCAAAACGCCCAATTCAACAAATTCGACTAACAGACGGTAAAACGGTAACACCGTCGTAAATCAGTAACATCATTTATAAACGGCGAGTATTTTAGAAAATATTTTTCGGTAGAACCGAAAATAGTGCAATGTTTCGGCAGAACCGACTTACTTGGTGCAATTTTTTGGTAGAACCGAAATACTTAGTGCAATTTTTCGGTAGAACCGAAATACTTAGAAAACAAAAGAGTAACACCAAAGGCCGTTTCATATTAATCATCTCACATCATTCTTGTATGGAAGGCAAAAATACATGAGGATTGGGGATTTAGGCGGTCACTCCGTCTTCCAAGGCTTCGGCGTCGCTCTTCTCCACGAGCTCCTCAATTTTCTTCGCCGCCAAATCTAGGAACAGCGCGGAACTTTTGTAGCGCTGATGCCTTCTCTCCTCGGTAGCCCGAAGCTATGTCTCTTCGGCAGCTCGGCGCGTTACTTTGGTAGTGCCGACACTTTCTCTCTTTGGCAGCTCGGTGCGGAACTTTTGTAGCGCTGATGCCTTCTCTCCTCGGCAGCCTGAAGCCTTGTCTCTTCGGAAGCTCGGCGCGGTATTTTGGTAGTGCCGATGCTCTCTCTTTGGCAGCTCGGCACGGTACTTTGGTAGCGCTGACTCCTTCTCTTCTCGGCAGCCCGACGCCTTTTCTCTCTTCGGTAGCCCGGCGCGGTACTTCATTAGCGCCGTTGCTTTGTCTCCTCATTTCCAAAGTCTCTGGGGAAAGCTGTTAGTTTATAAGAAAATGTGACTCATTTTTTAAGAAGAAGAACGGCGAAACGGCAGCGGAGATACGGCATTGTCGGCGGCACCGTCAGAATCAACCCTACTAACGGCGACACCGTTAACAGCGACACCATTATCAGCTTAAACCTTTTTGATCAACACTTATATTCGAGCCACACCACAGGGCAACGGTTTTCATTACACCAAACGGCTTGAAGAATACCCAAATCAGAAACTGAATTTGGGAACTCGGCGACACTGACGACTTGAACAAGTGTGTGACTTGTGCTCTTTTTCCCTTGATCTGGTTTTTTCCCACCGGGTTTTCTAGACAAGGTTTTTACAGAGGCTTGTTCACACACTTATGCGTCTTCATCATTGACAACAAGCTATTCCAAAGATAGTTGGAGCAATTTCATCTGTCTGATCTTAGACTTTCACCAATATCTCGGCTTCACCATTACTGATAAATCCAAGCTGGGGGGCTAACTGTAGGGGTCAAATTCCACCCCTTGAAGATCACCAAAAGAAAATGGCTAAGTCTGGGCGAAGAAGAGCTCTACCGAAAGTCTAGCATGCACCGGCCGGTCGGGAGATCCGTAAACCAACAGCCGCACCGAACCGAACCGGGTGAGCCGATTTCAGGACTTCATCTACTCAACAAGCCCAATTCGGCTCAGCCCATCTAATTGGGCCGAACCAAGCTGCAGGTGGGCCGAACCGCTAATGGGCCTGCCGACCTAGGAGTGCAGCTCACGCCAGAAACCCTAGTCGACTTAGGATAGTATAAATATATTGTATCATCCTCTTGAAAGGGGATCACGAATTCTAGCAGAACCCTTTGTACTCACTTTCACAGCTACACAGCTAATAATAAACTCTTTCTTCTCAATTGTTCTTGTTTTCTAACCTAGAAGTTTTGCAGCTCTACCGCGAACCCGCCAAATCTAATTGTAGGAAATCCAGCTCCCACAACGGGTATCCGAAATACCCAAAACATAAAATTAACCTACATATATTTAGATATAAAATAGGAGATGTTCATATATTTTAGGAAAATTTTATAGTTTTTATAGTTATTTTTTGTCAACTCAGAGGTATATTTGGCTTAAAATAATCAATTTAGTTAGATATATTATTTGAAATTTTCAATTTCTTTTTATTATTTTTGGATAACTCGAGTTAAAAATAATTAAATCGAACCAAAATTGTGAAAATTTTACGTAATTATGAGTATCTCGGATAACCGAAATCGAATCCGAAACCAGCACTAACCGAACCGAAACCGAACAGAAATTTTAAAATACCCGAATAGATATTATATTTCTAAAACCGAAAACTTGATAACCGAATTAACCAAATCAAAACCCGAATGATTACCCGAACGTCTATGCCAGTTTGAGTATTACTTTTTCAACAGAAATATGTTTACCTAGTTTTTAAATGATAGCATATTGGTTTTTGTCATAATATTTAGATTTTATTAACATGTGACAAAAGAAAAACATTGCATGAAAAAACAAAAACTTGATGGCACAAGGCCCTAGTGCCGGCCTTGACTTTTCAAAGGCTCCAAACATAATATTTGTTTAGGCCTCTTAATCATGAATTTTTTTTTTTAAAGAAGTAATGCTTGGCCAAGAAGACTCAAACTCATAAATGGCTTCTACCAACGGAACTATTAAAGATTTTGACATAAATGGCCCGGGAAAAAACCTGAAAAATACCCCAATTACATTACATTTACTAAAAATATACATGAATTTTTTTTGTTGGCAAAAAAACACTTCAACTAAATATAATTGTCAGTTTAATACATCTACTTTCAAAATATGAAGGTTTTATACGTTCATATTAACGGAAGTTAGCGTCCGTTAACAGAATAAAAAACATCGTTAGACTAATTAAAGGAAAACTCCTAAAAAATACTCCAACTAATAATTTTTGCCAAAAATATATACTAACTTTTTCAGTTGCCAAAAAAATACCTCAACTAAAGAAATGGTCCATTTAAAACAATTTTATTTTTAGGAAAATTTAAAAGACAATTTTATTTAGTTGAGGTTTTTTTTATTGTAACTGAAAAAGTTCGTCTATATTTTTGACAAAAATAATTAGTTAGGGTATTTTTTAGGAGTTTTTCTTTGATTAGTCTAAGGGGCAATTGCAAATATGCCACTATTCACAAAACTTTAATCAAATATGCCATTGTTCACAAAATTTTTACGAGCGTGCCACTGTTCACTGATTTAATGGAAAAAAAAAAAAATCTCATTCTCTCTCATCTCTCTCACGCCCAGATCCAAATTTTTTTCTCTCATAAAATTCTCTTCTTTGAAATTGCAAATCGGATTTGGGTTATGGATCTAGGATTTTCGCATCTCTCTCACGCCCAGATCCAAATTTTTTTCTCTCACAAAATTCTCTTCTTTGAAATTGCAAATCGGATTTGGGTTATGGATCTAGGATTTTCGATTCTCTTTCGTCCAGAAGAAGTTTAATCCATGAATTTTGTTTTTTAAAATTTGTTTTTTTAAATTCGATTTTGGTTACAAATTTGAGTTTTTGATTGAATTTTGGTCACGAATCTAAGCTTTTTATTCGATTTCACTACAAGAAAACAAGGTGGTTTTTGGCCATGAAATAAATCACTGAATGGTCAAAAATAGGCCTTTTTGATATTTTTTTTCCACATTTCGGTCGTCAAGAAACGGTGGTTAGTAATGATTTTTTTGTGATAAAAGGTTAAAATATTTTGATCACATGGATTAGTCTAAACATGGTCAAGAATTTTATTGACCAAATAAACAGCCAATGATATCTAACCAAAAATAATGGTCGAAATATTTTTAACTAAATAATAGGTCAAAACGTATTGAGAATTTTGATGGCCTATGTTCATAAAAACCTGTTAAATATTAAAACTTAGGCAAAGGACCATATTATATATATAGAAAATTTTCTAAGTTTCCCCTTCACTATGTCGATGTGGGACTTTTAGAATGTAAATGGGTTAAAAAAAAATTTGGTCGTGATGTAAGTGGGTTAATTATGGTGCAAGTATTTATTTTATATGTTTTTAGTTTTCTTTTCTTCTTTTTTATTTGATGGCCTGATTCTTTTAAGTTTTAACAACCGAGCTGATTTTTTGGATATAACATACGTTCTTAACGTTTGAAAATTTGCAATTACAATTTTTAATATAGAAAAATCTAGTTGATGAATTTTCTTGTATAATTTATATTAGATATTATGTTTAATCTCATTTTTGGGTAAAATAAACATTAGTATTCGATTAATAAAATTTCAAAAGAATTAATAAATTTCTACAATTATTTTGCTTCTATTAACCATAGTTTTAACTGGTCAAAAATTGGTAAAAATATTTTGATTCTATTTCGTCCATTCTAAAAGAATTACCTATATGGTCGATATTTGGTAAAATAGTTTGACCAATTTATGTGAGATATTGTTCGTCAAAAACTGTCAAAAACTATTGACTAATCTATGACCAAAATTTGTTTTAGTCGATATTTGGTCAAATTTTTTTGACTATTTACCGACCACTTATATTAGTCAAAAGAAATTGTTGATATTTCAACCAATTCAAATTTTCATCATATTTTGGTCATAAATTTGTCAATAATATTTTGACCACTTTGTTGGTAAACATATTTGGTAAAAAACCACCTTGTTTTCTTGTAGTGTTTGAGTTACAAATTTGAGCTTTTGATTCGATTTTTGTTCAGATCTGGGTTTTGGTTGTTTTTAGGGTCAGATCTGGGTTTTGGTTATTTTTAGGGTTTTCCCGTTTTTATAAAGTTTTTAAACAGTTTTATAAGACTTTTTTGCATGTCATTAAAAACTAATCAGTTAAATAATTTATAAGGTTTTTAAAAGGTTTATAAGGTTTTTAAAAGGTCTATAAGATTTTTATAAGGTTTGTAAAGTTTTTAAAAGGTTTATAAGATTGTTTTAAAACTTTATAAAACTGTTAAAAAACCTTATAAAACTTTACAAAAACCTTATAAACAGTTTTACACGGTTTTTAAACAGTTTTATAAGGTTTTTTAACAGTTTTATTAAACCTTTTAAAAACATTATAATTTTTTTTAACAGTTTTATAAGATTTTTTTAACAGTTTTATAAGGTAAAGGCAAAACCCTACCTCCATCACCCCCCCCCCCCAAAATATATACCCTAAATGCATAATAGTTAACCCAAACTCGAAAATTTACAGTCGTTTGTGTTTGAATTTGTTTTGAGATCTTCTTCTTCTTCCTCCTCCTCCTCCTCCTAAATCTGCTCGAATCTTAGCGGAAATATTCTCAAATCTTCTCTTCTTCTCAAACCTTCTTAGCGGAAATCGCGACAGAGGTTAGAGATAGTGAAATTAGATATGACGAGAATCGAATTCAGTGATAGTAAAATCCGAATCATGATGGCGATCAAGTAGAGAGAGAAAAAAATCGAAATTTGGATGAGAGAAAAAAAATTGGATCTGGGAGATGAGCGTGAGAGAGATGAGAGAAAAAAAGAGATCTGTTTTTTTTTTTATTTAAGTGAATAGTGGCACTGGTAATAATTTTAAAACAGTGGCATAATTGAAAAGTGGCATGCCAATAGTGGCATAATTCAAAATTTCTCTTAGTCTAACCGCGTTTCATATTCCGTTAATGCTAACCTCCGTTAATCTGAAAGTGTAAAACCTTCATATTTTGAAAATGTGTGTATTAAACTGACAATTATATTTAGTTGAAATATTTTTTTTTGACAACCAAAAAAATTCATATATTTTTCTAACAAATGTAATTTAGTGAGGGTATTTTTCAAGTTATTTTCCTAAATGGCCCCTAAAAGTAATATATATCGGTCGGCCCCAAACTCATGCTTCATGAGCTTCTACTTAGAGCCGACACTGCAAAGTCCTACGTTTCACGATCCTTCACGTGAAAATAAATAAATTTTTGTTAAAAATAAAAGTGATTATGTATCATTACACTAACCTTAGCTATTTAGTGCACAAGTGCCATCATCCTAAGCTTGACACCAGTCCACCACTAATCAAGTTTACCTAAGTCCACGTCTCATGAGGAATGTCCATGTGTCATTTGCATATGTAATTTGTACCACTATATATATGTATGGAGAAGTTGTATAAGAGGTACGTGAGATACATGTTAAGAAGAAGAAGCTATAATAAAATCATTCTTTCCAAAACACTACATCTCTCTCAAGTTATTCACAACAATTTTGTATTAATGAGTAATGCAGGACATTTTATCCCATAGTATTTGGATACTAAAAAGTAAAAAAAACAAACATAATAATATATGGCCCTGTTAAGCCCATATGATATGAGCGTTTAGAACAACTCCAACAATAGGTTTTAGGTGGGTTTCAAAATTTAATCATTTGAATATTTATCCGAATATTTTTAAAGTATATCACTGATTAATTAATGGTATCTCTTTTTGTACATCGTGGAATGATATCAGGATAACATTATCATCAAAGGTATCAAATCGAACCAAAAAAGTCTAGAAGAGTCTAATTTGGTATTGAGCGTTGTAGATCGGTTGCTGCTTTTGCATTAACACTTTTTTTTTTTGATAACCTTCTAGGAGAATTTCAAGAGTACATTTTTGAAATGCATGGGTGGAATGCGATTTTAAAATACTGAATCGAGACTAAACCTTAAAGAAGCCAAAACAAGACCATATTCTAAGAAAACGACAATAAGAGGCAGATAATAGAGATTCCTAAGCTTTGAGACTAACTAAACTAGACCAACAAACAATCCATCAAACAAAGAAGATACCAAATGTGCCAACGAACAAAGAGACCCGGGATGAACCTGTCAAAACGAGCTCACAATGGCAGCAGCACTGGCGAATATGAAGGCATGTCCAAAGTAGGATAGAGAACAATGATAAACCTGATACTGCCACTCCACCGAAACGATAAAGCATTATTGACGAAGGCTCAAGGAAAACCTTAAAATCTGGAAGGAGATACAACAATTAGGAACTTCAACTATTACACGCAGGCACAATGAGCTGAACTTTGTCATCTACAACCAAAAGGTTAGCCACCTCCTCGCAAGAGAAGAACCGAAGAACGAAACCACTGCGCATAGTCTTGAGCTCAAACGAGCTAGTAGATGCCTCTACAACAGCAAACTATCCGATTGATGAACCCCCAAAACAGAACCATAAGCAAATGCACGATCCATCCAACTTCAGAGGACAAAACCGAGATAGAAATCCTATAATTTATCAACCAAAAGTCAATTCCACTCGAATGTGACCCACACTAACCATTGAAATCCTAACGAAGAAATCAGACAAACAACTAAACGTAACCATCAAATACTTCAAAAGCTAAAGCGGAAACTATTAATGTTCTACATCGGTTTGGTTAAAGATTCTTGCCTAGTATATAATGTGTGTCAATCCTCCTCCTAAAGAGCTAGCTTTAGGAAGTGAGTTAGTGAAACAACCAAGCCTTTTTTTTAATTAATTAACCCGAATTAAGTATTCCCATAAATACTAATTCTCAACGGTTAACTCAAGCCAACAACCAATAACCAGCGGAATCAACATTAACATTAAACCATAAAAACAAATTCCAACTCATCTCGACATTTCTAGCAACCTAAACCAGGTTCTACCAAATGTAATACCAAAACATATAATCTAGAGATCCTAATCATCCTCTCGTCCCAGCCATGATTCCACGATCTCAAACTTTTCCTTTACCTGCAACTCAAAAGGTAAAAACAGAGTTGCGTGAGTATTATCACAAATACTCAGTGAAGCGGTCATCCTGCCTACCGATTACATAATAGGGAAATAGCATGTCAATTACTACGCAAACAATCAACATTCAACAGATATGCAACAATAAACAATTATGCAACTCCTCCTGGGCGTCGATCGACACTCCAATACTAAAACCAAACTTTGCGATCAAAAAGAGTGGTGTCGATCGACACTGCCACTAGGTGTCGATCGACACCTCTCGCAGAAACCGAATACGAGTCAAATCCTCTCGCAGACTCGATTCGTTTTCTCCTACAAGATCAATCACGATCAAGCCACATATATCACAAGAAAACACAAGAATATCAATCATAATCATTACAAATCAATCATTCAATCTCCTAACAAACTAATCTCGTAACCGCGATCACGCACTCACCTTGCTAAACCGAAGACAAAGCTAAGGACACAAAACCCGCGACTCGAGATCCTCGCTGTCTCTTGTCTCACATGCAAACTCCAAGGAATGCCTCTTCTATCACCTAAGACTCATAATTAGGGTTTCCCCGAAACCCAAATTAGGTTCTCAGAAAATCAGAACGACAAACCAACTTAAAATAATCCCAGGGATCGGAGCTTACCTCCGAATTCTGATTTTAAACCCAATCTGAAAACTAGATTGAAGGAGCTTTCCAACGAAACCAAGATCGTCTCCTGATTCCTTCTGAAACGCCGGACAACGCTTCCCAAGATGACAGATCAAATCCTGAAACTACACAGACCACTCACGGGGAAACGATCATAACTCTTAAGTTATATATCGAAAAAGCAATCCGATTTCTCCTATAGATAGCTAAGACAAAGAATAACATACGAACCGAAAATCTCAATGATCAGCCATGATAAGATCCTCCGATTCGCTTATCAACCAAAGCAAATCAGTTCTGCCTCTGAAATAATCGATTGAGACCTAGAGCAAGACAACTCCTTCCTCTCTCTCTCTCTCAATAACGATTTTTCTCCTCTAAAAATCCTCCAAGCCTGATCTCATACGGCTGGATCCTTTAAATATGAAGGCTAGGGTTTCCAACCCTAAGCCGAGCCAAACTGCGCAATTAAACTTAACCAGAAACCAACCGAAAACATGGTGTCGATCGACACCCATTCATGGTGTCGATCGACACCCCTTCCAAATTTCTAAAATTTGGTTTTGGGATGTTATAATTCTCCCCCACTAAACTGGATTCGTCCTCGAATCCCCTCAAAACCGTCTATCAAAAACCCAAACCTGACCCAAAACTGGTCAATACCACCCAAGATCTCAACATACGATCTCCGAGGCTCTCGTTTAGTCTCATGTTTATATGCACGTTTCCAGAAATCTATTACACTTAACTCATTTCACACCCCTCCCACTCGCAGGATGCATCCCTTGAGCTATCGGTGTCACACCACTCTCACTCGCAGGATGCATCCTTTGAGTTATCGGTGTCTCATGTCCCGTCCACCCTCAGGACGCATCCTTTGAGCTCCGGGTACACCGTGCCTCTTCCACTCTCAGGACACATCCTTTGAGCTCTGGGTACACATGGAACTAATTGTTCTCAAAAATGAGAGTTACTCAGGACCGCAGCCCCCTGAATAATAAATTCTAAAACATCTATAAACATATATCGACTAAAACTCCTCTCGTGGTCAAACCCAATACTCTGAAAATACATATAAGAACTAACCATCTTATAAAAACACAGAGATAAATAAGGAACAACTCCTTCTTATAAATCTCAAAACGTATAATTGTTACCACAGAACGAGAATACACAAACTACACCGCACCCCGCTCTCACAACCGAGCTGGAACCACAAGAAAAAGAAGCTTAAATTACAACTCCTTGCCAAAAACTTCCTGAACTTCAACTTCAACCTTGCCTCAAGTTCCTAAATCTCCACCACTAAAAACTACATAAGCCCGCAAAGCTTTTAACAAAGCAACTTTCCTGACGCAACACCTTAATCCTCCTCTCGAGATTCCTCAAATGTCTCGTTGCTAATGACAAAACTGGTTGAAGTTCCACTAGAAACTTAGCCACCAATTCCACCAAAGTACGCATGCACTTCCTCAACATTGACTCCTGGAGATACCCACGATCTCCTACTTCAACTCCCATTCTGAACTCCTCTGATCAGCATAACTCCGCTGACAATCCTTAGCCTCCCTTTTGCTCAACTTAAAAATACAGCTGCTTCCCGACGATCCCTGCACTACCCTAAACCCACCATGTTTCTCTCCCCCACTTGGGTTCAACATAAAGGTGACTCCTACTGCCTCCCATACAAAGCCTTATATGGAGCCGCCACGGTATCCGCCGGGATAGTTGTTATTCAAAACAACTCGGCCAAATACAAGTGATCTAACTGATGATCACCTCATCTCAACATACCTCCTAGCCAGAACCGCTGCTCCATCGGTCTTCTAAATGGGCCAAAAAGTACTGATTTACTCGGACGATCCGCCATCTCACCCAAGATAACATCCATCTTATGCGGTTAGGTAACTATACATCCGAATCTATCGAAACAATAATCCGATTTCTACCCGTTGTCCCTTATCGCATGTTGTGATCCACTAACCAGTATTACCAAGTTTACACACCCGAACTCGAAGGTCTATATTATGCCTTATGCTTATGCCACGATCGGACATTGATTACTCATATTGTTACTGACATCATCATACTCTCAGCGATGCCGATGCAACTCCACTCTCAGGACGTCTCCCTCAAGCTCTGGTTATATATATATATAGGAAAAACACTTCCTATAGAGTAATCGACTCTCACGTGCACAAGCATCTGAAAGCTAGAATCACTTACTGGTAATAACCCGCTAAGCAACTCCAACATATCATCGCTGCTCTAACTGAGCACTTGGTAAAACAACGATCTTCCTCAAGATCCATTCATGACCTTCAAAACACATATCTAATCCTAGGTTTATTCGGCTGTAGCAGACATCTATTGCTCTTAACTCAATCAATACTCGGACACTCGCAGGACGCATCCTGAAGCTGTCAGATCTAAACCCTGACAATCGCAGGACGCATCCTGGAGCTGTCAGATCTACACCCTGATACTCGCAGGACGCATCCTGGAGCTATCAGGTCGTCACCCTGACACTCACAAAACGCATCCTGGAGCTGTCAGGTAATAAACCGCTCGCACACTCGGGATGCATCCCTTGAGCCAGCAACACCATGACACTCACAGGATGCATCCTGAAGCTGCCAGGTAATATACCGTTCGCACTCTTGGAATGCATTCCTCGAGCCAACGATTTTTGGGGAACGCATCCCCTACACGAGAGAACACATCTCCCCCTACTTAGACTGGGAAACATAATTCCCAAATAAGTAAGTCTTGAACCACTGTCCCCACACGAGAGAATACATCTCTCCCAAGAGCAATAATTCTACACGCCTATAAACCTCAAGATTAAACTGCCTCTAGGACTCTGAACCAAATCTGGTAACCAAAGAATACACCGAATAAAGCTTACCCCGCCCAGATTCGCTTGGAACAACCTTAATGCCACGCTTCTTAATCCGATCTAGGTCTGCCGGATTGATCATGCAACAGTCAAACAAGAACATGCACAACTATTCATAGACCAAAAATGGGATCAATCGATCGTGCAGTAACCAAAAAGAACTTGCACGGCCAGAAGACATCACATCCGATACCAGGGTCGTCTGAGCTGAATTTCCAATGCAGGATCAACTCTAGGCTTAACGCCAACCAAAATGTTTATCGAAGACTAACACCTGACCATAACCTGGTCCACAACACTCGAGATCTCCACTCGACTCTCATAACCTGCCTGACTTAGGCCAACATCCTGACCATACTTAGCCAATACTACAAGAGATCCTCACCTAGTCTCAAGGCTCACCTCTAATCATCTATTTATATGCACGTTCCTAGACATTTATTACCCTTAACTCATTATCACCCACACTCACTCTCAGGAACACATCCTTCAAGTCAAAACAATCAGGGAAACCACTGTTCCCTCGAGAGCACCACCGTCTCTCAGTACTTAGATTGGAAACCACCATCCCAAGTAAGCACTCTGGAGTACCACCGTCTCCACATAATGAGTTATTAGCAATAAATTATAGAACGCGTATAAACATCTACGATTAGATTGCCTAATGGGGTCCACACCTGATATCCCCATCACAACTGATATATCGTAGTTTTTACCGGTTTTCGACCACGATATAAGTCCATGTTTTAGTGTCTTTTGGTGTTTTTGGTATTGTTTTAGTGTCTTTACAGGAACTGGACCGTCTGGAGCATAAAAGATGTTTACTGGAGATTTTGGAGCATTCGCGGAATGAAGTGGCGAAATGCAAATTCGGAGTCACTGTTTGGAATCTGTGTCGAGCGACGTGACTATGTGTGTCGCTCGACATGAAGACTTTTAAAGCCAAGATTTACGATTTGAAGAGTCGTGTCGATCGACACGATCTATGGGTGTCGATCGACACGAAGTTCGTCAAAGCTCGGATTTTCATCAGAAAAGTCCGTTCGAAGCCCGAAGCCTTCAGATGTTTACTTTTATGTTTAGGACGGTTTGGAACTTGTATAAATACGTATTTAGAGTCATTGTTTAGACTCATGCTTTATTTTACGCTTATTATATAGAATTACTTAGAGAGTTTAATTAATAAAAGATGTTTTCTTCTATTGCTATGTCTGAGTAATTTCTCTTGTTAGGTTTAGGGTTTTAAAAAGTGTTTGATGAGTTGCTGATCTGATCTGTTTATTAGGATAAAAATCATTAGAAGTTCTTCATCTTAACTCATTCTTATTGCTAATTTTAGCCTCGCGAACTGAAATCTGATCTAGGGTTTATTAATAGAAACGACAGTTTGATTGATAATCCTGAACTAGTTTTTGATGAGCAAAATACTTATTCGCAAAGGGATTTGGCTTAGGATTTTGTGAACAATTGTGCTTGATCATTAATGCTTGTTTGAATCAACCTGATTTCGCAACGACAGTTGGTCTTCTAGGATTTAGACATAGAAATTATTCGCAGCGACAGCTGGTTTGTTTACTTTCGTGTGCATGTTCATGAACTGTTCTTCATTGTCCTAATATCTTATTTATCTGCAATTCTGATTCACTGGAGAATTCTCTGTGCCTAGCGTTTTCTTTAACTGATTTCACAACCGTTTGATTTGTTTTGATTTATTTGCTTTTACATTCGTCTCACCTAGCTTAATCTAAAATCTGAAATCTATTGTGTTTTCCTGACTCCCTGTGGATCGATAACCCTAAGTACTGCGATTGACCTCTTAATTTGAGAGAGTCTAGCTCTAGGGAAATTTTAGCTTATCAAATTTTGGCGCCGTTGCCGGGGAGTCAATAGGCCATTAGATTTTTACTATTAGGATTTTGTCTAGGTTTTTTATTTCTTGTTTTTATTTTTTTTTTTGTTTTTGTTTTCGTTTTTCTCTCTTTGTTCTTTGTTTCAGGTACATGCGAAATCGCAATACCAGGAGCAGCAAAGACAAGGAACTACTGGAACTAGACTTGAGGATCTAGCACGCTTGGAACGAACCAACAGAAAAGCGACGAAAGAAGCTAAAAAGATGGTTAATCAAAGGATTCTGTTCCAAAGGGATAATGGTTTCTTTGACAAGGATGGAAATCGATACAATGAGGACGGTCAGAGGCTAGACGAGGCTGGGAACGTGATTGTCGACGAGGCTGAAGAGCTACGAGCTCGCGAGGAAGAAGAAGAGCGACTGGCTCGTGAAGAACAGGCTCGTGTCGAGCGACACGAGGAGGAGATCGCTCGACGCGTGGAACAGAGATGTGTCGCTCGAAAAGCTTTGGTTATCGCTCGACAGGGAGAAAATCAAGGTGTCGAGCGACACAACCTGGCTGTCGCTCGACACGATGGAAACAGAGGCGTCGATCGACAAGGTCAGCAGATCGCTCGACAGGAACAAAATGTTAATGTCGAGCGACACCAACCACACGTCGCTCGACACGATGCCCAGAACCGTACACTTGCTGATTTCAACCGTCTTGAGCAATTTTACGCGAATCGAGCCGCGATCCGACCTCCAGCGTTTCAACGGAATGACTTTGAGCTCAAGCCTGTGTATTTCTCCTTATTAGCTCAAGACCCGTTATGTGGTCTTCCTCATGAGAATCCAATGGACCACATAGAGCGATTCGAGGACTTAGCATCTGCTATCAAAGCCAATGGAGTTTCTGAAGACTACCTGTTCTGCAAGCTTTTCCCATACTCTCTATATGGGGAAGCTAATTATTGGCTAAGGACGCTACCACCGGGCTCGCTGACTAACTGGATGGATACAAAGAATGCTTTCCTAAGCAATTTCTTTGATGATGCAAAGTCCGAGGACCTGAGATCAAAGATCGCGACCTTCAAGCAGGGCGATACTGAGGCATTCAAGGCTGCGTGGTTTAGGTTCAAGAGCTATCAGAGAGACTGTCCACACCATGGATTCAACGAAGTGCAGCTACTCAATATTTTCTATAGAGGGATTGCGCTGCAATATTCTGCGTCTCTAGATGCTGCGAGTAGTGGGAACTTTAACACAAATTTGCCAGAGGCTGCCTTGAGACTTATAGAGAATCTTGCCAACAACAACAGTGTTAAAGCCATGGATTTCGAAAGGAGTAAGTCTGGACAGAGCATCAGTGGAAACCAGCTAGCAGAGGTCACTAAGAAGCTGGACACTATGACTAGTCTTCTAGCTGGGAAGAAGACTGTTCACTTTGCGCAAGACGTCGAACCTGCAGGAGAGGATGTGAACTATCTTCACCAGACCGGATTTCAGAAGCCTTACCAGAACAGCAGCTATAGGCGAGACTATGGATCTTCTTCGTATCAGAAACCGCCTCCTCCGTCAGAGAACAGTAGATTGGAATCCATGATGGAACGGCTTCTAGAGGGACAACAAAAGTTGGCTGTGGAGTGGAATGGGAAGTTCGATTCACTCTACACGGACTTAAACGGTAAGATCGAAGCTCTAAGTACTCATGTCAGGAAGATCGACGTCCAGGTAGCTCAAACTGCAGAAACTGTGAAGAGACAAAAAGGATTTCTTCCTGCTAAGACTGATAGGAACCCCAAAGGAGCCTGCAATGCCGTTCTGACAGCAGAGGAGAATTATTTTGATGAGTTCGATGCGATTTTTTGAGCAGCAGAGCCTGTGTCGATCGACACAGATCATGCGTGTCGATCGACACGTGAAGAAATCGCTATTTCTGAAATCAAAGCTCTTCTGTCGAGCGACGAGCCTAAGTGTGTCGCTCGACACAATGAAATCAGTCGTGTCGATCGACACAGACACCATATCGCTCGACACGCAGGCCAGTCTGAAACTGTTCATCTGAAACCGTCTCCAATCCTCGAGGAATCCGTCTATAAGCCGAAGCTACCCTTTCCCAGAGCTAGAAAGAGCAAACAAGAGGCTATGGAAGCCATTTGCAAGAGGATGATTGAGAAAATCATGGTTGAGATGCCTTTTGTGGATGCAATCAAGCTTTCTCCTGTGATTCGCCGTTATGTGCAACGAATGGTTGCTAATGGAATCAGTCCAGAGGAAGGTGCGCTGCTGACCAGAGATCTCCAAGCAGTACTCCTGAACACAGTTCCAGTCTCCAAAAAGAAGAAGAAGGAGATAGTGGTTTCTGATGAGGTTAGCGCGATGATCCAGGGCAAAGTTCCTGTGAAGTTACCTGATCCAGGAAGTTTTGTACTCGACTGTTCCATCTCTGATAAAAGCTTTTCTCACTCTCTCTGCGATACGAGTTCTGGAATCAATCTTATGCCTCTTTCCGTTGCTGTAAGACTTAGGATGACGGACTTCAAGAAGACAAGGATGTCTCTAATCCTAGCTGAACGTTCTAAGAGATTCCCGAAAGGAGTTCTTGAGGATGTGCCTATTAGAATTCAGGACTGCGTTATTCCAACAGACTTTGTCGTTTTGGAATACGATGAAGAGCCCCAGGATCCTTTGCTTCTGGGAAGATCTTTCTTAGCAACAGCTGGAGCGCATATTGACTGTAGAAGAGGAACGATTAAGCTTGACCTTGGTGATGTCATATTGGATTTTGACATGGACAGTACAAGGAGAATACCCACCATTGATGGTCAAGCTTTCTCTGTGGATACATCGCTAGAAGATCAGCCAACTGAGGAGCCTTCGAAAGTCATTTCTGCTGAGACCATTGAGGAAGCAATTGCTACAGTACCATCTGCTGAGGTACTTCTTGAAGAGCCCAGGTATGAACCTTCAGTACTTAATTCCATCTCTTCTGATTTCATTAAAGTTGAAAAGCCTGTTACGCGCTTACGCAAGCCTCGAATTTCTCGAAAGCTTGGTTCTTCTGATGAATTTGCAGGCAACAGAAAAGAAGAGATGACGCCAAAGAGAACTTTAAAGCCATTCGCGAGGTTGCAAATCATCGTTCCCCAGAGGTCTAAAGATCAAGAAGAAGCAGTTCTTCAGGAGATGATGGAGAGAACGATGAGACTTTTCCTTGAGACTGTATCTGATAAGTCTGGGGGAGCTGTCCAGAAAACTCGAATCAAGCAAGTTGCTGCTGGTTCCATCCCGGATAAAGGAAGTTCAATACTTCCTAAAGATCCACATTAAAGTCCTCAGTTCCAAAACAGTCCAGCTAAATGACAGAAAACAAGCGCTTAGTGGGAGGCAACCCAATTGTGAGTTTTACTAACTATCTACTTAGATTTTTGATTTTCTTTTTCAATTTTACGCTTTGGTTTTGTTTTTGGTGTCGATTTTCAGGAAAACAAACGTTCGAATGCAAGTAAGAATGCTCTTCAGCACTCTGTGTCGAGCGACGGGACTTAGCGTGTCGCTCGACACGAAGAAAAATCTACCAGTCAGAATCGGGACAGAAACGTGAGTGTCGATCGACATACGGGTCGTGTCGCTCGACACAACCCCCCTGGTACGAAATCTCACTTGATTTTTCATACGTTTCATTTTCTGTTTATCTTATTTAGCCGATCTCGGATTTAATAACACTGGGGACAGTGTTGTTTAAGTCTGGGGGAGGTAGTCGCAAACTTTTGTGTTTTCTTTTGGTGTTTTTGAGTCATTTTTAAAAATTTTAGAGTCAAAACCTCTCTTTTAGACTTGCTTTGAACAGCACTCGACGAACCATTTCCAATATAAGTTGATCAGCGGTTTTACAAGGTGGGTAACTGGAAAGGGATCAGTTTTCTGGAGCGAGTTCAGGTTTCTGGAGAACTCAGAAAGGATGTCAAAGACCCCGCCCTAATGAATCTCTAATCAAGGGCGTTGGAAATCGCAAGACTTCATTCAGCTTCCAAACACTTGAAAGCGAGGAAGGACCGCTCTTGAAACTTCTTCCCAATGACGGATATAACTGTCCTAGATCTGGTGGTAAAGGACCCTCTGTTGAGGAAACCGCCATCACAAAAAGCCTCATAGAACAACAATAATGAGAGCTGATCTAGTGATCATAGAGATGCCAAAGGAATAATAAAAAAAAAAAATCTGCAGAAAAGTGCAAGCCTGAATTCAAATAGGCATTCGGTGGTAAAGGACCCTCTGCTGAGGTACCCGCCATCACAAAAAGAAAAATCAGTCATCAAAAAGGCATGCATCTCTATGATATCCTTAATTGGATACAGTTTCAGAGGGAAGAGAGAGGGTGAAACGCAGAAAGTGTTAAAGGAAGTAAAAGAATCTAGAAAGTCCAGCGATCAATATTCCCTCGATGAGACCGCACTTAATTGAACTCAAGGGGTCTGCGATTGAAAGTCTGAGATTTTCTAAGGGATTTGGAATCAAACTAGAGGACTGCTAAGCTTCTAGGGACACATCGAAGTATCACCATGTATTAAATTTTGAGGAATGTGGTTTCTTAAGGAGTGAGCACACTGTTTTGCTTAGGGACAAGCAAAAAGCTAAGTCTGGGGGAGTTGATATATCGTGGTTTTTACCGGTTTTCGACCATGATATAAGTCCATGTTTTAGTGTCTTTTGGTGTTTTTGGTATTGTTTTAGTGTCTTTACAGGAACTGGACCGTCTGGAGCATAAAAGATGTTTACTGGAGATTTTGGAGCATTCCCGGAATGAAGTGGCGAAATGCAAATCTGAGCTAGACTCTCTTAATTTGAGAGAGTCTAGCTCTAGGGAAATTTGAGCTTATCAAATTTTGGCCACTTCATTCCGCGAATGCTCCAAAATCTCCAGTAAACATCTTTTATGCTCCAGACGGTCCAGTTCCTGTAAAGACACTAAAACAATACCAAAAACACCAAAAGACACTAAAACATGGACTTATATCATGGTCGAAAACCGGTAAAAACCACGATATATCAACAACCGCCCACTAAGACCATGACACTGACCCTGCCCGGGCAAAACAATCCGAGATAAACTCACGATCTCCGAGGTCCCCATCCAGTCTCAAGCTTACGTACGTTTTTAGACATTAAATACTCTTACTCATTCACACCATGACCTATACAGGACTCATCCTATGACTTATCAGGAAAACATATCGCTCGCACTCACAGGACGCATCCTTCGAGCCAACGGTATCTGGGGATTCACATCCCAATAAGTATACAGGAGAAACTCACATCTCCTAAGTATACAGGAGAAACTCACATCTCCTCCGGAGAACTCACATCTCTGACCATGAATGAGTTATTCGGGACTGCCGCCCCTCGAATAATCAATTATTAAACGCCTCTAAGCCCTTTTTGACCAGATCTACCTCAAATGGTCCAACGCATGATAATTTTTACTCTCAAATATCAGCAATAATAAGAATTACATATCTTATTAAACACATGAAATAAATAAGGAAAACTCAATCTTATAAATTTTCAAAGCGTAGAATCGTTACAACACCAAACGAAACTACAAAATCCAAAAATAACATAGCCAAAACTAAAGCTCTAAAACTGGAAGCAAGACCAAAAGAAAGAACAACTGCTAAATCCTATACATGCTCTCCCAGATCCTCGATTGCTGCAAGCACCTCCACTAACTCCGCCCTCAAGGCATACCTGGAAGCTCTGCCGGGCTTCTTCAGCCCCATCCAAAGTCCTGCCATGAACTTGCCTATCTGGGCCCGCTCCTCATCCATGCCACCACTCGCATAGACCACTAGCCTGCTGAACTCAGCATCATACTCACGAACGGACCGATTACCCTAAACCAGACTCTTGAACTGCAACTCTAATTGCTCCACCACCTTCTGAGGGAAATACCTGGCATTAAATTCGCCCAAGAATTCACCCCAAGTCCACACTGTCAGCCTCCTCCTGGCTTGGACTTCTGTCCACCAGAGATAGGCATCACCTTCCAAGAACCCTACCGCTAGATACACGCGGTACTCCTCAGAACATCTCTCCCACCACGACCTCTCAGAATTCTAGCCATCGCACACTTGCACTTACCAAAAGTACATTCTAAGATACTAGAATTCACAGAATAAATTTCAAACAATCACATACCGTGAAATCTCTTTGAAGGCTCGGAGAGGATGATCTAAGACTCTATAACTCACAAAATTAACTGACCACTCATAGTCATTTCAAACAACAGTCTCAAATCAACCAATTACTATTAGCCCTAGAACCGTAAGGGCTCTGATACCAAAATGAAACAACCAAGCTTTTTTTTAAAAAATTAATTAACTCGAATTAAGTATTCCCATAAATACTAATTCTCAACGGTTAACTCAAGCCAACAACCAATAACCAGCGGAATCAACATTAACATTAAACCATTAAAACAAATTCCAATTCATCTCGACATTTCTAGCAACCTAAACCAGGTTCTACCAAATGTAATACCAAAACATATAATCTAGAAATCTTAATCATCCTCTCATCCCAGCCATGATTCCACGATCTCAAAATTTTCCTTTACCTGCAACTCAAAAGGGAAAAACAGAGTTACGTGAGTATTATCACAAATACTCAGTGAAGCGGTCATCCCGTCTACCGATTACATAATAGGGAAATAGCATGTCAATTACTACGCGAACAATCAATATTCAACATATATGCAACAATAAACAATTATGCAATTCTCACAATTTCAAGCGATGTCGATCGACACACCTCCTGGGTGTCGATCGACACTCCAATACCAAAACCAAACTTCGCGATCAAAAAGAGTGGTGTCGATCGACACTGCCACTAGGTGTCGATTGACAACTCTCGCAGAAACCGAATCCGAGTCAAATCCTCTTGCAGACTCGATTCGTTTTCTCCTACAAGATCAATCATGATCAAGCCACACATATCACAGGAAAACACAAGAATATCATTCATGATCATTACAAATCAATCAATCAATCTCCTAACAAACTAATCCCGTAACCGCGATCACGCACTCACCTTGCTAAACCGAAGACAAAGCTAAGGACACAAAACTCGCGACTCGAGATCCTTGCTGTCTCTGGTCTCACATGCAAACTCCAAAGAATGTCTCTTCTATCACCTAAGACTCATAATTAGGGTTTCCCCAAAACCCAAATTAGGTTCTCAGAAAATCAAAACAATGAACCAACTTAAAATAATCACAGGGATCGGAGCTTACCTCCCAATTCATATTTTAAAACCAATCTGAAAACTAGATTGAAGGAGATTTCCAACGATACCAAGATCGTCTTCAGATTCCTTCTGAAACGCCGGAAAAACGCTTTCCAAGATGACTGATCAAATCTCGAAACTGCACAGACCACTCACAGGAAAACGTTCATAACTCCTAAGTTACAGATCGAAAAAGCAATCCGATTTCTCCTATAGATAGCTAAGAGAAAGAAGAACATACCTACAGAAAATCTCAAAGATCAGCCCCGATATGATCCTCCAATTCGCTTATCAACCAAAGCAAATCAGTTCTGCCTCTGAAATAATCGATTGAGACCTAGAGCAAGACAACTCCTTCCTCTCTCAATCTCAATAACCTTTTTTCTCCTCTAAAAATCCTCCAAGCCTGATCTCATATGGCTGGGTCCTTTAAATATGAAGGCTAGGGTTTCCAACCCTAAACCGAGCTAAACTGCGCAATTAAACTTAACCGGAAACCAATCGAAAACATGGTGTCGATCGACACCCATTCATAGTGTCAATCGACACCCCTTCCAAATTTCTAAAATTTGGTTTTGGGATGTTATAGTTAGGCCCATATTTCTAATATGGTATCAGAACCAGGTTCAAATCCTGTTAAATGTGTGGATAACCCGTGGATATCCAGTCCCACAAACTCCACGTTTCAGATGTCTAATCTTGAACGTGAGGAGGGTATTAATGTCCCACATAGGATTGGTTAAATATTCCTCCTCCTAAAAGAGCTAGCTTTTGGGAGTGAGTGAGTTAGGCCCATATTTCTAATAAAAACAAAGAAGAGAGAAAATAGCTTATAAGAGCAGATCCGATGTTGTACAGAATAGCCGAGGGAAGAAACAACGAAGAGCCACATCTCGCTTAAAGAAGAGAACTACTGAGTAGATCTAAGACTTCACCCCGAGACCCACGAACGAGAATTACGACACCGGCATACCATTGACCGTTACAAGCGACATATCCGAGATCCAAGACCATAACTCATCAGATCTGAGACTCAAAACCCACCCTTCCTCATCGTCAAAAACCTCTACGATTTTACCGCCGGAAAGAACCAAAGATACATAATGAAAAACTAAGCATTAAAACAAAGGAGGTGATCGATGCCGGCGCTAACTGAGCTGCCACTCGCCGGGTAGAATCACGACGGCTACTGTTGGTTAGAGAAGAAGGCGAGAGAGAATAAGGGTTTTTTTCTTTACGTGAATTGTCCTTCGCTTTTGCAACAACACTTATGACCAAGGGCGAATGTACATTATAACTAGGGGGCATGTGCCTCCAGTGAATTCATGGATTTTAATTAATTTAGCTTAGTTCTTTGCTAATTTTATGGCAAATTTGTTATATTAATTTATTATGCACCCAGTGTTTCGAGATCAAATTGCTTTTATGCCCCCATGGTCCCACATCCCACATGTTTATGTTTGATGAATTTTTATAATATGTTTTCGTTATATTTCCTAATTTGTTTTTTTCATAATGTATTGTTAAATTTGAGAACATTTGAATTAGAAAATAGTATTTAAGTGTGTGGGCTTTACTATTATGAACATAGCCAATGATAATGTTTGGTTCTTGTTAATTATTATGATTTTATGTTAGCCCTGTTACTATAATGATATAATAAAGCACAATTCTCAAACCATCAATTTTTGAAAAGTTTCATAAATACCACTTTTTCTAATTATTCCAAAAATATCACAAAACTAAAATAAAATTTTAACATTCAAATCTAAACCCTAAACCCCAAACTCAAACCCTACCCCCTAAAACTATATCCTAATTTGGGAATAGTTAACCCAAACCCAAAAATTTAAACTATAAATCCATTGAAAATTAATTTTTGTATTTGTGGTATTTTTGGAACAATTGAAAAAAGTGGTATCTATGGAACTTTTCAAAAATTGATGGCATCCTAGGGAATTTCTCTATAATAAATCTACTTGGAACAATTGGAAAAAGTGGTATCTATAGAACTTTTCAAAAATTGATGGCATCATAGGGAATTTCTCTATAATAAATCTACTTATTGAAAAATGATTAGAATATTTTTATAAATAATCTAAAACAATGAATGTATCTTTTATAATATTGTACTATATATATTTGTTTGGCATAAAAATCTAAAACAATGAACGTATCTTTTATAATATCGTACTATATATATTTGTTTAGCAAAAAAAAAAAGATTAGAATATATTTTTTTTAATTATATTATTTGTAATATATTACGGTGACCCGACTAAAATACAGTCCTCGATCCGCCCGTGCTTATGACCCTTACAATGACCTCCATATTTAAATCCAAAGCCTGACCAAACAAAACCGCATTCTTTGGTACATCCTCTAGGACTATATTTGTAACATCCCGAAACCAAAATATTGATTTTGGAAGTGGGTGTCGATCGACACCAGATGTTAGTGTCGATCGACACCATGTTCTGAATTCGGTTCGGTTTTTTTGTTAAATCGTCGGTTTTGCGAGTCGGTTTAAGGGAAAACCTATGGCTCGTATATATATTGTTTAGCAGTATCATGACCGTATTTGAGAGCAGAAAAGAGAGAATATAGTTTGAGGGAGATTGTTGAGAGATTTTTGAAGGATTGTTCCAAAGAAATCCCTCGAAATCTTTCTCGTGTGTTCCTAGAGGCGTAGGGTTAATCGTGTTGCATAGATAGTGGCGTTAGGGTTTTGTTCCTGCGAGTTTTAGCCTCTGTTCGTCGTTGTTTCATCGCTTCTCCCTCGTCGTTCTCCGTTTCAATCCGAAATCGAGGTGAGTGCGCGACCGTAGGCTCGGATAGATTAGTTTTCGGTTCACAATTGATTTAGGGAATTTCGTTTGTGATTCATGGTTGTTTGTTCGGTGTTATTATGTTGAAATCGTTTGAGTTTTGTGATGGATCGTTGTAATTCGTGAATTTGGGTTTGTTTTGGTATTGTGAATTGTTTCTGCGACTTGAGCGTCGATCGACACTGTGCCTTGGTGTCGATCGACAGCCGTGTTTTTCATGCGTGAGTTTTTAAATTAATTGTTGATTGATTTCTGGTATATTCGTACTTAGCTTGTTGACGGAAAGACTGTTTCACTAATTAATTATTAATTACTTATGCATCTCTTATTTCCATGTGATGCAGGTAAAGAGAAAATGTGATCGCGGAATCAGAGCCATAGAAAAGAATGATTAGGGGTTTATTTTATTGTTAGTTCTAGCGAACCACCGTTAGGTTGCTAGTTTATTTATTCTTGAATTTGGTTTTTGTGAGTTGAATTATGGTTGAAATTAATATTTATTTATTATTTGGAATTTTATTATTTCCTGAATTATTTCCTGAGAACTTCCGTGTAGTAACGGTTAGGAATCTAGTTTTTGAGGATTAATATTTATAGAATATTAATTTGGATTAGTTATTTAAAAATAATAATAATAATAATAATAATAATAATAATAATAATAATAATAATAATAAGGTTGTCACAATATTTGCATGAGTCACGAGTAGCTTCTGCAATATCTCAACACAAATTAGGTCACTGTTATAAATCATAGTGGATTGTCATAACTAGTTCTGGTCCGTTTACGGCCCATTAACACTTAGTCTTTAGGCCGGTTTAATGAATCCTAGTTGAATTAGGATTTTCCTTTTATGTACTTTCCTTTTCCCATTAGGAAAAGGAATTTTCCTTTTCTCTCTTGTAATAATCCTATATAAAGGATCTTATGATTAATGAATAAACACAATCTTCCCCATTCGTTCTCTTGATTCACAACACGTTATCAGCACGAGTTGCTCCCTAAACCCTAAAAACACAAAAAACGCGATTACTGTTCATCGTTACTATTCATCGTACTGTTCATCGTGTACTGTTCATCGCGCACTATTCATCGCGCACTGTTCATCGACGATTACTGTTCATCGACGATTACTGTTCATCCGGCGTTACTGTTCAAATCATAGTTCATACAGCCTTTAAGGTTACGGCGAACTAGATGAAAGTTCATACAACCTATCAACGGTTACGGCGAACTAGAAGACTCACGGAGGTTAAGGTAAACAATAAGAAACCCTAATCTAAAGAACCTAGATTCATGATAATCTTAGAAACCCTAATCTAAATCATGCTTGTTATTGTTATTGCTTGCTTGATTGTGTTTATTGATTCATGATTCGTAATCACTTGAAACCCTAACTTGAAACCCTAACCTAATTCAATTAAAATCCAAACCGATTGCATGATCTGTACCCGTGTCGATCGACACTAGTTTTATGTCGATCGACACGTAAACTTCTGCCTGAATTTGTTGTTTGAATTAAACTGTGTCGATCGACACAAATCACCCGTCGATCGACAGTAAACACTCTGTCCAAATTTGGTTGCATATTTATTTGAACTCGTTTGTTTGTTTGCTTGTTTGGATTGATTCGTTGATTGATAAACATGAAACTGAAACTGATTGCATCATATAGACATAACATGCTTGATTAAAATCCGGTCATATCATCATACGGTTTAGAATTTGAATACTAGGCTTGCATCATGAGCATATAAAAACATTATGTTAGGTTGTTAAACATAAAAATCTGGTTTCATAAGCATCATGCATCCGTACCCGTTTATATAAGCACCCATGACCTATTTTGCATCATATGCATAAACTTTAAAATCTTATAGTTCTTAGAGAATAGGATGAATGTTTTCAGATGTCGAAAATCAACAATTTGGATTATGCTGCCCTCAATCTCTCTGGAGACAATTACTTACAGTGGGCGTTGGATACTAAGATAAATCTAAAGTCTAAAAGACTTGGCGAATGTATCATTGAGGATAATAATGAGAATGAAAGGAATCGATACAGAACGATATCGATCATTCGTCATCATCTTGTTGAGGGTCTCAAGGATCAATACCTAACCATTGAGAACCCTTTGGACCTTTGGAAAGAATTAAAGATAAGATATGACCACCACAGAACGGTGTTGTTACCAAAGGCCAATTATGATTGGAGGAATCTCAGGTTCCAGGACTTCAAGTCCGTGGAAGAATATAACTCGGCTATGTTCAGAATAGTTTCTCAATTGAGACTATGTGGTGAGAAGGTAACTGAGAAAGACATGTTGGAAAAGACCTTCTCCACCTTTCACACTAATAACGTGTTGCTTCAACAGCAATACCGTGAAAGAGGTTTTGAGACATACTCAAAGCTTATAGCATGTCTATTACTAGCCGAGGAGAATAATACACTGCTAATGAGAAACAGTGAGATGAGACCTCCTGGATCAGCCCCACTTCCTGAAGCGAATGTGGCCACAGATGAAAAGAAAGAAATTAACCACGTCCAAAGTGATTATAGACATCGTGGTCGTGGACGTGGGGGTAGATGGCAAGGACGTGGCCGTGGCCATTTTAATCCATACGGCCGAGGTCAGGGCCGAGGCCACGGATTCCATAACGATCATTCTAACCGCGGGCGAGGACGAGGACGCGGATACCGAACTGACTATGATCGTAATAACCGTGGTATTACTTCTCAACCACGAGAATCAAACCCAAAATCAGTTTGCCATCGATGTGGAATGAGTAATCATTGGGCTAAGACATGTAGGACTCCCAAGCATCTGGTTGAACTCTATCAAGAGAACCTTAAAGGGAAGAATCCAGAAACTCATATGATCCAGCATGATAATGAAGGAGATTTCGATCATGAGCAAGATGACTTGATGAATTTTGAAACCTCAGATATACTTAAGTGATTGATTTTGATTTTCTGTTTTGGTGTTTTGTGTTTTGCTTGTTTTACGTTTTACACTTTATACTTTGGTTTTGTGTTATTGCTTTCTATTAAACTTTATGGAATGAAAGAGTGTTATTTAAAAGTATCTATTGTTATCTCTTTTGAAGTATGAACGATATGGATGTGTTCATTGTGGATAGTGGATCAAGCCACTCGATATTAAGAGATAAGAGATACTTCATTGATCTTACACTTAAAAAGGCAAATGTAACCACAATTGCGGGTATAGCAAATTTAATTGAAGGCCACGGTCAAGCCCATATTTTATTACCTAAGGGCACGCATCTAGAAATTTCTAATGCGTTATATTCACCTAGTTCAAAGAGAAGTCTATTGAGCTTTAAAGACATTCGAATGAATGGTCTTCATGTTGAAACTAAGGACGAGAATAACAAAGAATTCCTTCAAATCTTTGAAACCGTCCATGGCTATAAGAAAGTCCTAGAGACTATACCTGCCATTTCTGTGGGCCTTTATTGTGCTAAGATCGGAATGATAGAAGCAAATGCTATGGTAAACAAAGAGTTTACTGAGAATTTCACTTTTTGGCATAACCGGCTTGGCCATCCCGGTGCTAACATGATGCGAAAGATATTAGCAAGTACTAATGGGCACACCTTGAAAGAAAGGAGAGTTATCCCAAAGAATCTCACGTGTGAAGCATGTTCACTAGGGAAACTCATTACTAGGCCATCACCAATCAAAGTAACTAAGGAAACGATAAATTTTCTGGAAAGAATTCAAGGAGACATATGCGGACCAATACACCCACCTTGTGGGACGTTTAGATATTTTATGGTCCTTATTGATGCATCCACGAGATGGTCACATGTCTGCCTATTATCAACTAGAAATGTGGCATTTGCAAGATTGCTTGCCCAGCTCATACGTTTAAGAGCACACTTTCCAGATTTTCCTTTAAAGACTATACGTCTTGACAATGCTGGTGAATTTACGTCCCAAGCGTTTAACGATTATTGTATGTCCATGGGGGTAAGTGTTGAATATTCTGTGGCACATGTACATACACAAAACGGTTTGGCTGAATCGTTTATTAAACGCATACAGTTGATTGCTAGACCGTTGCTAATGAGATCAAAACTCCCGGTCTCAGCTTGGGGACATGCAGTTTTACATGCAGCAGAGCTAATTCGTATCAGGCCATCTAGTGAACATAAATATTCCCCATCACAGTTAATAACGGGTCAAGAGCCAGACATATCCCATCTTAAAACATTCGGATGTTCCGTTTATGTGCCTATTGCACCACCACAGCGAACAAAGATGGGACCTCAAAGGAGGATGGGGATATATGTTGGATATGATTCTCCTACTATCATTAAGTACCTTGAGCCAACCACGGGTGATTTGTTTAAGGCCAGGTACGCAGATTGTCATTTTGACGAATCAGTCTATCCAACATTAGGAGGAGATAACAGACTGGTAAAGGAAATTATATGGAATCAAACGTCCTTAAAATGGCAAGATCCTCGGACTCAAGAATGTGAATTAGAAGTCCAAAAGATTATACATTTACAAAAGCTAGCTAATCAATTGCCAGATTCCTTTGCTGACCCGAAAAGAGTAACTAAGTCTTACATACCAGCTGTTAATGCACCGATTAGAATTGATGTTCAAGAGGGACACAATCAAGTTGCTACAGAATCTAAACCACACTCAAAACGTGGCCGGCCAATAGGTTCCAAAGATAAGAATCCTCGGAAAAGAAAGAAAGGTGCTGAAATCGTGGTTGAGGAATCTGATGGAACCCCAGACATAACTGAACCGATAGTTCCAAGCAATGAGACTCGGGACGCCGAGTTTCATGGTTCTGACGTTCCTGAAAATAATGAGATCTCAATGAATTATGTTATGTCTGGAATACAATGGAATAGAAAGTGTGTGGAAATCGATGATATATTTGCTTTTAAGGTAGCACTTGAACTTATGGAGGATCTAGAACCCACGTCGATATATGAGTGCACTCAGAGTGAAAATTGGACTAAATGGAAAGAAGCTATAAACGTGGAGTTGAATTCTTTAAGGAAAAGGGATGTCTTTGGTCCAATAATTCGGACACCCTATGAGATTAAACCAGTTGGACATAAATGGGTCTTTGTGAGGAAAAGAAATGAACATGGTGAAATCGTGAGATATAAAGCACGGCTTGTTGCACAAGGATTCTCACAGAGACCAGGAATAGATTATGAGGAGACATACTCCCCTGTGGTGGATGCTACAACTTTTAGATTTTTGATAAGTCTGGCTATAAGAGAAAAGTTGGATATGCGGTTAATGGACGTTGTAACTGCATACTTATATGGTCCACTGGATAATGAGATTTATATGAGATTACCAGAGGGTATTGAGCTCAAAGATAAGAAAGGTTCTCGAGAACAACACTGCATAAGGCTGAACAAATCCCTTTATGGACTGAAGCAAAGTGGGCGTATGTGGTACAATAGA
Organism: Draba incana; assembly: GCA_963576765.1. Taxonomy (NCBI): domain Eukaryota; kingdom Viridiplantae; phylum Streptophyta; class Magnoliopsida; order Brassicales; family Brassicaceae; genus Draba; species Draba incana. Next base: position 36,409,640 of record OY755206.1, read on the forward strand.
TTGAGTGAGTACTTAGTCAAAGAAGGCTATAAGAATGATCCCATCAGTCCATGTATTTTTATAAAAAAGTTTGCAAACAAAGGGTTTGTTATCATAGCAGTTTACGTGGATGATTTGAACATCCTTGGAACCCCTGGTGAAATCGTCCAAACAGTTGAATGCCTCAAGAAAGAATTTGAGATGAAAGACCTAGGCAAAACTAAGTTCTGTTTGGGATTGCAACTTGAGTACATAAATGATGGAATCCTTGTGCATCAAATGGCATATACTGAAAAGGTACTCAAGCGTTTTAATATGGATCAATGTCACCCATTGTCCAGCCCAATGGTGGTGAGATCTCTTGATCTAGAAAAGGATCCGTTTGGTCCTAAGAGAGACTCTGAAGAAGTCCTTGGTCCCGAAGTGCCATATCTCAGTGCCATAGGAGCTTTAATGTATCTGGCAAGCCACACTAGGCCAGATATATGTTTTGCCGTGAATTTATTATCAAGATTTAGCTCATGTCCGACCCAAAGGCACTGGGACGGGATAAAACATATTCTTCGTTACCTACAAGGAACGAAAGACTTGGGTCTATTTTATACTAACCAATCTAAGGACGGTTTAGTTGGTTTTGCTGATGCAGGTTATCTTTCAGATCCTCATAATGCACGGTCCCAGACAGGTTATGTGTTTACTCATGGAGGAACTGCAATATCTTGGCGGTCAATGAAGCAGGCCATTGCAGCTACATCTTCTAATCATTCAGAGATATTGGCAATTCATGAGGCTAGTCGTGAGTGTGTTTGGTTAAGGCTGATGACCCAGCACATAAGAGTGGATTGTGGAATGGCCGAAGGTAAGCAGGAATCGACGGTCTTGTTCGAGGACAATGCAGCGTGTATAGCTCAACTTAAGGATGGATACATCAAAGGTGATAGGACGAAGCACATTCTGCCAAAATTCTTCTTCACATCCGATCTACAGAAAGATGGAGAAATTCAAGTGCAGCAAGTACGATCAAGTGAGAATTCAGCAGACCTATTCACCAAGTCACTTCCAACCTCAACGTTCAAGAAACTTACTTATCAGATTGGAATGCGTCGTTTGAAAGACTTGCAGTGAGGTTCAGAACAGGGGGAGTAATACGTGTTGTACTCTTTTTCCTTCACCACGGTTTTGTCCCAAAATGGGTTTTACTTGGTAAGGTTTTAATGAGGCAACATCCAAAGCGTATTACAAGCCCATTAGAGTTATGACATCCAAGGGGGAGTGTTATAAATCATAGTGGATTGTCATAACTAGTTCTGGTCCGTTTACGGCCCATTAACACTTAGTCTTTAGGCCGGTTTAATGAATCCTAGTTGAATTAGGATTTTCCTTTTATGTACTTTCCTTTTCCCATTAGGAAAAGGAATTTTCCTTTTCTCTCTTGTAATAATCCTATATAAAGGATCTTATGATTAATGAATAAACACAATCTTCCCCATTCGTTCTCTTGATTCACAACAGTCACGTTAATAATTGCAACTTTTTTTTAGTTATTTTTGTTATAATATCATGCGTATGTCCATGATGAGCTTAAGTGAGATCCATTAGCTTGACTGATCTATCTTCTTTCGTTCCCGAGTCTTGATAGAAACTTATGAATCTCTATACCTGTCATTAGCAGTGCCGTGAAACTCAGCTTCTAATAGGGTAGAAGACGGAATCATTGAAGAATAACCATTAAAACCATTGATTCCAATACTCCCAATCAGAGACTACCGTTTAATACCGAATTAAAGGATCAATCAAAGCTCACAATGATAAAAGATCAATCAAAAGCTAGAAACTAAAATCCGGACTCACCGGAATCTAGATCCGACTAAATTAAACGGAATATTTTCCGGATAACCTTAAACATCTTCTTTTTTTGAAATCACCCACTTAATTTAATTTAGATCTAGTAATGTAATAGGTGATTTTAACAAGATAGACCAAAAGAACATGAATAATCCAAACCGATCCATAAAGAATCGGATGGAAATATTAAATCCGGACTAACGCCGGAAAGATAATCCGATAAATGGAAACAAAATCCGATCTAGTCGAAAAATAAAACATCAGACAAGCCGAAAACTAAGGCTCCGTATATACACACTACAACGTTGGTAAAGACCGACGCTGGGCAAGTCACCGAAATTTTTTTTCTTTTCGTTTTAAGAGAGAATGGAGAGAGTTTTTAGAGAGAGAAAAAATTCTATGTGTGTGATTTATAATATTTTGTATTCACCTTTTTCTTGATTTATGACAGTTTTTTAAAAACAAAACGTCCTTGTGAATCAACAATCTTACAAAATGAAAAAGATTGAAGACAAAAGTTAAAACAATTGTATCTATATTTTCATGATTTAAAAGAGAAAAAAAAATGACTCTTGAATTATTTTTTACATACATGCCACTATTAAATTATGTTTTTATAAACATGCCACTTATAAAACTTTTTTAAACCTTAAACCTTCAAAATTAAACCTTAATATAACATAGTTAACCCAAACATAAATGATATGAAATTTTTTGAATAGTGGTATTTTTGAAAAGTGACATGTCAAAAGTAGCATATCTTGAAAATTCTCTTTTTTGTAATCCATATGTTTTCTAATTTCTATATAGGTATCACAATTATTATAACTAGTTTTGGATTTTGTTTGGTCATTTAATTTGATAACTTGGCCCTCTTTTATAGTACTAAAATTTTACTATTTAACTAAAAAATAACTATATATACAAAGTACACTTTTTCACTTAAAAAGTCTATATCTTGTATAGTTTCTAAAACCGTCCCCGACTCGCTCTCCCCTCTCTCTCTCTAACTTTCTCTCTAGGAAAACCGGAAAGAAGATTGTGATTAAGCCCGGTGTTCGGCTCTTGCCGACACCGTGGTTTGTATATATAGTAGTTTTATTTCCGATCTTTGGATATATAGTTCGGCTTAGTCCGATTTGTCTCTTCGGCTTAGTCCGATTTGTCTCTTCGGTTTGGTCCGATCTTGTTTTTTCGGCTTAGTCCGATTTAGCTTTTCCGTTTAATCGAAATTCGGTTTAGTTTTATTTAGCTCTCTCTTTTTCAGATCTGGTTCATATGCGAAGATTAATCGGGTTTGTTTCCTTCCTCTTTGTTTCTAGTGATAAATTCAAATGATTGGATCAATTTCCTTTCTATCGTTATGGTCAAAACTGGATGGGCATAAATCTATACTAGCCTGACGGCTAATGAGTAGTATAGTGTCCCGATCAAGGTCAGTTTCATCTGGCTGCTATTTCGGGAATTCCCTTATATTTAAATTAACGTTAAGGAGTTGATTCAATGGGTGGGAGTAGAGGAAGGTGTATTGACTTGGTACGCGATGAAGATTTCTGTGGCTGTATATGATGATGATGAAATCTGGAGGCGGAGTAGTCTCGACGGCGGTGGAAGCTTCTCAATTCATCAGATCGGAAATCTATACAGGAGCTCCGTCACGATGATAATCCACCTTCTGCTCTTGGCCACACACGTGTTAGACATGCCTTTGCTTTAGGTTTTCTTTTGTTTATATTCATAACACGTGTATCTCCTCCTATCTTCATCTTGTAAAAGAGCTTGCGCTTCAAGATATTGTTGTAATTCCCATTATGTGGGCCTTTTAATGAAATGAATTTGCAGACAAAAAAAAATCTTGTATAGTTTCTAAATGGTATTTTTAGTTAAGATTTTCATGTATATTGTAACTTTTAGTGATTTAGTTTTTAATTTGCTTGTTACAACCGCTTCGTCAATTGCTTAGTATCCCTCTTTTGAATCCAGCAACTCCTTCAACAGTTTCTTTTGCATCTTGTACAATTGGAAAACTTATTCAGAAAAAGTAAACATGTTATGAATTTTAAGTTTGACGGCTAAATTTGAGAGCATTAGAAACCTTATTTAAAAAGATAAAAAGTGACGAATTTCATGCTTGACGACTACACTTGAGAGCAAAAGAAACGAGTAGCGTTTATTTAATTTTTTCAAATTTTAAATGTACAAAGTGTCCAATTTTTAGGACATCGTGGACTTGATTTGTTAAAAAAATATATATGTATAAATTGTCCCAATTGGATATATATCCTGTAAAGGTATACATCTTAGTTGTCTTCTTTTTCCCCAAATGTACGTGTATGGACTGAAAATGTTAAGAGAATTAGTTTAATCATTTGGAGATACAATATGAATTTTATATAACTAGCCTCTTAACCTTATACTAATTTCCTCGTCTATTGAACATAAGCACATCAAATGTGAGAGTAAGATCAAGTAGAGCTCCATTATAAACCTTACCAAAATGTTCAAAATATTTGTTTCCTAATTCAAATACTCCATACTTGAAGTTCTTCAGCCATAGTCCTCTGTCATTCCCCTGTCAACACATTTTACAACTTCAGAAAAAAGAAAACAAACCCACACGTTACCACTGAGCCAAGGCAAAAAAAGGGAAGAAGACTAACACCAGTGAACCATTTGTAAAATCTCGCTGCATTGTCGGTACGTGTACCATCTCCGTACCTAAATCTAGATTCTAAAAGAAGATCATGTACAAGAAATAAAAACAAAGGTAAAGATCAACTCCAAAAAGCAACAAAGTGAGGATCAACAAGAACTAACTTGGCTAAGAAGAAGAAAGCCACATCTTCTTTGTTCAATTTCTCCTCGTAATCATCGACCACATAAACGTCTTGTGAAATCATATCGGAATGAATAAGATCTTACTATGTTGCAAATTAAAACCTCAAAGTTAATAAACAAAGCATATAGTTCGGAAGAACGCTATCACTCGATGTGCGCCGATCGATTTAAATTAAAGAGGTAGAAGGCAGTGACGATTAACCTCATATATCCGCGGTTGTGGTCACCAAAAAGATTTCGAACTCGCTTTAGTTCCAAACCAATGTCAGGCGCGTATGAAATTATACATAATTAATTTAAGCCTAGGATACACATCTCGTTTTGTCATTCATATAAGCTAATATGTATATGCGAATCAAGAATACCGTAAGATATTGCTAGCTGCAATTCCTACAATGTTCATCACATTCTCTGAACATGATGAACATTACAACAATACCGTCAACTATTTGCAACCTGTTGTAAGCCTGTAGACATGAACGGGGTTCGTCTTACCAATCCTCTGGCATCTCTACATGGCTAGGAAGTCCATTTGAGGGTTCTGGTGATGAAGCAAAACACTGTTGGAGACCCTCTCCGAAGGAAAGAAGACCAAGAAAGCTAATTGAGTTATTGGATTTGTCAATCGTTGTTGTAAAGAATGCATGTATCAGCAGCAGTAAGATTGATACCGAGTCTTCCAGCGCTGGTGCAGAGAAGCGCTATCCTACAGTTGCTCTTCTCATCATTGAACGCATCGATCTATTACATGAGAGAAAGAGAGGGAGATCTTATTGTTATGTTATGGTAAGAATATTGATGAAATCTAGAAGCTGCATAAGTACAGGAGAAACCAACCTGTCCTCTCCTATCATCAACTTTCACACTCCAATCCATTCTGCAAACATCAAAACGCTTATCACTGAAATAATGATCCATAATGTCGAAATGATTGGTCCCCTATCTGAAGATGAGGACCTGGTCATCAGAGAAAGGATTAGAGCTGTCTTCTAGGGGAATGAGTTACGACCCATTGGTTTGTGGAACATAGTCTATGATTTTTGGCCATGCTTTATATTGGAGTTAACCACATAAAGTTATTTCCGGTTGAATTATCTCTTAAACCGGATTGGTTAAGTGTATAAATACATTGTAACAAACTCATTTTACGTTTAACTCAGATAATGAAATTCATAACAAACTTTTACTTTACTCTTTCTTCTTCACTGATTTGAGAGAGAATCTGGGTTCTAATATGGTATCAGAGCCTTGAATCTGTGTGATTCGAGCTCGATTCTGTGTTCTTCGCTTCCGAATTCATGTTCTCCATCTTCGATTTCGTTTTCGGTGAATCAGTTTCTTCGATTGATTCGTTTTTCGTTGTTTCTGGAGATTTCTCTGGGTTTTGTTGAAATCTTCACATTTCAGCTTGTTTTCTTCATCGATCCTCTCGAATTTGGTGAATCTTTCTTCGTTTGAGTTGTCTTAGATATGGCGCCTTCTGAATCAGCTCCAGTTTCATCTGAAATTCCTCCGAATTCTTCGTCTAGTAATCGTCCTCCTACTGCTTCTCTCTTAGATCCAAACTCGAATCCGTTATATGTACATAGCGCGGATCATGCTGGAATTGCTCTAGTTTCAGAGAAATTGACTGGATTAGGCAATTTTAATACTTGGCGAAGATCTATGTTAATGGCGCTAGGTGCTAGAAATAAGGTGGTGTTTGTGAATGGTTCTTATCCGGAATTAGATGAAAATCATCCTGATTTTGGTTCGTGGTCAAGATGCAATAATATCGTTTGTACTTGGATTGTGAACGCTGTGGATAAATCTATTGCCAAGAGTATTATGTACTTAGACACGGCTAGACAGATGTGGCTTGATATCCACGATCAATTCAAGCAGAGTGATGGACCACGTACTGCTGAAATAAAACAACAAATCTTTACTGAAGTTCAAGGAAATCAATCAGTTAGTGATTACTATACAAAACTGAAACAGCTATTGGAAGAGTTAAAGAATCATGAAGCTCCTATTAGTTGTTGTTGTGGAAGATTGGATTGTACTACTTTGAAGAAATTAGAAGCTCGTGATGAGCAAGATAAAGTCCTGAAGTTCTTAATGGGTTTGAATGATTCTTTTACAGCTACAAGAGGTCAGATTCTGATGATGGATCCTAAACCTTCTATTTCCAAGGTATTCAATTTGATCTCTCGGGAGGAGAGACAAAGATCCATGAGAACTGGTCAGTCTTCAAGTGCAGTGGTATTTCAAGCATCTCAGATTAGCTCACCATCGGAGCCATTAGTTGCTGCTTATATGGGAGGTCAAAACAAATCCAAAAATAGACCAATTTGTTCATATTGTGGTTTGGCTGGTCATACGGTGAACAAGTGTTATAAACTTCATGGTTACCCTCAAGGTTACAAGGCTCCCTCTTCTCAGCCAACATCCAAACCTCAGTATGCTTCATCTAATCCTAACAATCAGTCTGCTAAGTCACAGCAACAATGGCCACCAAGGAAAGATAATGTGGCTAATCTGGCACTTCAGGACAGTGGTGCAATATCTATGCATAATCAACAAGGTGTTCATCTGGGGGATATCACTTCAGACCAGATCCATAAGCTTCTGAGTGTTCTGAATAATCTTCAAGTCATCAATAGTTGTTCTCAGATCACTGGCAGTAAAATTACTCTTGCAGATGGGACAACCTCGATTTCCAAACCACAACCTCACTTAGTTCCCCATACCAATTCCTCTTCAGGTACCACCTTTGAACCTTTTCATTTCATTTCTAATGTGGGAATTAAGAAAGGCCTTAATATTTCTAGTCATGCTTGGATTATAGACACTGGGGCTAGTTGTCATGTTTGCTATGATCTAGGTCTGTTTACTGATACTCAAACCATTAGTGATACTTCTGTCACTCTCCCAGATGGAACTCATATCTCAGTGACAATTTCTGGTACTATTGTCATTTCAGAACATCTTGTTCTGAAATCTGTCCTCTATGTTCCTCATTTCAACTTCAATCTTCTTAGCATCAGTGCTCTTACTCGTAAAAGCACTATTGCTGTTTTATTTTCTTCCTCATCTTGTTATATTTTTCCTTACAACCCTTTCCTTTCCCAGGAGCATACTCCGGATTGGATGATTGGGAAAGGTAATCTCCAAAACAACCTCTATGTTCTTGATTCCACTTCATTTTCTCCTCTTTCATCATCATCTCCTCTTCTCAACTCATCACATTCTGCTTTTCAAGTTTCTACTGAAGTTTGGCATCAAAGACTTGGACACCCCTCTCCAAATAAAGTTCAAGTTCTTTCCAAGCTTCTTAACATCTCTTCTGGGAAAATAGTTCATGATTCATTTTGTCAAGTCTGTCCTTTAGCAAAACAGAAAAGACTTCCTTTTTCTTGTCATAATAATCTTTCTAACTCTTGTGGGAGTCGAAACTAACACAATTAGATTTGTCAAGGGTTTGTGAAGGGAAAGAGATTTCTAGGTTAAAGCTCAAGAACGTAAGTAGCGATTGCTGTAAAGAAAGCTTTTATTGATGTTTGTGTAACAAGTTGCGGATCCCCTTTACAGGAGATGTTTACAAGTATATATAGTTTTCTGCTAAGTCCGCTAGGTCGGCTAGGTCGGTTAGGTCTGCTAGGTCGGCTAGGTCCTCTCCCTTGGAGATTGGGAAAACTTCCTTATTCTGATAATGTTCATTGGGCTTTGCTAGCGAGCTCGTAAGATCCTCCAAGTGGTTTGGGCCTAGCCCACTTCGTCTTCAGTACTGACCCAACCTTAACACATTTCCTTTGCACTCAAACCTGCTAGCTCCGTTGCTTCGTTAGCTTCGTTGCTCTGTTACTCTGTTGCTCTGCAGTTCATTATGAGAATTCACCTTACAGAGCTCGTTGGTCCTTGTACTTAGTTATTTCCGACATTGATCCTAGAGAGGCGGGATATGACCCCAACAGTTAGCCCCCCAGCTCGGTAGTATCGGATGTGATGATGCCGAGCTAAAAGTTGCAGAGTTAGGATCAATGTTATGAGTCTTACAGTACTAAGGAATCTAGTCCTGCTCAAGTGTTAGCGTTTAACTGAACTCCGGTGTTACGTTTAACCGAGTCCCAGTGTTGCGTTTAACCGAGCAGGTCGTCATTTTCTGATTCTGCAAAGAAAAGACTGAAGAAAATTTCCAAAATTTTCAAATTTTGAAAATTTTAAAAAGCGGGAATTTTTAGGTCAATTCCCGAGGTGGCGATGTCACTGAGCTCCCTTGAGTTATAAAAACCCAAAAATCTTGTCTCATTTCTCCCAACATCTTCATTTTCCCAAACAAAGGTAAAAATCCCTTCTCCTTCTCTCTCTAGCTTTTATTATTAATTAATTTTTTTTTAGGTTTAGGAAAAACTCCTTTGTCTCCACCCTACCATCACGCAGCCACCACCATTTCACCTCTTCCCTACTCGAATTTAATTCCCCTTTGATTTTCCGGTGAGTTCTTCATAGTGTTCTTTGAGAATTAGTGAGTTAGATTCAAAAATTCGAGTTTGAGCTTGATTCAAAGCGAAGAAGTTGCGACGAGGTGACGAGGTGAAATCGAAGGAGCTCGCGTTGTGACGATAGCGGCGACGTCGCGAGGTGACGAGGTCAAGCAAAGTCGATTTGGAGCTGAGTTGCTACGGCGAGGTCGATTCTCGAACCAAAATCAAAGGCGAGATTTTGGCGAGGTCGATTGGAGTGACATCGAGCGAGGTCGATTGGAGTGACATCGAGCGAGGTTGGCTTAAAGCGAGGTCGAACAATTTTGACTTGGAGCTGCGGAGGAGCTACGGCGAGGTGAGTCGAGGTCGCGGTGCTACTCAATCTAGAAGCTCGGCGAGGTGATTTTACGGCGAGATCCAGCGAGGTCCGGCGAGGTGGTCGAGGTCAGCGAGGTGGTGGTGTCGCGAGGTGGAGCTTGAGCTCACGGCGAAATTAACGGATCGAAACGAGGTCGATTTACACAACATCGAGCTCGTCCGAGGTGAGCTAGCGTCGTCGCGAGGTTAATTTTGCAAACCAAAATCAGTCACGGCGAGGTCGATTCGGAGCTGCGACGAGGTGGTGAGGTGACGAGGTGCTGCGACGAGGTGGAACGAAGTCAATCGGCCGTGCTGCGAGGTGGATCGAGGTGAAACGAGGTCGTCATCTCTGCTGCTTCGTTGCGGGAAGAAGAAGACGCAACTCTTCAATTAACGAGTAATTGGGCCTTAAAGCCCAATCCCTTCTTCAATTAAAATCTCGTGAGTTTCTTTTTTTTTTTTTTTTTTTTTTTTTTTTTTTGTTTTTTTTTTTTTTTTTTTTTGTTAGACATGTAAGCGTATCTTGCTTACTCACCTTGCGTAGCTGGAGTAGAACTCGTAGATGTTGCTTAGGTTGGACCATGACTTTGTAGAGAAACCAAATAAAATTGTCTTGTGTAGCTTGATGATTTTGTTAGGCTTTAGTCAAAGTCTTATGGAACCGTTCGTCTTTTGTAGAATCATGTCTTCTCAAGATCCGTTGAACCGTAACGTCGATGTTTATGTTGCTCCAATTCCTCTAGCTCTGCGTAACGAGGCTTCTGATGATTCCGTTAGTTCTGAAGTTCCTGTAAGAAAGAAACGAAGTAATCCTCGTCCGCTAGAACCCACTAAGTCAACGAAAGAGTCTCTAGTGGCCCTTAGATCTTGCTTTGGAATCTCAGAAGATGTCAAGTTTGTTTTGCCTACTCCGGAGCAACGAGCTGACAATCCTCCTGAGGGTTACTTCACCATGTGCGAGAGTTACTTCTACAGTTGCTTCATGTGGTTTCCTATTCCTGAACTGATTCTTGAATTCTTATGGGACCATAACCTCGCAATATCCCAAGTGACGCCTCGCGGAATTCGTCACTTGATTGGAGTCTTAGTACGTAGTTACGAGTGTAACCGAGAGCTCACGCTTACCCATTTACACAACTACTTTAGAGTTGTAAAGACCGGTACTAAGGGCAAGCTCAACTACTACGTTACGAATAGACCCTTCTTCCGGATCATTACAGGTTTCGATAGTAGAGTTGATGATTGGTGGATAAGATTTTTCTATGTTCGTATCAGCGTAGCCTCAGTTGGTCCGAAATGTCTTCACAAGATTAGGAGGAAATGGCATCCTCTTGGTAGCCGGCCTCGTAGCATTTTTATTATCTAGTCTAGCTTCGTAACTATGCTTGGCTTTACCACCGATTTTTATACTAACTTCTTTTCTTCTTTGTTGTAACTGTGACAGGTCGTAACTATCCGTTTAGGGCTACGGACGATACCTCCTCCACCAAGACGCTCCTAGCTGCTCAAGGGTGTCACTGGACTTACGACTTTAGCCTTGCAAGAGTAGAGAAAGCTCGAGCTTATCACGCAGGTGCTACTCTTTCCAGCCCGTTCACGTTTCCGAGTTCCGCCATGAGTGATGAGAGACCATCGTTCCGTGATAAGATGAATGGCTTGATTGGTGGAACATCACGGATGGAGCAAGATGAAACATCCGAGACAGCTAACTCGGCTCGTGTTGAAGATGATGGCATTAGACTCGCTTCTACTGGTTCGAATGCATCATCTTTTCCCTTTAATATAAGTGTTGATAATGAGCATTGATACTTACTTGTGTTCTTGTTTTATGTTTTTGTTTCAGATGTCCGTCCCTCGGTCTCCCATCTCGTCACACATTCGGCTAAGGAGAAGGGTAAGGGTAAGAGTCACGCTAACCCTGATGACGAGGTCGAGGCACGCAAGAGGAAACGCCCTAGACCTACCGCGCTTAACGTTGAGAGGACTCCACTTGTGTCTCCAAGTCCGGTTCTAACACCTGGCGCCACTTACAACTGTAAGACGTTTTCGACAAAGTTGTTTAGCGACATTGGTTGTCCTTCCTACTCTTTTCCTCCTGAGGCCGGCATACGTTGTTTCGACTCCTACTCCTCAGTTTCTATTCAGGGGACTAAGGTATCATCTTGTGTAGTATTTTACGATTCATAGTAGTGATCCAACGGTTATGCTTGGATGATGGATTTGTTGTTTCAACAGCTTGTTGCCGAGATCAACCGTCTCGTTGTTGACTACGAAGACGTTGCGGACCAGAAGGATGCAGCTATTGCGGCAGAGAGGAGCCGAGGTGAAGCTTTCCAAGCTTTGGCTAATGAGAGGAAAACAAAGATCAAGGAGCAAAGAAGGGAGCTCGCAGGCTTACGGAACCAGGTCGAGTACTAAACCTTGTATTCTCCTTAACGTTTATGTCAACATCAAATTTTCATTGTTGTGGTTTTGAAACTGGACCAGGTTGAGGATCTCTCTACGAGCCTGAACGAGATGCGGCTTCGTGAGGAGACGGTAGTACGAAAGGCCGTTGATAAGGCAAACCATGAGATGGAAGCGAGATTGAAGGCGCAGATGCAGCTAGCGAAGCAGAAGGTTGGTGAACTGAATGGTCTACCGAGAGATAGGATGATTGATTACATGGAATGCAGAGGCAACCTTCAGGTATGGTTCGCTCTAACTCACATAATGTATATGATGAGGATTGCCATTGTAATGAATGTGTGTTCGTTCAGATCATTGAACAGATACGACGGACTCCGCAATTTGACTATGACGCCGAGGTTGAGAGGCTTACAGGTCAAAAGAAGGACTTAGCTGGTTCGTACAGCTACTTCAAGGGATTGGTGACTGATTTAGAGAGCATCATCGAGTCTCCATTTGGTGAGCGAGATGCAGAGCATGCAGAGCAGGTCGACTCACCTGCAAGACCCGGAGATGACGAGGAAGACGTCGAGTTAGATCAGGAGGAGAGCGAGGCCGAGCACGAGGATGCGGCCTAGTTGTTTTTACTTGCTATTTCGATTAGGACACTCTTGTTGGTGCTTAAGCGGTTTATCTTTTTGACTCTAGACTTGTCTGCTAAGTGCCTGGACGGCTTTATCCTTTGTTTTGGATTTTGAACACCTAGGGGTGTTGTTTTACTTTCTGTTGCTTATGACGTTACGCCTTAGTATCAGAAGGTGATTTCCATGTTGTTAGGAGTTTTACCTTGTATCGGATGATGATGTAGGATGATTATAAAAGCGGTTTTAGTATGATCTTTCTGTTTCGTTGATGCTTCTTGCAAGTAACATGGTTTACAAAAACGTTCCAAGTAACGCTTAAGCTCCTTGACCTCGAAACATTGTGGCGAATGTGCCATCAATGTCAACGTCATGTGAGTTGGGTTTTGATATGAACATCTGGGGTTACGAATACGTTTTCTACTAACGTATCCGCTCCTGTAATGAACATATTCTCCATGTTGAGACCAACGTTATAGATTGTTGGGTTTAGGTGATACCAATGTTACGATAATTGGGTTTTCTGATGATCATTCAGGTATACGCAAATGTTACCCTGTAACAGATACGCTCCTACGATGAACACGTAGTGACCAACATGTTGTTGGGTTTCGAAGATGAAGATCGCCGGGGTTACAAGTGTTTTCTCATTAAAACACAAGCTCCATTGATGATCATCGCGCGCTTTAAAATCCGTACGAGGATGTAGTAGTCAGATCTGAAAATTTGGTAAGTGTGATATGCGTTACTGTGGCCAGCAGCAATGGTTGCATTCGGGAAACAAGTCTGATATAGTTAAGACTGTTGAAAATCCGTAAAGGATGTGAATGAGCTTTGTAGCTAAGGCAAAGAGTAATCCATGAAGGATGTTTTAAGAGAAAAAGAGATGATTCATGGTAACATGGTTTTGTTATAACGTTAATAGAGTAGTGGGAGTATACGAGTATACGTACCCCACTCCCCCCCCTTTTTTGAGGAGGGGGGTAGCTGAACCCGTCCGAAGACAGGCTGCCTACGTACCCCTTGCAGGGATCAAGCCACCCGTAGTTCCATGAAAGTACCTTAGTGATTGTACTTCTTCAAATGTCGCGCATTCCAAGAACGCGGTATTGGGATGCCATCCATGTTGACTAGTTCGTAGACGCCCGGACGTACGACCTTCGTGACTCGATATGGTCCTTCCCAAGTAGCACCAAGTTTACCGGCATTACGCTCAGCTGTGTTCTGGAAGACCTCTCGGAGTACCAAGTCACCTTCGTAGAATGTACGAGCTCGGACTTGAGAGTTGTAGTACCTTGCTGCGGCGTTCTGATAGTTGGTGATGCGAACTAATGCTTCATCGCGTCGTTCGTTGATGAGATCAAGCTCGTCAAGCATTAAAAGATGGTTAAGTCCTTCTTGACCGGGGAGCAAACGACGCCGAATGCCTGGGAACTGAACTTCTGAAGGGATGACACATTCAGTCCCATAAACCAAGGCAAATGGAGTCTCGCCAGTAGCACGTCGCGGAGTAGTTCGGTGCGACCAGAGAACACCATCTAACTCCTCTGCCCATTTACCCTTCTTAGCATCAAGGCGCTTCTTCAGACCATCCAAGATTGTCTTGTTGATTGCTTCTGCTTGACCATTGCCTTGCGGACAGCGTGGAGTAGACTTACTGAGACGTATCTTCCATTTATCGCAGAAAGCTTCAAACCGAGTAGAGATAAACTGTGAACCATTATCCGTGACAATTTCGAATGGGACTCCATGTCTGCAGATTATATTACGCCAGACAAAACGTTCGACCTGCGCATCTTTAATGCTTGCGAAGCCTTCGGCTTCAACCCACTTGGAGAAGTAATCGGTGAGAACAAGTAGAAACCGCTTCTGCTTGGAGCGGTGTAGAGGACCAACGATGTCCATGGACCAACGCATGAAAGGGTAAGGTGACGTTACGGATGAAAGTAGCTCTGTAGGTTGATGGATCTTCGGAGCATGTCGCTGGCACTTTTCACACTTTGCTGCGAACTTCTCACAATCTTTAATCATGGTTGGCCAGTAATTACCATGACGCTTGATCTTGATTGCCAATGCTCGACCACCGGAATGGTTGCCACAAACTCCACTGTGAACCTCTTGCATGATTTGTCTGGCATCGTGACCTTGAACACAACTTAGTAAAGGTCCAGAAAACCGCCATTTGTAAACGTTTCCATCAAGCAGAATGAAGCGCGCAGCTTGAGCGCGAAGCTTGCGGGCTGCCCACTTATCTTTGGGCAGGATGCCATCGTAGAGGTAACCGCGAATATTATCCAACCAGCGCCTATCGCAGCCATATTCGTATTCTCGTTGTTCGTCATCTTCAAGAAAGATATCTTCAGATGCTGGTGCGGGAACCGGTTCATGAGACGTCACTATGTTATCATGAAGTGGTAGTCGACAAGGAAGAGGAGTCATACTCGGAGCATCGAGGTCCATTGGTTCGGACGAGTCGATTGTAACGTCATGTTTAGCCGAATCAAACATGTCGTCGATGCTCGGGAGAGTGGCTTCTGTTTCTGGTTCTTTGGTTATTGGGGTTTGTTTAACCGCAGATTCCGTCATTGTATCCTCGTCGTTGTCTTGCCTTTCTGCAACCTCAGGCTCAGCCATTGTAACATCGTTAGCAGGGATTTGTTCTATCAGAGGATCGGCTATTGCTGTATCTCCCTTGGCCTCTGAAGGTATACGCGTGGTAGTTAGTTCCCTTGCTTTCCGAGCTGCTTGGGACCGGGTAAGGACGTAAATAGTTTCAGGTGGAAGGATACTAGGAAACTCGATGAATTCCACCGGAATGGTTCTCTTTAAGTCTGGATCAGAAGGCGACGTTGAAGCTAATGCTGCGAGTGCATCAGCATTGACGTTTTCTCCTCGTGGAATCCTTGTCAGAGTGAACGTATCAAAGTCGGCGACTAACTCCTTTGCTAGCTTGAGGTATGCTTCCATACGTTCGTCTTTCGTTGCGTACTCGCCATTGAACTGGTTGGCGACTAACTGAGAGTCACAGAACGCATTGACCTTGGTAATCTTAAGTCCTTGGGCAAGCCTGATGCCAGCGATGAGGGCTTCATACTCTGCTTCATTGTTGGAGGCTCTGAATCCCAGACGAAAAGATTGCTCAAGCACCTCACCTGTCGGAGATGTCAGCCGGATACCGATGCCGGAACCATTTTTTGAGGAAGAGCCATCAACGTGGAGTTGCCAAAACAAAGGAGGCTCCTCTGTGATTGTATCTGTAGGCGGAAGTTCGATTAGGAAATCAGCCAGGACTTGAGACTTAGCGCATGTTCGTCCACGATATTCGATATCATACTCGCTTAGCTCTATAGCCCACTTCGCCAATCGTCCTGACTGGCTAGGGCTATGAAGGATAGATCTCAACGGAAAAGTAGTGAGCACCACTATGCTATGAGACTGAAAGTATGGTCGCAGCTTGCGTGCAGACATGACAACGGATAATGCAAGCTTCTCCATCGCAGGATAGCGAGTTTCTGCACCAGTGAGTGTCTTGCTAACATAAAAAATTGGCTTCTGCTCGCCACGTTCTTCTCGTATTAAGACTCCACTTACCGCAGTCTCGGACACGGCAGTATACAGGAACAAAGGTTCCCCTTCTACTGGCTTAGCAAGGACAGGTGGACTAGCGAGATATTCCTTCAACTCCTGGAAAGCTGCTTCACACTTCTCTGTCCATTCGAACTTCTTGTTACCGCGGAGTGTATCATAAAACGGTAGACACTTGTCGGTAGAGCGGGAGATAAATCGGTTGAGTGCTGCGACTCTTCCCGTCAATCGCTGTACCTCGCGCTGTGACTTAGGTGAAGCCATGTTGATGAGCGCATCGATCTGCTTCGGATTTGCTTCGATGCCACGATGAGTAACCAGGTAACCGAGAAACTCTCCTGATGTAACGGCGAATCTACACTTTGCAGGGTTCAGCTTCATGTTGTAAAAGTTGAGACGTTCGAAACATTCTTCTAAGTGCGCGACGTGATCATTTTCCTCCAACGACTTGACAAGCATGTCATCGATGTATACCTCCATCGTTCTTCCAAGCTGTTGAGCAAACATCTTATTGACCAGGCGTTGATATGTAGCGCCAGCGTTCTTGAGACCGAAGGGCATCACTTTGTAACAATAAATTCCTCTATCAGTGATGAATGCTGTCTTCTCGCGGTCCTCGGGACTCATCATAATCTGGTTGTAGCCGGAGAATGCATCCATGAATGTGAGTAACTTGTTTCCAGCAGTAGCTTCTACGAGCCGATCAATGTGAGGTAAAGGAAAGCTGTCTTTAGGACATGCTTTGTTTAGATCAGTGAAGTCGACACAGACTCTCCACTTGCCGTTCTTCTTCTTTACGACCACCGGATTTGCAAGCCATTCTGGATACTTGACCTCCATGATTGAGCCTACACGTAAGAGTCTCTCCACCTCGTCATTGACAGCCTGCGCTCTTTCTGAACCTAGCTTTCGTCGCTTTTGCTTTACCGGCTTGAAGGTTGGATCGATGCTAAGCTCGTGAAAGGTAACGTTGATGTCGATTCCGGGCATGTCTTCAGCAGTCCAAGCGAATGTGTTAACATTTCTCTTGAGGAACGTGACAATGTCGCTTTTGACGTTGCTGTCTAAGTTCGTACCAATCTCCACACAACGCTCTGGATGTTGGTCATCAATACAAACAGGAACAGTTGGATCGCAAGTTGGTGCCACATTCTCCTCTTCGCGATCCTCCGTAATCTGTAATTGCTATAAGAGCTTGGATAGGTCCTTGATCGGTTCTCTATTTGTCTTCAACTTCTTTCGTTCCACTTTAGAATCTTGATTAGTAACTGGGTTCCGGAGTTTATGCGCAGTCATGAAGCACATTCGAGACTCTCTTTGGCTTCCTTTGATCGTTTTGGTTCCTTCTGGAGTAGGGAACTTAACGCACAAGTGATAGGTAGAGGCTACAGCCCTCATTGAGTTCAACCACGGGGTTCCCATGATGACGTTGTACGGAGCTGGATTATCTGATACAGAGAACTCTACCACCTTCGTTACGCCTTCAGCCAGAACAGGTAACCGGATGGTTCCTAATGTCATTGTCGTTTGTCCGGAAAAACCTGTCAGCGGCTTCGGAAACGCTTTGATCTCAGACAAGGAGACTCCCATTCTCACGAGCGCATCTTTGAAAATGATGTCGACCGTGCTTCCTGTATCGATCAATACCCTTGCGACAAGAAAGTCGGCGATGACTAATTTGATCACCAGTGGATCGTCGTGTGGTCTGTCGAACCCGCTGGTCTCTTCTTCTTCGAATGATAGCACGTCGTTTGGAAACTTTGAGGGTGCAGAGAAGTTGGCACTTACTTCTGCACGTCGCTGGAAAGCCTTGATAGAGGAAACCGTATCAGAACAGTAGTGGGATCCTCCCATTATCATTAAGATCTCTTGTCGTTTCTCAGTGGGTTGCGGCGCTTTGTTATTGTTTCTTCCTTGTCGAGGTGGAGCCGGAAGCTGTGCCTGTTCTTGCTGGTTGACATCTGCGTCAATGAAGTCGTCGACGCGAATATTGTTGCCGAGTTTTCCTTCTGCCAATTTCTTCGCAAGGCGAGAGCCTAGAACACGACAATTTGCAGTAGAATGGCCAGGTGTCTTATGAAACTCGCAGTAAGCAGCTTCATCGTACGTGTTCTCGCTTCGAGTCCAGGTGTTGTTCCATGAACCTCGACCGCGACCTCGGCCTTGACCTCGTCCTGCATAGCCGCGGCCACGTCCATAACCCGGAGCATCTACTTGATAGTTATGAGCCCCTCTGAACCCTCCTTCATGTTCAAAATAACTTGATCCTTGATTATGCTTCTTCGCAGCTGGTTGACTCTGAGCAGGAGGGGGATTAGTGATCTTTGCTTTTCCTGCCTTCTGAGAGAAGACCTTCTTCTGCTCCTCATATCGCGCATGAAGCGTTCCTCGATGAAGCGCGTCCTGGATCGTTGCAGGAGGGTTGAGAGCCATCTCATGCTGGTAGTCAGATCCAAATCTAAGTGCCTTCTCCAGCGCCTGTAGTGCGGAGGCGTTGCTTACTCCTTCCATTTTAGACAAGACTCCTTTGAAGCGGTCTAAGAAACTTCGTAGTGATTCGCTCTCTCCTTGAACCATCGTCCAGAGATCAACATCGGATGTACGCTTCTCGATGAAGATCGCGTAATGCTTTAAGAAGGCCGCAGTCAGCTGGTTGAAGCTGTCGATCGAGTTTGGCGGAAGTCGCGAGAACCACTGCAAGGCCGGTCCTTTGAGGTTTTCTACGAACAATAAGCACTGACCAGCATCCCTTTCCCCTTCTCTGAAGCTTGCACGTCCCATTGCTACGGAGAACGCTGTCAGATGCTCGGTGGGATCAGACTTTCCATCGTAGGCAGGGATTTTCATCTTTCCTGGGTCAGTGATTACTGCTCTGGTTATGCGTGCCGTGAATGGAACGTTCTGTGTCTCCTCCAGGACTCGGTCTAATTCAGGAGCGTGGCTTGTTGCCTTGTGAATCTGGGAGCGGAAGTCCTTCATCTCCGCCGCTGTTCGTGCCATGTCGGCTCTTATAGCTGCCATCTCCTCTTTTTGTGACTGGATTAGAGCTCTACGCTCTGCTTCCAACTCGGAGCGTTCAAACCAGAGAAGGTCTTCTTCTTCATCCTGAGGCTCCTGGTTCAGGTCGGTGGTAGCGTTGATCCGCGCAGTCGTTATCCTGCGAGCTGGCGCGTTACGCAGGGCATGTTCATCCTCTGGATTCTCCAAGTTGATCACCGTTGCTGCAGGTGCCGTAGTTGCTTGCGGTCGTGTGACTGCAGCAGATGCATCCGAGTTTCTCTCTATGTGTGGTTCTTCAGGATGGTCAAGGTGAAGACTCCGGATTCTTGGAGCGTTGACCGGGGTTGTAAAGTCCAGAGACGTTGGGTTTACGCGCCCAACAGGTCGCCTGAACATAGGCTCTCTTCTGCGACCTCGGTCTGCCGTTGCGATGACCCGTATCTCGTCTACAGCTTTCTCCTGCTCCGTCGTCTTCTTAAGCAATGCTTCTAGCATCGTTTTCATACCGGTTAAGAACTCAGGAGTCACCGCTGCCGGAGTTTCGGGAATGATCACGTTGTCGGTGTTCCCTCTTGCTCCTTCTCTGTTTCCAGATCCGTCACTGTTGTTCGTACGCTGCTGCTCGATGCGTTGTTGCTCGGCCAACCGCTCCTGCTCAGCGGTGCGTTGCTGCTCAGCAAGACGCTCCTGCTCAGCAGCACGAGCCTGTTCGGCGAGGCGCTCCTGTTCGGCCGCGCGTCGTTGTTCCTCCGTGAGTTGGTTGTCGTTGCCTGTTGCCATCGTAAGATTGGTTGTTCGTAAGCTTCTTTGAGTCAGAAAATCTCAAATCCCCTTAGTCGGCGCCAAATTGTGGGAGTCGAAACTAACACAATTAGATTTGTCAAGGGTTTGTGAAGGGAAAGAGATTTCTAGGTTAAAGCTCAAGAACGTAAGTAGCGATTGCTGTAAAGAAAGCTTTTATTGATGTTTGTGTAACAAGTTGCGGATCCCCTTTACAGGAGATGTTTACAAGTATATATAGTTTTCTGCTAAGTCCGCTAGGTCGGCTAGGTCGGTTAGGTCTGCTAGGTCGGCTAGGTCCTCTCCCTTGGAGATTGGGAAAACTTCCTTATTCTGATAATGTTCATTGGGCTTTGCTAGCGAGCTCGTAAGATCCTCCAAGTGGTTTGGGCCTAGCCCACTTCGTCTTCAGTACTGACCCAACCTTAACACATTTCCTTTGCACTCAAACCTGCTAGCTCCGTTGCTTCGTTAGCTTCGTTGCTCTGTTACTCCGTTGCTCTGCAGTTCATTATGAGAATTCACCTTACAGAGCTCGTTGGTCCTTGTACTTAGTTATTTCCGACATTGATCCTAGAGAGGCGGGATATGACCCCAACAACTCTCCTTTTGATCTAATTCACTTAGATGTTTGGGGTCCATTTCACGTTCCCACATCTGAGGGTTTTAGATATTTCTTAACGCTAGTTGATGACTGTACTAGAGTCACATGGATATATCTTTTAAAGAATAAAAGCTCTGTTTCTGAAGTGTTTCCTGAATTCCTTCAATTAGTTGAGACTCAATACAATGCCAAAGTAAAATCTATTCGTTCTGATAATGCTCCAGAATTGTCTTTCACTTCTCTTCTAAAAACCAAAGGCATTGTTCATTTCTTTTCTTGTGTTTACACACCACAACAAAATTCAGTTGTTGAAAGGAAACATCAACATATTTTAAATGTTGCCAGAGCTCTTCTTTTTCAATCTAACATTCCTTTGGAGTATTGGGGTGACTGCATTCTTACTGCAGTTTATCTTATCAATAGAACCCCATCTCCTCTTCTTCAGAACAAATCTCCTTATGAGATTCTTACTTCCAAGACTCCTTCTTATGATCATCTTAGAGTCTTTGGTTGTCTCTGTTTTGCATCAACTCTTCTTAAGGACAGACATAAGTTTTCTCCCAGGGCTTCTTCGTGTGTTTTCCTTGGTTATCCTTCTTGATACAAAGGCTATAAAGTTCTGGATATAGAAACTAGACTAATTTCTATCACTAGAAATGTGGTCTTTCATGAGACTGTTTTCCCTTTCTCCAATGATTCCAAGGTCTCTGATATTTTTGATCAAGACCTCTTACCTTTACCAATTCCAGAATCAATATTTCCTGCTTCTTTTGATATTCCTGATGATTCATTAGAAACTCTTATTACTCCTCATTCAGTTCCTAATACTGATGAATCATCTTCTTCTGTTTCTTTTCATTCTTCTCCTTTACCTCAGACTTCTTCCCCCTCTTCTAATCCTTCTTATTCCCCTGTTTCATCATCTGAGAATATGGATAGTGCTTCATCTGGGAGTCCTGTGTTAGTAAATAGACCTAAACGCCAAGTTAAGGCTTCCCATTACTTAAATGAGTATCATTGTTATCTTTTGAATAATGATACTTCTTTACCTGTTCATCCCACTCATACCACATCTTATCCTATATCTTCCTTTTTATCTTATGATAAACTTGAACCTTCTTATAAAAATTTCATCCTTTCCATTACCACCACTACCTTACCCAAAACCTTTCAAGAGGCTGTCAAATCTGTAGAGTGGACTGATGCTGCTACATCTGAAATGAATTCTCTCGAAGCTACTGGTACTTGGTCTATTTGTGTTCTTCCTCCTGGTAAACACCCCATTGGTTGTAAATGGGTATTCACTATTAAATATCAACCTGATGGGAGTATTGAGAGACATAAAGCTCGTCTTGTTGCTAAGGGATATACACAGTTAGAAGGGTTGGATTATCTGGATACATTTTCTCCTGTAGCTAAGATGGGCACTTTCAGAATGCTCTTAGGGCTTGCAGCTATCAAGAATTGGTCTATCACTCAGTTAGACATAAGTAATGCCTTCTTGAATGGGGATTTGGATGAAGAGATTTACATGACTATTCCTCCTGGATATTCTCAACTTACTGGCAAATCAGTGCCTCCTAACTCAGTTTGCAAACTCCATAAATCTCTTTACGGATTGAAGCAAGCTTCTCGACAGTGGAATAAGAAGCTTTCTACTGTTATTCTCTCTGAAGGTTTTATTCAAGCTCCTTCTGACCATTCTCTGTTTGTGAAGCATAGAGCTGATCTATATTTGATTGTATTGGTCTATGTTGATGATATATTGGTTGTTGGTAATAATGATGATGAGGTGGAGAAGTTCAAAGATGTTTTGAAGTCAGCTTTTAAGCTCAGAGATTTGGGTCCAGCTAAGTATTTCTTGGGGTTTGAAATTGCTAGAAGTCAGAGTGGTATCTCTATTAATCAGAGAAAATATACTCTGGAGTTGTTAGAAGATTTTGGTTACTGAATTGCAAACCTTTGTCAGTTCCTATGGAGCCAAACATGAAGCTCTCGGCTACTGATGGTGACATTCTTGATGATCCATCAGTTTATAGGAGGATTGTAGGTAGACTTTTATATCTGACACATACTAGACCTGACATCACTTATGCACATACTAGACCTGACATCACTTATGCTGTGCATAAGCTCAGTCAGTATATGTCTAAGCCTACCACTTCTCATTTGCAGGCTGCTAATAGAATCCTGAGATATCTCAAAAATGATCCAGGACAAGGATTGTTTTATTCTGCTTCATCTGACATTCATCTTACAGGATTCTCTGATGCTGATTGGTCTACTTGTCCAGACACTAGAAGATCAGTAACTGGTTACTGTATGTTTCTTGGTGATTCTTTGATATCTTGGAGAGCTAAGAAACAACAAACTGTTTCTAGAAGCAGTTTAGAGGCTGAATATAGAGCTATGGCTGATGCTACATGTGAGCTGATCTGGTTACACAATTTGCTTACTGATTTGTATTGTGTTCCTTCTACTGCAGCCAATCTCTTTTGTGACAATCAATCTGCTTTACATATTGCATCTAATCCGGTTTTTCATGAGCGTACAAAGCACATAGAAAATGATTGTCATGTGGTTCGTGAACGTTTGCAAAGTGGTTTCTTGAAGATTATGCATGTGAAGACAGATAATCAACTTGCTGATTTGCTTACCAAGGCTGTTCAACCCAAGGTCTTCAAGAGTTTATTGTCCAAGATGGGCATTCACAGGTTGTACATGCCATCTTGAGGGGAGGGTATTGGAGTTAACCACATAAAGTTATTTCCGGTTGAATTATCTCTTAAACCGGATTGGTTAAGTGTATAAATACATTGTAACAAACTCATTTTACGTTTAACTCAGATAATGAAATTCATAACAAACTTTTACTTTACTCTTTCTTCTTCACTGATTTGAGAGAGAATCTGGGTTCTAATACTTTAAAGTCAGCAAGTGATGCAAAGATTGCAGGCAGATTTAAATTCAACACTAACCAAACACAATCTCCATCTTCAAGTACATGACTTCCCTGTGTTTTTCAGCTGAGATAAGATACAACAAGTAAAGAATATTTTAGAATTCCATATACAAACTCAAATGGTTAGTTAATTAGCTACTGTGGGAACTTACCTTATTAATCACAACATACTTCCTGCAATGTCTGAAGTAGCAACTCGCAGCTTTGATATGATGGTCTTGTATTATGAAGACACCTAGAACTATAACGTTGGGCAAATTGGAGAATTTCAAAAACAAAGAGGTTATAAATGCTTCCATACCAAAGAAACAAAAGTATTTTGTACACCGAATCTACGTTATGACGAAGGATTCGACTGTACGAGACAGTGGAGAGGAAAAAAATGGTGTTAGGAAAAGATACTAAAACAACCAACCCGTTTTTTTTTTTAATAATTAATCTGAACTAGTATTCTCATAAATACTAATCCTCAACAACTAATTCAAATAAGACAATAAGCAAAAATCCTCATAAAACAATCAATCCATCAAATTAAATATTTAAATCCATAGTATTTAACCACTGATGAGATCAGTGATCGTATTTCGTTGTGCCGTAAGCTTATTTCTCGATGGCGAAAGACGAACCAACTAACCACTGATGAGACTATTGAGAATCTGAAAATGATTTTGGATAGGCTCCAAAGTGATGACTCGGCATCCCAGGACGACGTGTCGGAAGCACAAGAGAAACTTCGAATCGCCTTGGCGGAAGAAGAAATTTTCTAGCAACAAAAAAGTAGAGTATTGTGGCTGGTAGCCGGTGACCAGAACACCCAATTTTTCCATCCATCCACGAAACAGAGAAGGGCGAGGAACCGGATTATAGGCATTTTAAACTCCAACGGGACATGGACCGAACAAGAGGCAGAAATTGAGCAGGTAGCGATCTCATATTTTGAAGATATTTTTTCCACGGCAGGCACCTCAGACCTAGAAATGGCCTTGAGGCATATACCGTGCACGGTGACGAGGGAGATGAACGATACTCTCACCCGACCAATTACAGCGACAGAGGTCAAATCCGCTGTATTCTCAATCCACCCCGAAAAAGCCCCAGGGCCTGATGGGATGACGGCTCTCTTCTACCAGAAGTTTTGGCATATTCTGGGAACGAAAGTTGTTCTATGGTTCAAGAATTCATGGCATCTGGGACCATTGAAACCTCTATGAATGAAGTCAACATTTACCTTATACCCAAAACAGAGCAACCGCGAGCAATGAAGGAGTTCCGGCCTATTAGCCTGTGTAATGTTAGTTATAAGATTATCTCAAAAATCTTATGTCAACGTCTAAAACGGCTTCTTCCAAAGCTGGTGTCAGAGACGCAATCAGCCTTTATATCAGGACGGGTGATATCTGATAACATTTTAGTGGCGCAAGAAGCCTTCCATGCGCTGGTCACCAAAGCAAAATGTCGCAAGGAATTTATGGCGGTTAAGACAGACATGAGTAAAGCATATGATCGCATTGAGTGGGGCTTCCTAGAATGTCTTCTACGGAAAATGGGTTTCTCGGAGAAATAGATATCATGGATTATGCCGTGCGTGAACTCGGTTACCTACCACCTATTACTTAATGAAGAGCCTCGGGGTTCAATTACCCCTTTAAGGGGGCTTCGGCAGGGGGATCCTCTATCACCGTATCTATTTATACTTTGTACGGAAGTCTTAATTTCCAACCTAAAGGCAGCAGAATCTACGGGAATACTCACGGGCCTCAAAGTAGCCTACGCTAGTCCCCCAGTTTCCCACCTCCTATTTGCAGATGATAGTCTGTTCTTTTATAAAGCAAATGTTGAGCAATGCGATAAAATCTTACAGATTCTTACGCAATACGAGAAAGCCTCAGGACAACGAATTAATTTCGATAAGTCGGCTATTACCTTTGGCAAGGAGGTCCTTACTCAGGTTAGGTCGACCATACATCAATGCCTAGGGATTACGAACGAGGGAGGCTCTGGCAAGTACTTAGGTATTCCGGAACAACTACAGGGATCCAAGGCCCAAATATTTGCCTATATTCACGACCGGCTTAATAATCGGATTAATGGGTGGTCAGCAAAATTCTTATCAAAGGACAGTAAAGAGGTCTTGATTAAAGCGGTGGCCCAAGCCATCCCGACATATGTGATGTCGAGTTTTCTTCTTCCTAAAGGGCTTTGCAGAAAGTTGACCAGTGCGGTCTCCCAGTTTTGGTGGCGATCTAAACCCCAAACAAGAGGCCTACACTGGGTAGCGTGGAAAAAACTCTGTTTACCCAAGAAGCAGGGCGGTATTGGATTTAAGTCTTTCGAAGATTTTAATCAGGCCCTCTTGGCAAAACAGATGTGGAGATTACACCAGTACCCAAATTCCCTGGCAGCCAGGGTCCTAAAAGGCCGGTATTTCCGGAATATGCACCCCTTTCATGCGCCAAAACCATACCGCCCTTCCTTCGGGTGGCGAAGTGTATGGTCATCAAAGAAGTTGGTGCTGCAGGGAACCCGCAAAATTATAGGTAATGGGTATGGTACAAACGTCTGGAAAGACAATTGGATACCAGATACAAACCCACGACCGGCAGTCAGCCGAGGGGATATAATCAACCCTCAACTTCGAGTATCAGACCTCATCCACTAACAAAGTCGAAAGTGGAATACTCAGGCAATACGAGCAAACGTGCACCCCTTGGATGTCTCAAAAGTCCTGTGCATGAGGCCTTCCCCAAGAGTGGCAGAGGAGAACTTCAGCTGGCATTATACCAAATCCGGGCTCTACACGGTTCGATCGGGTTATGATCTTGCCAGGGTGGATAAAGACGTAGATGCTCAGTTCTCCCTCCAACTGCCGTCTGATAACCCGCTTAAGGCCCATGTTTGGAAATTATCAACTCCAAAAAATTACGTCACTTTATTTGGCAATGTCTAACGAAAGCGGTGGCAGCAAATGAGAGGCTTAAGTTTAGACACATCAGGGAGCATGCGAGCTGCCCGAGATGTTCTGACCCAATTGAATCTATTAATCATGCGGTGTTTACTTGTCCGTCAGCAAAGAAAGTTTGGGCCCTGTCCGGCCTTTCCACGGACGACCAGGTATTTCGGTCAGAGAACCTTAGAACTAACTTTGATTTCCTCTTCTGGTGAATCCCCCGGTCGAGGGCCACAGAAGAAGCCTCGAAGGCCTTTCCCTGGATCATATGGTATATCTGGAAAGCGCAAAATGAAAAGGTGTTTAATGCGGTGTCCCGAGAAGCAACTACGACGCTAGCAGTGGCATTTAAAGAGGCACGGAAATGGACTGAGGCAAACACCTCGGACGAGGTACTACCCTTACAGCCTCCACCCACACCAGACATGCATGCAGCCACCTTCACATGCTTCGTCGATGGCTCATGGAAGAGAGAGGACAGAACAAGCGGAGTGGGTTGGGTGTTGTAACTACAGGATGAGACGATGAACTTGCTGGGCCTCCAAGGAAACAATCGGAGTATCTCCCCCCTACATTCAGAAATACATGGGCTTTTGTGGCCATGCAGTCGTTACTAGGAAAAGAACGCTTTTGCTCCTCCTTCGTCACAGACTCAAGGGATCTTGTGAAGATGGTGGAAGCGCCACAAGAGTGGCCTAGTTTTGAACTAGAATTATGTGAATTAGCATACCTTCGGGAGTCCTTCCCCGAATTCGATCTCATCTACCGTCAAAGGGAGAACAATACGAGAGCGGATTTGTTAGCAAGGAATGCACGCACGCGAAACAAGATTTTCAGTTTTATCGGCACTTCTATCCCTTATTGGTTTACTGATACAGATAATGTATTTTCGTAAGCTAATAAAGAAGTGTGTTTTGTGAAAAAAAAAAAAAAAAAAAAAAATTTAAATCCATAACATGCAAATCATCATTCCAATATCAATTCCATAAGAACTAGCAACCTAACCACTATGTTCTAGAATCCAATAACATAAAACACTAAAACTGAATCCTAATGATCTTCTCTTATTTGCCTTGATTCCACGATCACACTTTATCTTTACATGCATCACATGGGAAAAAGAGATGCGTAAGTATTTCATAAATACCATGAGGCACTTATATCACTCAGGCTCAATAGAAGTAATAATATATCAGTACCACAATTTGCAAAACCACACTCAACTGTGGTGTCGATCGACACCTGTCGCAGAACACATTCGGATCGAGCAGTCTCCTCTCTGGCTCGATCGCGAATAGCGACCAATCGATCCACCTACACGAGAACATCAACAACACAATTCACATGCATATATCACAGAGAAACACAAGTTATCAATCAATCAATTAACAAAAATACATAATTATCAATCCAAATCGCCCAAAAACCATGGTCACGCATTCACCTTAAGGATTCGAGACAAAGGATTTGAACGAAAGAGGTTACGAGTGAGAACAGCCACGAAAGACAGCCTCAATCACCACCACGATCCTCGGATTCGCACTAGAATCGACAATACACTCTCTTTGCGATCAAAAACTCTCAAGAACACTCACGATTCTTATTTTCTCTCTTACACCTATCAAATTCTCTTACTTTTCTCAATAACTACTTTTTTCTTCTCTGAAAACTGACAAATGCGGTTGGATCGCTTCTATAGGTTGACTTAGGGTTTCACACCCTAAACTAGACCAAACCGAACAATTAAAATGAACCAACCCCGACTCTGCAATAATGGTGTCGATCGACACCTCCTAGTGGTGTCGATCGACACTACCCAAAAATTACTATTTCTGGGTTGCGGTTGTTACAAATACTTTACATCTCGTTTCCTACGACGGCTATCCATGAATCCATGTAAGCACGAAATTATTTCATATCTCTGGTAAATTTATCCGTTGATTCCCTGCCATAAACACCAAATGATTTGATGTCTACAAAGAGAACCAAATATATGGTTTGGCCGATGGACATAAAAGATATATGGTCATGGGGGAAATATAGGTTCATTTGGAAAATTGAAGTAGTAGAGAGTTGATGAGTCGTACCATGAACTATAGAGGAAGTAGTCTTCACTATGACCAACTACTTTTAAAGAAGGTCTTTCAGTCTTAGAGTCGGCCTCTTATAAGAATTATTGTGCATTGGACCGGGAAATTGTTGTAGCGTTCCTTGTTTGCTGCATCAATCTCTTCTTGAGAGAAAAAAAATATCAATATGAAATAGCAAAAGGTTGCAAATCAAACCTTACAAACAGGACATCACATAAGGAATAACAAAGAATTTCTATATCCAAAGGCATTATTGCAAAGTCCACCAATTTAAAATTGAAACATAAAGAAAGATGGAGGAACCACATAAAGATATCTATGAACACATGATTCCAAAGATTAAGACTTTTAGAAAGAAACTTAAAAGATATAAAGTAACGGATGATGGAATTAGATGAAGGAGCATGTTATCTAAGTGACTTAGTGGTAAAAGGCCAGGCAGGGTTTTTGGGGGGTACGGGGGGCGCAGCCCCCCGTGGTACGGTATACGTTAGTTAACCGGGTTTTTGAGATGTATATATATGGAGTTTAGGTTTTATTCATTGTAACACACGAGTAATAAGAAACCCTATTTTCGTCTCAATCTCTTTTGTTCTTTGCTTTATAGTCTTTGATTCACAACAGAGCGGATAATTGTTGGAGTCCAAATTGGTTTATATATAGCTATCAGATTCACTATTCTACCAAATCAGACGAAAATCAAAGAAATTGAACGCAGAGTTGGTAATTTTAGAACACAAAAATCAACATACCTAGAGCAACATAACTTGGGAAGCCTGACGTTTTAGAAAACTCAAATGCAGCAACCCCATGAACTCTGATCCGAGACGTTATTCCTTTCGAGAAATCCTTCGGAACAAAGAATTAGACCTTATTGTAACCACAAAAACGCCCACTATCATAACAAAGTATTATAACAACCACATTTAGTAATCTGCACTCAGAGATGCTTACCATGTGGTTTTGGTCATAGATTTTTGGTGATGACCGTGCGCTAAGTCTCCCGTATCATTTTTCCAAAGGAAGACCACACTTCTTTCAAGCTTGTGGAATCATAGATAGTGATGATTCCATCAGATTTCATCGCCATAAAGTTTGATCCATCAGCACTAAACTTTGCTTTTGGAGCATGAAACTCATGAAAGCTTGAGAGTAGGTTGGCTTTGTAGTTTTTCAGGTTGCATCGACGTACTGGTTGGCTTATGGTATTGGGATCCCTAAAACCATGGCTACAATGCTTATTGGAGTGTATAGCATTATCTCCACTCTTAGTGCTGGTTTTGTATACGGAAGAGGTGTTATGACTGCCCATCTTGGACTAAAAGTTTCCAAAACCTTCTTCTCTTTTTTTGTGCGAACCAAGTAGATTAAAGATCAAATGTCGAGTACAGGGGATATGCTAAGGAGCCTCAAAGCTTCTTTAGCCAAATTGTCAGAGGGCACATTTGCCTCGCGAGGTACGTTAACAAAGCTGATAATCAAAGAAAAGGATCTAATCAAGCAACGAATGTCGAATAGAAGGCTTTTCAGCTCGTTAGTTACGCCTCCATTCTGTACGAGTGTAACCAGAGATAGGGAGTCCGAGAGTATGGTTAAATCTCTCATTCCTGAGTTTGAAGCTGCACCTATGGCGGCTTAAATAGTAAGACCTTCCTGACACAAACCGGTGCGTAGTGGAGCTTTGTAGGAGAGAACCATGTCTCTGGTTTGTGAAGATCCACCCGATACCACACTCCATGGAAGCCGCATTCCAAGGTGTGTCCGTGAAGCACTTGACTCTAGTAGGATCCGGGTCTTCAAGTCTTTGCGGTGTGAGTCTCGGTCCCAAGTTCTTCGTACCTTCTTGCGCGTCCTGCCACATACGCGCTTCCATGATGATCTTGAGATAAATTTCCTGTTCACTAAAAGCTCTGTTTTCAAAAAGCAGAGCACTGCGCCTCTTCCATAAGAGCCACGTTATCCACGAGGGAGGTAGATTAAGCATTTGTCTTGAGTTGATGAAAAGTAAATCCAACGATTCAGTCACTACTTGGCTTGGTTTCTGTAGTGCCGGAATCAAGTCCCAGACTTTGACCACAAAAGGACAAGTGAAAATATCATGTTGTTCATCCTCAATTTGTCCACATCTTTTACAACGAAAATCCAATGTAATCCCTCTAATAGCTAGATTTTCCCCAATTGGAAGGGCTCGATGTTTCAATTTCCATAAAAAAAACTCTGTATCTTAGGAGCTGTCTTAATGCCCCAAATGTTTTCATTCCACTTAAACGGTGCCACCACACTTGAGCTGACTTGAGAAATCGTGTGTGTGTGTGTAGCCGATTTTTGTAGAAAATTTTCATGAAGGGTCAGGGAGCCAAACAAGTGAATCTTCAAGCTTACAAGTACTCAGCACTAATTGGCGTATAATACCCTCATAATGAGGTTAAATTTGTTGAATCTTCACCACATCCCAGCTGCTTGTTAGTTTGTGAATAAAGTCACATACCTTGAGATTGACATTGTTGAAGTTTGGTGGTCTTATAGTTGCTTGAGGACTGGAAAAAATATTTTAACAAAATTTTTTTTTCTTTTCTTTACTAATTAGAATGTTTTTTATTGACGAGCCATTGATTGAAAGAAACAACTCTTAAGTCAATAATAAAAATAAAATAAAAATTAATCTGCGTATCACGCGGGGAGTCATCTAGTTGATTATACAAATGGTAAACTAAATAGAATACACCCATTTGCAGTAAACAAAACAAAACAAAAACGGCTAAATCTGGATAGAAATTAGAATTTCATGACAAAAGTGTTTGATTTAGTTTGAAATTGAAGTTTGTGTACTCAAAATTCTTCTAATGGACATTGTGCTTTCTGGGGATTTATTTAAAGGTTTTGTAGCTAAGGAATATATATACCAAGATTAAATTTAACTATTAAAAAGTTGGCAACTTTGATATAATATCTATCTACCATGTCTCCTAAGGTAAGTTTTTTATTTTCTCTGCAGCTTAGATTGTATGAATATCTCTATGGATGTTGAAAAGAGGAATATTTCATCTGGCTATGCCAAGCCTCCATGGATTTTCAAAGGAAGGCAAGAAACAAAACAAAAAAATCTCTTTTTTTTTTTTTTTGTAGCTTGTTCAAGAATGTCTTAAGTCTTGTTCTTTATTGAATCTTGCTCCTTATTTTACTATCAGTGCATTGTACCAGATTCCTCGAGGGTCGTTGTTGATTATTATATCTTCGAGATTCGTTTTTCACAAGATAAACAATTAAATAAAAATGTTGTCGTTTTGCAAAGGGTTTTTGCATCTCGATTCAGCTCTTCTTCTTCTTCTTCTTCAGATCCATAATCGAGCTATTTCTCTCTCACCGGTTTGTTATTTCATTTTATCTTGGTTTCCTATATAACAAGTATTAGGATTTGTGTATAATGTCACCACCAGTAGATAACTCCCTTAGCCCTCGCGTAAACTTGATAAAGCCGTCCAAGACTACGCTTATAGCCGACCATGCCACCACCCTTGCTCAAGCCGGTGTTCCGGTTATCCGACTAGCTAGAGGAGAGCCCGATTTCGACACTCCTCCTATTGTTGCTGAGGTAAAAGCAAGATTTTTGTCTACAATGCCGCTCCTGTTTTTGTTTATTTTGTTAGTTAGAGTGTATAAATGTTTTTTGCACTAGGCCGGGATCAATGCGATTCGCGGAGGTTTCACAAGATACACTCTAACTGAAGGTATTCCAGAACTTCGTGAAGCAATATGTCGAAAGTTAAAAGGTAAGTAAACAGATTTACTTTGCTTGCAATTTTGCAATCTAGTAATTAATGTTTGCCTTTGGCTTAATAGAGGAAAATGGACTATCTTATATGCCGGATCAGATCTTGGTTAGTAATGGAGCTAAACAAAGTATCGTACAAGTATTGCTTGCTGTTTGTTCTCCTGGAGACCAAGTAACTAAAACAAATCCTTCTTTCAATATATTTTCTATGTTTTGACTTTTGAGTGATATTTTTTATAAGATGAGTTATGTATTTTCCAGGTTATAATCCCTGCACCGTATTGGGTGAGTTACACAGAACAGGCAAGATTGGCAGATGCAACACCAGTCATTATTCCTACCAAGATTACAGATAATTTCTTACTGGATCCAAAGATGCTTGAGTCAAAGTTAACTGAAAAGTCTAGACTCCTTATACTCAATTCTCCCTCAAATCCTACTGGATCTGTTTACCCCAAAGAGTTGCTTGAAAAGATTGCGGCCATCGTGGTTACGCATTCAAAGCTTCTGGTGTACATACTTGATCTTGTTAATTCTCTCTTGTTAAAACTGTTCAAAAAGTGTTTATTAATTCATTACTTTTATTAGGTGCTATCTGATGAAATATATGAACATATCATTTATGCACCAGCAACACACACAAGCTTTGCTTCGTTGCCAGGCATGTATGAAAGAACTCTGACAATAAATGGTTTCTCTAAGGTAGGTTTTATCATCCATGCTTATCAAATTAATTCTTCTCCGGCTCATGAGTTACTTGTCATACACAGGCTTTCGCAATGACGGGGTGGCGGCTTGGATATCTTGCTGGTCCCAAACATTTTGTAGCTGCTTGTAGAAAATTACAAGGCCAGGTATTTGTGTGTGTGTGTGTGTGTGTGTCCATCCCAAATCTTTAATTTTGACATTATTCATAAAAGCTAACTAAAACCGGTTGGGATGTTTTTAGTTAACTTCAGGAGCAAATAGCATTGCTCAGAAAGCAGGTGTTGCTGCACTAGGGTTAGGAAAAGGCGGCGGAGAAACAGTATCAGAGATGGTCAAGGCATACAGAGAAAGACGAGATTTCATGGTTAAAAGGCTCGGTGAACTACAAGGCGTCAAACTCTCTCAACCTCAAGGAACTTTTTATCTTTTTGTTGACTTCAGTGCTTACTATGGAGCAGAAGCTCAAGGTTTTGGTTTAATCCATAACTCCTCCTCTCTAGCCTTATACTTCCTTGACAAGTTTCAGGTAAAATGTACTTATTTCACTTTTTTTTTTTTTTTTTACCGTTATAATATGGTCATACGTTTTTGTTGTTTTTTTTTTTTAAAAAGGTCGCAATGGTTCCAGGTGATGCTTTTGGAGACGATAGTTGTGTCCGAATGTCTTACGCCACATCTCTCAAAGATCTAGAAGTCGCTGTGGAGAGGATCACGAGAGCCCTCGAGCCACTCCGTATAACCAATGATTCCAACACAAAAGGTCTTTGATCATATGATGTTGTAACCATTCATTATCCCCTTTAAGCCGCTTCATAATAATGCTGTTTTCTCTTGATGAAAGGTCAAATAAAACTCTTGTCTAAGCTTTCTTCTTTCTTTGAAGTTCATGTAACCTTCATTTACAATATTCATGGGCCTGGAACCTTCTTAAATATTATTTTAAGAGCACCCACTCTTAGAGCACCTCAAATGGTGAGCTTCTTAAATACTCAAAAAGAAAAAAGAAATTATTTGGTGAGCTTTTGGCTGAAAGAGTTTCTTGGAGGAGAGACTTTAGAGCCCGTCTCAACAGGTTACCTGGCACAATGTCAATGGTCTTTTTCTTTTTTCTTTTTTATTTCTCCTGGAATTCGAATGATATGGTTTTGAGTATTAATTTTATTTTCTGAAATTTTGGAGAGTTGGGTATTTTATCAAATGTCAAATCTTTTCAAATGTGAACAATATATTTGGCAAAAATATGGTAGAAATGAAAAGGGCCGATTTAATTGTCTTTTTCATCATACTTTCATCATAACTGTTTTCTTGCATTCAACGTTTTTGGATTGTAATATTTTCTTTTTTTATAATCCTTTTATTTTTATATATGTACTACTTTTTCATTTTGCGAACATTAAAATAAAATAAAAAATTATGAAACCCACACCGGTCTTACCATTGGAGACAGATTTATTAACTGTTTTTTATTGAGTCTCAAACAATAAACTAATATTAAAATTAATACTAAAATATGTTTTATAAGACCCAAAAAAGCTCACCATTATGCATGCTCTTAATAGCATTGTTTTAGTAAGCATCTACTTAGCTAACGCAATGAGCAAATACCTGCAAGCACCTGGGTCTGATATGGTAGGAATACACACATCTATCAAAATCTATTGTTACTTTGTATGATTTGAGATTATGTATTGTTTATTTTCAAGTGTTCATGTCGAGACCGGTGTTGGAGAGAGTGCAGAAAATGTTTGGAAGTGTGAGAAGAAAAGGAAAAGAAGAGAGATGTACCAAGTTTAGACCGTAGGATTAATTACAAGTGTCTTGCTCTTGGGGACTTCCATGAGACTCGTCGTGTCTTTTCTAGGGGTGTCAAATGGGTAACCCGATCCAACCCTACCCAAAACCGCATGGGTTTGAGATTTTCATGGACGGGGTTAACCCAACCCATTTATTATATGGGTAGAATTTTCATACCCAAGCCCATTTATATGAAACCCGTTGGCTTAATGGGTTAAATGGGTACTCATATATATATATATATATATATATATATATATATATATATATATATATATATATATATCTAATCACACAATATAAACTTATAAAAACCCAACACATAATTCATAAATTATTATAAATCCAACAAAAATTTTTAACTTAAACAAGAAAAAAACCATAAAACCAATAATATAGAAAAACCATAAAACCAATGTATCTTAAAATAAACTAGTAAAATCATAAAACCAATAAAACCGAAAAACCATAAAACCAATAAAACTATTTTTAAAAAGCACTTCAATCTTTCTTCGGTTTCTCTCCTTCCTTAGATCCATCTGGTTCATTGTTCTCATCATCACTTTCAATGTCTACAAATAATAAGAAAAGTATATTATACTAACTTGGATAATTTAGCAACTAGTATTAATATAGTAAATATAAATTATTTACCTTTTTCATCACTTGGAAAACCAAATAACCATGAAAAGCAATACAAACCAGTGTTGGACGAAGGAAACGACATGTTAGGGGGTTATGATCGGACTTAGATGATAAGGATGTAGGCTATATAAGGCTCTGAGAATTAGATAGGAATAGAGGTAGAGAACGGCTCCTATTTATATAAGTATTAGAAAACCCTAATTTTTGTTTACGTAAGAAAACCGGAAAACCCTAGGCTAATTTATATAAATCTATTAAATATATATATATATATATTATTTTATATTTTGTTCTTAACCCGTAGGTAACCCATAACCCTAATGGGTTTACCCATTAAACCCGTGAACCCAATAGGGTAACCCAAGTAAACCCATTTATTTATATGGATAAAAAAATATAACCCTTACCTACTAAAACTGCGGGTGGGTTCGGATAACCCATGGGTAATAACCCATTTTGACACCCCTAGTCTTTTCTCGGATTGTTTTTGATACCGTTTACCCTCCGACTTGAAAAGCCTCCTATCTCTTTTGATTTCACGACAACTAGATGAAGCCCATTTGATTTTAGTCTGAGTCAAACTCAACATATGATATGTTATGTTATAGTTCTGGTGGTTTAAGGGTTAAATTTTTTTTAATTTATGGCATTTTTTTTCAATGTACAACTCATGGTGAAATTCTCCAACCAAAAAAAAAGAAAGAGAAAATCAATAGGCCATGCAATTTTCCCCTAAAACCTCTCTTAAACATCTAACATCTAATAAATCATATTTAGTATTTAACAATTTATCTACGCTTCAAACACACAAAAAAAGAACAATTTGCCTACATAAAATTCTGATTATAACCATAAATTAGTATGTATATTTATATAGTTGATTATCACTAGATTTTGTCCATTTATATATTATAATGAACTATCATTTACTTGTATGTTTAATATAGTGAACTATGTAAATTTGTATAGTTTATTCTAATTACTAATTGTGTCTTTGTCTCTTTAGTGACTAAAAAACTAATGTTTTTATAAGTATAGTGAACTGTTATACTAACTTAACATGAATATTTAGTAGACTATTATTGGATATTGTCAAAAATTTATATTTAAGTGGACTATTCTTTATTATAGTGAACTACCATTTACATGTATATTTGATATAGTGAACTACATGCCTGGGAATTCGGGTAATTGGTTCGGGTTCGGGTCATATCCGATGGATTTCGGATAATCGGGTGCAAGGGTTTTATACCCATTGAAGAACCGAAACATATTCGGTTCGGTATCGGTTCGATATTTTCGGGTTCGGATTGGTTCGGTTTTAAAATTAATTGCCCGAAAAAATTTGGTATTTATTCGGTTCGGTTCGGTTTTGAATATTTTTTACTCAAACAACAAAAAATATCCGAAAATGTCCAATATATTCAAAATTTATATAATTTTTTTAATAAAAATATGTACAAGTTGTATACTTGATTATAACTATTTATTGTGCATTTGGAATTAAAGGCAATTTTGTCCAATTAGATAAACAATTTGCTAATCACCTAATTTATAATCATTGTATGTTACTTACCTAATTAAATGTCTAAAACTTTACAAAAACAAGTCTTTGCATATGGAAATATATTATTTTTCCTTTAACATTTTATATCAATTATTTACGTATAACTGAAACTTTAAGCAAATATTGAAAACATTGAGCAAATATTGAAAATATTTTGAGCAAAATATACAAACTCTATCAGATCCAATACTTAAGTATAAATGTTGTGAAAGATGTGGCACCTCGAGGTGCGGCTAACCTTTTGTTAGTTAAAATCCAACACAGCTTAACACTTCAAAAAAATTACCCCACTATGACTTTCGCTTGTGATCAAATCCGACAATTTATATTGAAACAATTATCCGAGTAACATGTTAAGTATATTTATGTTAATTATTCTAGTTGCTGAAAATTTTAAAAGAAAAAATAATACTTCAAAATTTATGTAGTCCTAATAAATAATAATACATTTAAGTATAATTATGTTATTAAACAACGATACGTCAGCGGAACCAAGCACCATGTGATACACACATAAGCTTCGATAATCTAAAATTGAGACAGCCAAAGCTGCTTCCGAAGCTGTATCGTATTGCATGTATCCGCCTGAAGGTAACAGAGGGTGCATGTACTCTCTAGTAAGAGATTCCAGTTTTGGGTTTGACAAAACCTATCTCGATCGCTACTCCGACGACAGGCTACTCATGTTTCAGGTCGACCGATTACTGATTTACTAATTATTATATATTATTGTCGTGTTCATGTACATAAACTGTAATAGTCCGCATGTGGAAAACGATCTACTAAATTTTCTTGTTTTGTAGGTTGATGTAGATGTACTAACTACTGGTACAGATACTGCTACAGAACACGAACACAATATACAAAGGGTTTTTTCTCAAAACTTCACTAGATTGATATGATAAGTTAACTTACACGTCACTCTCCGTTCTTTTCAATCCTAGCCTTACTGTTCAAATATCAACACATGATCTATGAACCTCCCACTACTCTTTAGCCTCTTTGACTAGAATTTCTTTAATGAACAACCCTAAATCCTTTTTGCTAAAGACTATGATCTTCTCTTTTGTGTTGACTGCACAAACCGCAGCCAACTCCCTATATATACCTATAGGAATATTTTGAGATTTGCTAAGGTCTTGTATCTTGACTATGATCTTCTCTTTTGTGTTGACTGCACAAACCGCAGCCAACTCCCTCTATATACCTATAGGAATATTTTGAGATTTGTTAAGGTCTTGTATCTTTCCAAATCTTCCATATCTTCCTTAGATCTTCCCTTATCTTTTTCTTCAAGGAAAGATCCCTTGGCCATCACTCATCTTCACTTCATGACAGCTCCAAGTCGGCTCCATGTTTTAACCTAGCCACGGCCCAACTCCATAAAACACAAGTCTTTTGTACTTGCTTCAGCTCCGGTTGTACTACGTCTGGTACAACTGCTGGTACGAGACTTGCTAACCTATTGGAAATCTTCTGCCTCCTTTTATCTTTGTTTTAGTCGCGAGGAGTACTTCCAATTAGGTTAAAGCCCAAACTCATTCTGGTACAGTAGTCCTTCTCGTACAGGACTCCTTTTGGTCTTGCATCTTCAGTTGAAACATTGAAAGGTATAAACAACATTGATGAAATCTTGGCAGTAGAGAGAGTGGATTGCGTCACTTCAGGTCCGAGGGACCTCGGTGCAAGCATGGGTCTCCTCCACGACCCCAAGAATCTGCAGGTGGGGAGGGTCCTGAGGAGGCTGGAGAAAGCCGTTTTGGATTCCCCAAATGTCGTATACCTGGGAGGTATGGCAACCGCGTTCGACACGGCAGCTATGTTAAAAAATAGAGGTTATGATTTGGTATTGGGTGGATCGGACGTCTCGCTATTTTCTAAGGTCGTGGGTGAAGCCGTCTGCAAGTTCAAGTCTGATTAAGTAATTTTAGGGTTTGATTGGCAAAGCATTTAAAGGAGCATCATGCTCTGTACTATCCAATCACGTATAATTAATAGAGCATTTACTAACTGCTAATGCTCCCAAATGTTCTTGCCTTCAATGCTCTCAAGTAGAGTTTTTCCAGAGCATTGAGGTCTAATATATTAAAAAGAATTTAAATAAAATTATAAAACTAATTTATTTTTAGATAACATCAAAACAAATTCTATACATAAAAACTTTTAATTATTTTACTTCATGTTTATCATTATTTTATTTGTTCTATAGTTTGAAATAATATTATAAAAAAATAATTCATTTAAATATAATTTAAATTAGAAAAATTAAAAAAAGTCTTATCGTAATTTTAAAATATAATATATACACAATGGATTTCACTAAAAATGAATATACATTATTTATGTAATTATAAGAATATATATAAATAATATAATAAAATAATTTATCTTAATTTTATATATAATCACTCATACCTCTGCCAATCATGTATTTTAATCACGTTACAGTATAACATAATGTTAATGCTGCTTGATGCTCCAGCTCCAGCTCCAGCTCCATTATACTTTGTCAATCGAACCCTTAGTTAAGTTTGGTTCTCTCTATATTTTTTTTTTGTCAAAAGTTTGGTTCTCTTAATCGGTTAATTATCTCATCGAGATATCTATATGTAAAGGCTTTAAGCCATTTTCTATATTTAATATTATGAGTTTCTACAGTTTAGTCTTTAGATGTCTGTAGCAAAAAGGAAATTAAAATTACTAGTATAAGGCAGTTACCTAGGTCACTAATACACATTTATCTTTTTGTTTGACTTTTCTGTTGCGTATTTCTTTGGACAAACAATAAAGTTCACAGGAATTTTCTCTTTACTATGCCAATTCTATTTTCAATCATGCAACTTAATCATAACTTATAACTATCTTAATTCATTTTTTTACATCAATCAGGCCATGACATAAAGAAAAATTTGAACTTTGCCACTGGTATTGTGGAAAACCCAATTAATCAGAGGTATGTTTGTATCGTTGACTTTCTGTTGACTATTTTTTAAAACCAATTTGGCCAAAATCATGAAAAATGCAAGATACAAAGTTAAAAAAGGGTCCATTCTTTAATGTTGGGTTTTCTGATAATAATCAAGGAGTAAAGAAACGATGTAGTTGTTGATTGTTCCATGGTTTCATCCATAATACCACAGTTTTGTAAAACATCTCTGAACAGGTTTTGCGAAATTTCAGATGATCATTCTATTAAGGAGACTAAGGCTGTAGAAGAAATGGGGTCAAAGACTCCAGCTCAGACTGAGGCTTTGACTAGTATAAAAACGCAGAGTTTCAGTAAAAAGGAAGAAGCAGGCTTGACGAGTGGTAACGAGACAAAGCCCATGAAGCCCACAGAGACTTCTCCTTTACCTTGGTTTTTCACTAACGACAAAACTCAAATTACAGAGAAGAGATTGGAAAAAGTTAAAGCTAAAGAGCCGTTGGAGACGAAGGTACAGTTTGGCACTATTCCGGCGACCTTATCCGATCAGGTCTGACCAACAGCTGGATAGAGAACTAGGGTTTTCGTTACTTTTAGTATAAATAGCTATGAGATGTAATGTTAAAGGTTAAGCTTAATAAAGAGTAAAGTTTCAGTCTCCTTTCTCATTATTCTGAGCTCTTGAGCTCCACTCTCATGGTATCAGAGCCATGGAGCTCTCTTCTTCCGTTTCACCTCTAAATGTTCTTAGTAGTGTCACAGTTAAGCTTACACAAGCTAACTATCTCTTGTGGAAATTTCAATTTGAAACTTTTCTTTCTGGTCAAAATCTTCTCGGTCATGTTACTGGATCTACTCCTTGTCCAGTATCTACTCTCTCTGTTCCTGGTATTGATGGGTCTAGTACACCAGTTCCTAATCCAGAGTGTGCTGTTTGGCTTAGAACAGACCAAATAGTGAAATCTTGGCTTATTGGTTCACTGTCTGAAGAGGTTCTTGGTCTGGTAGTTGGTTGTCCTTCGTCTCAAGAAGTATGGATGACTCTAGCTGCTCACTATAACAGAGTCTCATCTACTCGTCTATTTGACCTGCAACGTCGGCTTCAAACCATCTCCAAAGAAGAGAAGCCTATGGCTGATTATCTCAGAGAAATCAAGCAGATCTGTGACCAACTCAACTCTATTGGACATCCGGTTAGTGAAAAAGCTAAGATTTTTGCTGTTATCCATGGTTTAGGTAGAGCTTATGAACCTATCATCACTGTGTTAGAAGGAACTATGGATGAATACCCTGGTCCAACCTATGAATCTGTTGTCTCTAGGTTGATAGGTTATGATGATAGACTTAAGGCTTACAGTACTAATCCTGAACCAAATCCTCATTTGGCTTATCTGGTTACTCATCAAGAGAATAGTCAACAGTCCTACTCTACTAGAGGAAAAGGCTCATATAGAGGCAATAATAGGGGCAGAGGATACTACTCCACACAAGGTCGTGGATTTACTCCCCATAGCTCTGTCTCTTCTGGAAGTTCTTCATATGGAGGGTCTACTTATGGTGGTTCCAGTATCAGTGATAACACAAGACCTCAGTGTCAGATCTGTGGCAAGCGTGGTCATATTGCTTTTGATTGTTGGCATAGATTCAAGAAAGACTTTCAGACAGAGAACATTCCTGCTGCATTAGCTGCTATGCGTATAACAGATGTTACAGATTCAGCTGGTCAGGAATGGTTTCCAGATACAGGAGCTACATCTCACATCACCAACACCACTCAACATCTTCTTCAGGCTCAACCCTATCAAGGAAATGATGTTGTTATGGTAGGGGATGGTAGTTTTTTGCCAATTACTCACACTGGATCAGCTCAACTTGCTTCTACCTCAGGTAACATTCCCTTAACTGAGGTCTTAGTGTGTCCAAATATAGCTA
This sequence comes from Draba incana, assembly GCA_963576765.1. Lineage (NCBI taxonomy): Eukaryota > Viridiplantae > Streptophyta > Magnoliopsida > Brassicales > Brassicaceae > Draba > Draba incana. The sequence goes on from OY755206.1 coordinate 36,451,469, forward strand.
AATCTCTCCTATCAGTTTCAAAGATCACCTCAGATTATCCTTGTTCTTTTGAATTTGATTGTGATGGGGTTATTGTTAAGGACAAACTAACAAAGAAAGTCCTCACCCTGGGAAGAAGTGTTGATGGGCTTTATACATTGGAGGAACCAACAGTGCAAGCTTATTTTTCTTCAAGACAACAGAAGACTAGTGAGGATATCTGGCACAAGAGGTTGGGGCATCCAAATTCTCAAGTTTTGCAGCAACTTATTTCTAGTAAAGCTATTCAAATAAGCAAGAGTACCAAGATTACCTGTGAAGCTTGTCATCTTGGGAAAAGCAGTCGATTACCCTTTCTTGCATCTACTTATGTTGCCTCTAGACTGTTAGAGAGGATCCATTTTGATCTCTGGGGACCAGCTCCTGTTATGTCTGGCCAAGGTTTTCGATACTATGTAGTTTTTATTGATAACTGGTCTCATTTCAGTTGGTTGTATCCCCTAAAACTCAAGTCTGATTTCTTTTCTACATTTATAAAGTTTCAGAGTTTAGTAGAGAATCAGTTTTCTTGCAAGATCAGTTCTTTTCAGTGTGATGGTGGTGGAGAGTTTCTTAGTAATGTTTTTCTCCAACATCTCACTAAGTGTGGTATTCAACAGTTGTTGTCTTGCCCTTATACCCCTCAACAAAATGGGTTAGCTGAAAGGAAACACAGACACATAGTGGAGCTTGGCCTCTCAATGATGTTTGACAGCAAGGTTCCTCAAAAGTTTTGGGTTGAAGCTCTATCAACAGCTAACTTTCTTATCAATCTCCTGCCTACCTCTATTTTGGAAGAAGGTTTCAGTCCTTATCAGAAGGTGAATGGTAAGCCTCCTGACGATAGCTCCCTGAGAACCTTTGGCTTTGCCTGTTTTCCCACTTTAAGAGATTATGCTCAGAACAAATTCGACCCTAGGAGCTTAAAATGTGTTTTCCTAGGATATAATGATAGGTACAAGGGCTATAGATGTCTCTACCCTCCTACTGGACGTGTGTACATCAGTCGCCATGTTGTGTTTGATGAATCTTCTTTTCCCTTTGCTGGTATATATCAGTCTCTTCACACTGAAGCTACAACTCCCTTGATGGATGCTTGGTATAAAAGTTTTGAAGCTCCTCAGTCTGAAGAGTCTACAACTAATTCTTCTGAGTTTTTTAGCTGCATCCCACTCACTACAAATCCTTTTGCTGTGCTTCAAGATAGTAGTCATGATGAAGATGGAAATGAGCCAGAATCTGTGGAACACTCTGTGATGATAGAGGATTTAGATACTGAGGGAGTCACAAGTGGAGCTGGGTGTACGGCAAGCTTTAGACCTTGTCCTATAGGCAACAGTCCATCTGTGTCTCCTGAGGTGTCTAACTCTCTGGAAGTTCAGCCTAAACATCCTATGATAACTAGATCAAGAGCTGGGATTACTAAACCCAATCCCAGGTATGCTTTACTTACAAAGAAAGTGGCTTATCCTTTGCCAAAAACCATTGCTGCTGCCTTAAAAGATGAAGGCTGGAATGGAGCCATGGGTGAAGAAATGGACACCTGTGCTGAGACAAAATCATGGTCTCTGGTTCCTAGAACACCAGATATGCATGTTCTCAATAACAGGTGGATTTTTACTACAAAACTCAAGGCTGATGGAACACTAGAAAGATTGAGAGCCAGACTGGTCGCAAAAGGTTATAATCAAGAAGAGGGAATTGATTACCTTGAAACTTTTAGTCCAGTAGTAAGAACAGGTACTGTCAGATTGGTGTTGCATACTGCTACTGTTCTGAATTGGGAAGTTAAACAACTGGATGTAAAGAATGCCTTCTTACATGGGGATCTTCATGAAGATGTGTATATGAAACAGCCTACTGGGTTTCTAGATAAAGAGAAGCCAGACTATGTATGCAAATTGCATAAAGCTCTCTATGGTCTAAAGCAAGCACCAAGAGCTTGGTTTGACAAGTTTAGTCATTTTCTGTTGGAGTATGGATTTATATGCAGTACACATGATCCATCAATGTTCATCTACAATGATAAAAAGGATGTGATGTATCTGCTATTATACGTTGATGACATGATTCTAACAGGCAGCAACAAGGACATGATTGACAAGTTGCTTGTGACCTTGAATGAACATTTCAGAATGAAAGACTTGGGAAAACTGCATTATTTTCTAGGAGTACAAGCTCAATATCATGAAGATGGGTTGTTCTTGTCTCAACAAAGATATACAGAAGATTTGTTGGCAGTGGCAGGAATGAGTGATTGTGTTCCAGTGGCAACACCTCTTCCTCTGCAACTGAACAAAGTTCCTGATCAAGAGATTCTGTTCTCTGATCCAAAATACTTTAGGAGCTTAGCAGGTAAGCTTCAATACTTAACTATGACTAGACCAGATCTTCAGTTTTCAGTTAACTATGTGTGTCAGAAGATGCATGCTCCAACAGTGTCTGATTATAATCTGTTGAGAAGGATACTGAGATACATTAAGGGAACCACTGACTATGGAATATCCTTCTCCAACAACACTGACTTCACTATGGCTGCTTATAGTGACAGTGATTGGTCAGGTTGTGGTACTACTAGAAAATCTACTGGTGGATTCTGTACTTTTATGGGAAATAATATCATCTCTTGGTCAGCTAAGAAGCAACAGTCAGTGTCTAGGAGTTCTACTGAGGCTGAATATAGAGCCTTGACTGAAGCAGCTTGTGAGATTACTTGGTTAGGAAACCTTCTCAAAGACATGGGAATTGCTCAGCTGTCAACTCCTATTCTCTATGGAGACAATCTATCTTCTGTTCACCTGACTGCAAATCCAGTGCTTCATCCTAGAACCAAACATTTTGAAACTGATTGGCACTTTGTGAGAGAAAGGGTTGCATTGGGTGCTTTGGTGGTTCAACACATTCCTTCAATCCATCAACTTGCTGATATATTTACAAAATCTCTGTCAACAGCTGCTTTCACTGAATTGAGGTTCAAACTTGGAGTGACTTCACCACCCACACCAAGTTTGAGAGGGGCTATTAAGGAGACTAAGGCTGTAGAAGAAATGGGGTCAAAGACTCCAGCTCAGACTGAGGCTTTGACTAGTATAAAAACGCAGAGTTTCAGTAAAAAGGAAGAAGCAGGCTTGACGAGTGGTAACGAGACAAAGCCCATGAAGCCCACAGAGACTTCTCCTTTACCTTGGTTCTTCACTAACGACAAAACTCAAATTACAGAGAAGAGATTGGAAAAAGTTAAAGCTAAAGAGCCGTTGGAGACGAAGGTACAGTTTGGCACTATTCCGGCGACCTTATCCGATCAGGTCTGACCAACAGCTGGATAGAGAACTAGGGTTTTCGTTACTTTTAGTATAAATAGCTATGAGATGTAATGTTAAAGGTTAAGCTTAATAAAAAGTAAAGTTTCAGTCTCCTTTCTCATTATTCTGAGCTCTTGAGCTCCACTCTCACATTCTCCGACTTTTTCCGTTACCTATAAGAATACGAATCATCAACTTTAAACCAGGCGGAATCTAAAGAAAGACATGTCTCATATATGGCGATTTCGTGTTTCATACCTTAGATGATGACTTGAGGTAAAGGATATCGTAATGGCCTGGACGATACAGTAAGGTTATAAAAGGCGCAAAAGCTTCTTCTTTCTCAGTGTCCACAGGAACAAAGTCATGATGGTTCACAGTAACGCTTCCATTATCACACGAGCTACGATCAAGATACACAACCCGTATTGCAACACCAAGCGCATCTGACAACGCGGTTATGTGGAAATGATCACTCTCTTCCCCCATTGGTTCAACCGATGACTTGCAAAACTAAAATAAGTGGCTCACAATCCAAAAGCACGATAAGTGTTATGTACAAACCTGATCCACTGTCGTGTTCAATAATCCTGTTATAAAGGGTTCGAAGAAATCTGCACGTGTACTTATATCACCGGCAGTAACAAACCTGAAGAACATTACAACTGAGACACCAAAAATTTGTCAAAACTATGTTTCATTAGAATAAGCATCGCTAAAGAAATTAAGAGGAGCTTACTATAATCGGAGACTGACTCATCTCTACTTCTGTTAACCAGCTCCATCACAGCTGCAATAGAATGACATTTCCACAAGCGATTGAGATTATATGACAAAGATCTCAAAAGGCGAATAAATAGCAATCTAGAACTACGGTCTTATGGAATATCAAACTGACTATTTGTAGATGATCTAATCAGATTCTAAATGGCAGACACAAGTAACGAAATCTTCAAACAAAGCAAGGAAGTAAAACATACCGCAAAGAAGTCCTCGAATGTAAAATCTGTATAACCTAAGTTTTGCAGGGTCTTTCTACATTTCTCAACATTGACCTTGATACGATCAACTTCAGCACGACTTGTGATTCCAAAATATGCTCCTACAGATAAAAACAACTTCAGCCTAGAGAGATAGAGAATCTAAGACTAACCAAAAGAGCAAAGTTCAAAAACCGTAAACTACAAAAACAAAAGTTATAGGACGTTTAGGAACATACAAGGTAAGAGAACATAAAACTCCGAAAGAAGCAATTTCCATCGCCTCTTGTTCTCCTTATTGCAGTATATTGATCATCCAGTATCTCCTCATTTCAAGATTACATGTGAGAGATACTTGCTTTTGCATTTTACTTTATGTTAATCTCAGCAATAAAAGAATTCTAAAGACCAAATCTAAGCAAATCCCTGAACAAATGTCCTAAATAACAATTTAAGTAATGCTAGTTTCTTTTGGCTCTCAATGCGCTTACCGAAAACCAAACAACTCTTACACAACACTAACTTTCTTCACTTTGGGATCGGTGATGTGCTTATTGCTATTAATTATTATATATATTCCTCGTAATTTTAACTTGTACGAATATAAATAAGCATGGTTTCTTCGATTCCAAGCAACATATACCACTTTGTTCATTTACTTTGCCTACTCAACTGAAGTTCTCACTTTAGATTTTGTTGGAAAAACTTGTGTTGAATCATTTATAAGGACAATTTATTTGATTTTACATGTAAAAAGAATGGTAATTAATGACAATTTATTTGAAGATTATTTTGTAATGAGAATTGTAAAGCATAAAATTTAACTCGAGAATGAAACTAAGAAAGAGAATGTGTGAGCCCACAAATTAGAAAACATATAGCGGTGGAAGGTTGTTTGAAAATGAATGAGAGTGATATAGTGAAGATTAATATGTCAAATGTCGGGGATTCTCCTCTCCTGTTGTGCGGCATTTGTTTAGCAACTGTTGTGCGGCGTTTGTTTAGCAACCGTCGTGTAAACTTTTTGTTGTATTTTCCTATATCTTCTATAGATTTGTCAAAGTAAAACTTTGTTGTTGGTATCGATTCTAGGGATAATTTTCTTGCAATTTAATTTAGTTTGTCAAACTTAAGTATGTATATGTATAAAATATGTGTTATTCACATATGTACTTTTATGATCTTTTGGGTTGATGCTTTATGATCAATTTTTCTCAAATGCCAGAATTCTCTTTCGAAACATTTTGTTCTCTCCGAACAATCTATATAAATAATGTGATTAAGTAAGCAAGTTTTTGAATATATGTACATATACATCTTGTTCTTATTTTTCTGTCCTCTCTTAATCTACTCTCGCTTATGAGTTTGCAATAATGTTCAAATTAGGTAAAATTTGTGTTATATAATTTACTCTATATTTGATTTGGTATTTTTTATTTTTGATGTCATCTGTTATTATCGATAAAACAACATTGGAAATAAGAGTACTCTATTTTATTTTGTTTTATTTTAGCCTAGCTATGCAAGGTAATATGAAATCGTTACTCTTTGTATTTGTATGACAGTTATACAACACTGAACATGAATATAAATTTATATTCCATCTGTTTCTTTATATAAGATGTTTTGAAAATTTATTTTTGTTTCACAATATAAAATGTTTGCATAGTTCTATGTAACTTTTCACTTTATTAAAAACTGTGTGACCAATAGTATTCTGTAGATTTTTTATGATTGACTTAATTATTTTTTTTTGGGTTTTTAATGAAAAATCCCCGCAAGTATTGTTTAATTCATTTTAAACCCCTCAACTAACTTTTTAATGTAAAAACCCTTCAACTAAAAAACTTTAGTGAATAAACCACTCAACTAAAAGTTTAATGGAAAATCCCCTGAAGTAATGTTTCGTTAATAAAAAAACTCCTCATTCTATAGTAATGTCAAAATACGATAGAATTGCTACTAAATACTCCATCTGTTTCTGTATATTAGATGTTTTGGTTAAAAGCACAAGAATTAAGAAAAAGCTTTTCTTTCAAAAAGTATAAATAATTATATAAACTAAAAATAACTTAGCCAATTATTAAAAAGACTGCAGAATACTATTGGCCACACAGTTTTCAATAAAGGTAAAAACAACATAAAATATGAGAACATCTTATATTGTGAAACAAAAAAAAATCTCTAAAACATCCTATATAGAGAAACAGAGGGAGTAGATATTATGATGTATGATTTTTTGAAAAATGACATATATATATTGTATTTAAACAATAGATAACGCAATATATTTTTTTGTTAAAATAACATTAGAAACACAATACAATCAACCGAAAATCCATGAATAAACTCACAATTAAGAGATTTTAATGAAAAAACTTTTACCACAATGTTCAGAAACATGTACATAACATTGGAATGCGTCAGGAACAAAACTACAAGATGACACTTGATAATTCGAGAGGAGCTTGCGTAGTTGTACTGTTTTTATCGTACTATGGTTGAAATAATCTTCGAAACATAGTACAATCAGTTAAAAATTAGAAACAATCAATTAGTCTTAACAACCTCATTAGGAGTTTTACTGATGGAGATGCTCTAAGGACTTTGTCGGAAACTCCTCTGTCCGAGAAACCAAAGCTTCCAAATCCCATCCACCCAAATCTATACAACAATCCACTCCATCAAAACAATGGTTTTACTCTTTATTGCACAAACCTGGAAGACAAAGTAGAATCATGATTAGGGTTGTCCACTCCGGTTCAAACGATCTAAACTTAAATATGTTTGCTACTTGAACTGAATTATATGCACCCCAAAAGCAGGTTGGGCCCTTCTTGTTATGGTCCCATATTAGTTCCGCTCAAGAACTAAGAGAATACATGAACAACTGAGCAATGTGTAAAGAGATCAGTTTCTCCGACACTTGAGATGGAACATATGGGAAAGAACCTGACTTGGATTGGACAGCGAGGCAATTCTTGAGAATCACCAAAAGTTGAGGAGTTATTTTTTATTTTTTTTCTCCATGGCCCAGATCACCTCAGTAATCTTCACCCAATGTGTATACCTAAGCATAGAAAAAACAATTCAACAAATTGCCCTGGTTTCTGATCAAATGGAGAGACAGAGAACGATAGAAACATAGAACTTATATGACCATTGGAATCAAGTGAAACATACACCAACAAAGACATGTAGAGTATGATACCTTTTCTTTTGGAAGCCTGAATAACACGATGCTAATGCTTGTCATGTTTCTCTACATGAGGAAGACTTAAACATAGCTCGGCCTAGCTGCGATTTGCACCACGTGGGTAATGTTCTTAAGAAATTCAATTGTTTGAGGCAGTAGGTATATGGAGCTTACTGGCCATCAAGAAGCTCATACATCGTAGTTGGAATGTGTGAACATGTTTGGGCTGGCAGATAAATTCATCACCTTGGTAAAGCTAAGGAGATTATTCTGTAATTAGTATATAGCAAAGTGAGATAGAAAGAAAAGGAAGAATGCCCTCATTTAAAGCTTGAGGTATTGAAATTTGGTATTAGGCTACATGACCATCAACCATTTAAAAAGGCCTCAGCTATTGGCTACATTGACGCATCCCACAACTGTTACATCTCATTGCCAAATGAGAAGTTCATATCTCCTATGTCATGAGGAAAGGTTTTAAATTTACAAAAGAAATGACCAACAAAAATCATATATATTTGCTCTAAGATAAAGTGATTCGAAAATATATATGAAGCAGATGCAACAACATTTACACTCAATAATCTATCAAATAATTTATCTGAATGATTAAGTTTTATTATTAAAAAGAAGCATGTCTCAACAGCCTTTTTCTAGCGTATACACATGTTTTCCTTATGTTTCACTAACTTATATACACTTAGCACTCACAAATCACTAATATACATATTTGCGTGTACGTATTCACATGTGAATACCTTTTATTGTATTCGATCATGTATTTACATGCTTTCTTTGTTTTACACTCACTATCGACTTGCGCTTTTTTCACCTATATATTTTATATTATACAGATTAATCAAACAATAAAGATTCAACAACCGGGAAAACCAAAAGTATGTCTAATACAAACCTATTTCCTCTTGTCATGGGTTCAGTAATTGGATTCCAGCACCTACCATGCCCTTGCTTCCTTCTCTTGGTGTCCTTATGGCATGACATGTAAGAAACAAACAAATAAAATATATGTGTAATTAAACAGCTTCGCTAAAGTGGATGCGAAAGGATATGCCATTCTTTGAAAAATCATGTTTCTTATATTACGGGAAAGGTTCATTGGCCGGTAGGAATAGGAAATAACTGTGAGGGATTTGAATCGTGGATTATGATTGAGAGGATTCATAACGGCGACTAGAGAATTGCAGAAGCCGATCTTCTTTGTGGCGATGACATCGACGAAGAAAAGAAAAAAAGATTGGACCTCTGCAAATGGGCTTACGTGAATTGAGTTTTTTTTTGCATTTGTAATTTCTTTCCTAAACGATGATTACATGGCAAAATGATGGTATCTTATTGGCTGATTATTTTTTTGATTTTTTGGCTGATGTGGAGGCCTAATTAGAGCTCTCAAAATCTTTTTTTATATATAAAGGAGATTTTACTATTCATCTTTAAAAAAATTATATATACAGAGGACACTTTTTCACTTAAAAAGTCTAGATCTTGAATGGTTATAAGTCAAAAAAAAAAAAAATCTATGTTGTTAAATTGTATCTACTAAATTTGGTAAAAATTATAGGGAGAATCAAATATTGATGATTCTTGTCTGATTCTAGAGTTAAGTTTGGTGATATCATTATCAATATTTTAGTCCATCATATCATTTAGTACAATCTCTTTTTCTTTTAAACCTAACTATACTTTGTTTAGTTAATTAGTTAGAGAATCATCAATGATAGCAAATGAAGATTATGGAAGATCATGTTATCTTCGGATTGGCGCGAAAAAAAAAAAAAAAGAGCTCAAATTTTGATTGGACAAAATATCCCAAAGCCTATCTACTTCTCCTGCACCAACGAACCTTTTCCCCAATCTCTGTCGGTTCCTCTTCTTTTTTATTCTTTTAATCCAAATTAAAGAAAAATCTCAATTTTCTTTTTTTTTTGCGGAGAAATTTACAACAAAGTTTTATTATTTTGATCTTCGCTGTTATCTGATTCTCCTCTTAAATCCGCTTCAAAATTTCGACTCTCCGGTGAGTTCTTAAACAAGGTTAGTGTAATTTATTAACTGTATGTATTTTCTGTATTAGCATTTGTAATGTAGTAGCTCTGCGAATCTACCTTGTGTTACTCAGCTAATCATAGTTGTGAATCTCTGAATTATAATTTTGATGCTTTGAATTTTTTATTTTTTTTTCTTGTGAATGAAACAGTTCCTGGGTTAAGCTCTGTTTGGTTTTGTTTTAGTAATAAGAGATTCCACTAATTGATTATACAAATAGTAAACTGGATAGAAATTGGAATTTGATGACAAAAGTGTTTGATTTAATTTGAAATTGAAGTCTGTGTACTCAAAATTCTTCTAATGGACATTGTGCTCTCTGGGATTTTATTTAAAGGTTTGTAGCTAAGGAAAATATATACCAAGATTAGATTTTACTATTCAAAAGTTGGCAACTTTGATATGATATATATATCTACCATGTCTCCTAAGGTATGTTTTTTTATTTTCTATGAGGCTTAGATTGTATGAATATCTCAATGGATGTTGAAGAGAGGAAGATTTCATCTGGATATGCCAAGCCTCCATGGATATTCAAAGGAAGGCAAGAAACAAGAAAAAAAAACTCTTTTTGTAACTTTTCAAGAATGTCTCAAAGTCTTCTTCTTTATTGAATCTTGCTCCATATTTTGCTACCAGTGCATTGTACCAGATTCATCTTGTGAAAGCTGAGACTGCTCGAGCATTCATCCCTAAGGAGTTTCGACTAGTTGAAGCTTTTGGGTATATAAAAGCAAATCTTGGCTCGTTGTTTATATTATCTTCAATATGATTGTGTCATAATCAACCATGTGTGTGAGCTTCTGTCTCTATCTTCTGCATGATCAGCTACACTCTTGGCGGGTTTTTCCTCGCTAGTTACGATGATAGCCCCGCTGGTGTCTTTGATGAGGTCTCTTCTTGGCTCTTGCCTTTCCTTTTGTTTGTCTTTCTACATACTTAAACTTATATCATCCCACAACATTCTTTGATCGATTCTCTTGCTTTTCCTAGCTTGTTGTAATTGCAGGGATTGTATGGAACCCTCCTACATCATGCGCGTATGTTTATTCTTCCCTGCTTGCTCTAATATAAAGCAGAATTTTCTCACACAAGTGAACTAAACATCGTTCTTCTATATCTTCAGATGGGCCGCAAGGGTGCTTGTAAACAGCGATGAGGCTTGTGAACACGGACGCAAGGTAGGTGGGTCGACTTTGTGCTCCATCAATAAAATGTTGATAGATTGGTTTCAGCTTTGTGAACTCTAATGGTGTTACTATTACATGGTGGTGTTACAGGAAGTAGGACTCCCAAGCCAAGTTGCAAGATTTTCAAAGGTTAGTGTCACTGTGGTCTTAAAAGGGATTTTAGCTTTTAATAATTATTACTGATTAGGGGAGCTCTTGAAAATTGAGTAAGTTTCTTTTTACTATGGAAAAGAAAAGTGTTCTTGTCTGCATAAAGTGGAGACACTGCAAATCATTACTAGAAATGGATTTATCCTTACCTCTTGGAGAATGGTATGAAACATCTTCTTTTAAGTAAAAGTGAGTTTTGTTGTTGGAAACAGAAAATCACTGCAGTTCCAAAGCAAAAAAGGGAGAGAGCTTTTGGTTTTGGGTTAGGAACTACTCTATCTCATCCTAAGGATTTGGTGGAGGTTAAGGTTAGTGAAGTTGATGGTTCTGCTTCTGCAGATATCTGCAACATCCAAATTCAATCAAACGGTGAGTTCATCGCTTCTTGGCCTTAACTTAAAGCCTCTGTAATAAAACTATGTTTTGATATCTAACTATGGTCTTTAACCGGAACACCTCAGAATCGGAGACCAAACACGGACACTGGATGGAACCAGCAATCAAAATGTCGCTACCAAGTTTTAGGTAAAAGATTGATTCTTGTCATTGTTTTTAATAGGAGATTTGGTCCATAAGCTCATCAAGAATGTCAAAATATTGCAGTGGCAATACAAAGTATTACTCAAACCTACTCAAGTACTCGTGCCACCTACATTGCAGGTATTACTTCTACTTAAGATCAATCTCTTGATATAATACCGAAACAACGCTTATTAGAAATAATTCGTATCAAACAGGGTGAGGCCGGTGAGACCTGCGGTTGTATCAAGGACTTTAGAAGATGCGACGGATAATTTTTCAGAACGGGATCATGCATCGCTTGAAAATGAAAGACGGTTAAGCGTAGATGTGATGCTATCGAAACCAATCATAGCTCTTCAATTTAAATGCTTAACAATGCAAGTAGAAGCTCCTGTTGTACTTAACACTTCAATGTAAACACAACACTCAAATCTCAAGAACATACTCCTACAAGGTTCACATCTTTACAAAAATTCCGCTCTTTTCTTTTGTTTTCGCCGAGCAATTCCTAGGATAAACAAACCCAAATTCTATTATTTTTTACTTACATAAGCTCAATAGATTATGGTAAATATCAGAATTCTTCAGGAAGAGGATGACCGTCCAAGAACGCCTTGAACAGCACAAGCGATCTCTCAGGCTGTGAGAATGGAACCTCGTGCGAAGCTCCTCTCACTGTCGCAAAAGATAGGACATTTCCATAGACCTGAGTCCAACCGCCGACCTGAAACTCCAAACACAATGTGTTTTAGCTTTTGTTTTCTTTTCTTCACCAAAAGAGATAGATGTTTGTTTACCTGTTGTCCTGCAAACCAGACTCGATAAGGCACACTTGTTCTCAGTCCTAATTGTTTGGCCAATCTGCTCACTAAAAATCTACTTCCGGTCAACGGGATCACAGAATCTTGATCTCCACTGTTTTTTTGCAAGAAGCAAACATCCCCCATTAAAATCATCAAGACAAGTAAAAAAACTTAACATAGAGACATTGGTAAGATATCTACCTGTACACAAGAACTGGAACTCCAGCTTCAACAAGACTCCCTACGATATTAATCGTTGGTTTCTCCACATCAAGCAATTCATAATCAAGCACACTGTTTCCACATCAAGCATTTGTTCAATAACTACTAACATAAGTTCCAATCTGTTAGAGAAGAAAGGGATTACTAACTTGCTACAAACTGTCCATTCACGTACTCCGATCAACCGAGCATGGAGAGCTGCCTGCACATCTCTTCGGTTAAGATACCTCACTGTCTCATCTTCCACACAAACGTCCACAGCTTCTCCCACTTGCTGTTCATTCCAAAGAATCAGCACACTTTATAAACAGTCACAGAGCAAAAACAAAAAACAGAGCTCGAATATTTGAATGTTTTTTTTGTTGCCTTGTGACTCACATTGGGGCTTACAACTTTGGATTGAGATAGCACAGAGGGAATGCAGACATCGAGAGTGACGTCATATTTATCGACAAATCGACTTGTCTCCGTGCTAACTTGACTCATTACTTTAGAGCACATACTAGACATTGATCCTCTATAGTACTCACTCACGTAGCGCGAGTAATTACAGTAAGATGTGAACATTTTGTAAGTTGAATCTGATATCAAACCATGAGACCAAAAGTACTCAGCCCGCGAATTAAAATCCGTCGCAAACTCCAAAACCGGATTACCAATCTACAAAGAAAAAAACCGAAATTGAACAAATGATGCTTCTTGTTGAAAAAATAACACAATATTAATTTTTTTTACTTACGGCAATTCCTCTAAGATTGAACAAATGATGCTTCTTGTTGTACTGAATCATAAGCTGAGCTAATTGAGGAACATAATGGCCTACATTTACATCGAAAGTTCGAAACTTTAGCGACGAAAAACGACAATTATAAGCTTGAAGTTATTGTATTAAAATGAGGAACATTACCTGCATAGCTTTCACCAGTGATGAAGAGACTTCTATTGAGATAGTGAGGGAACTTGAGAAACCATCTTTGCAAGAAAACAAGATTGTCTTTTGCTGTTCAAAAAGACAAAAGAGAGAAAGAATGTAAAAAGACAAACAGAAAGAAACAAGAAGAAGAGAATAATAATAATCTCATTCAGATGTGATCTACAAAAAAAGGTTGAATTCTTTTGTTCTTTTTGTCAGTCTTTTGACACAGAACAAAGAAACCAAAAGCTGAAATCTTTATGTCTAGGAAATAGTATAAATTTAGAATATTTGCTTTTCTGTAAAAAACGGAGAACAAAACAAGAGAATTGGCATTCACAAATCATAATCACAGATCATAGCAACATAATCATCATAATTTCTTTCCCTATTCAAAATCACAAAATTTATAATTATTATAAAAAAAAGAAGCTTAAGATCATTTCTTGTGTGTAAAAGATGTCTTTTTCTGCTACTGCTAAATTTAGAGAAAAGGGAAAAGATATAAAAGTATGGGTTTTTTTATGCAAAGTCTGAATCTTTAGATTCTATACAACTAAACAAGAATTGTAGAAATTAAAAGAAGAAACTTGATTGAAAGTGGGTTTAAGAAGATTAACCAACCAGTAATCTTATCATTAACACCCTCATAACCAGAGCTCTGAGTAGAATAAGAGAATCCAACTCCAACAGGTGTCTCAAGATACAACATATTTGCCTCTGCAACAAACCACAAACAAAATTAAAGAAAAATATAAAATAAATATTGAAATTAAATGTTTTAAATTTATTACCTTGGTTCCAACTATGTTGATTCTTGACCAAAACTGATCCTTTTGGTCTAAAGGGCCCATTTTCAGAGAATGCACCAACTCCCAAAGATGAACAACCAGGTCCTGCATTTTAAAAACCAAAACCCATGTCACATTTTGATAAATCTTTCACATTTTGGGGATTTGGGTTAGAAGATTTGAAAGCAAAACCTCCATTAAGCCAGAGAACTAGTGGTTTAGAGGTTGGATTGGTTTCTGCTTCAGCAAAGTAGTAAAACAGAGCTCTCTGTTTGGTTTTGGTTTCCTCGACGGTGACATAACCGGAGTATTGTTGGAATCCGACCCGGGGTTGACCTGGTAAACGGGTGATCCGGTCGGAGTGCGACAGAGGAGTGGAGCTTAGTGATGTTATGAAGAGGAGGGTTAGGGTAAAGGAGATTGATAGCCATTGGAGAAGAGGAGACATTGAAAGAAAGGCCACTTCGTTATTTTTGGTGTTTGGTTTAATGAGGAGAGAAGAGGAGACAAGTGATGACTTTGGGTCATTATTTTCCCACTTGCTGCTTTGCATTTATATCAAGATTCACCTTTTTCTTATGTTTTCGATTTTTTCAAATAATTTTATAAGGTAATTTTTAATGATTAAAACACTTGAAAATCTATTGACTGTATTTCATTTGGGTTTAAATCCATGTTGATAAAAAGAAACGTAATTAAGTAAAATATGTAAAAATAAAGGTTATTATAATAACTAGCATTAGTATACTACGACATTTTAATCATTGATTTTTTTTTAGAAGTTTCACTTTTAGTATATTGATGTTGTTAAAACCTTAAAATCATTATCAACAAAAAAAAGTTATCTTTAATTATGGTTTCACTCCTAGTTTTTTTTTTCTTTCAATTTTTATTCAAAATTATTTCATATAGCTAAAGCTATAGAAATAAAATCCTTCTTAAGATGTAACTATATTCTAACTATCCATTTGAAGAAAAAGTCACTAAAACGTACGCTAGGCTTTTTCAGAGACAAATGGTATGTAATAGAAAAACAAATGCAAAATAAAAAAACATTGGCCCCTAGAGAGAAGTTTATATTAATTAATCTAAACTTTATAAAATTGAAAAGTCGACAATAAAAGAATAGTAGATTGAGAAGAACATGAGTCTGGCCCAGCAATAATTTTAATTTTAGGCATGGTAGAGAGAAATAAAACAAAACTGAAAAAATAATATAAGGCCAAAACAAATTGAGAATTAAGACGACAAGAGTGGTATGGTAATGATACGCGTGTAAAGGAACTTTTAACAATGGCACTCGCAGAGACCACTGCATGCAATTATGCCTTTCAACAATTTCATTACTTTTAAGATTCACTTTTTTCGAACATACAATACTTGGAATTTATATTATTTCTGTGATTTTGTTATTATTTTGATTCGTATTGGTACAAATACTCTGAATTTTATGTGTGATGATGTTCATCGCAGTAGCTTTATAGTAAAATATTCACCATTCAAAGTTATGTTATGTTCCAAAATCAAAAACAATAACCAATCCGCGTTAGTCCAGTTGGTAAAGGGCTCACAGTTGTGAGTTTTTTCATCTAGGTTCGATTAGGATTGGCCACCTTACCGTATTTTTTAGGTTGGGATTTACGTGTAACCGAATACAAAATCTCGTGGGATTAGTCTTTGGGCCTAGACAGCTTTTGGGATCCCCACGGTTAAAAAAAAAAAATTAGTTATGAAAATGTTATTTGTGATGATGTTCATCGCAATAGCTTCATAGTAAAATATTCACCATTCAAAGTAATGTTATGTTCCAAAAACAAAAACAACAATTAGTTGTGAAAATATAAACAAAGAATATAAACCAAAGACTTATTATAACAAAGAATATGATTTTATCTAGTTTAGCGAAAAAAAAGAATATGATTTTATTTGTCATCTAAAAATAATCTAGATATCTCGTAATTTTTTCCCAAACTAAAACACTTGAGCGAACAGGTTAACAAACTCTTGTAGCAAATAAAAAAAAAAAAAATATATATATATATATATATATATATATATATCGTGGATGGATCGTAACATTACTAATCGAATGCATGTTTAATGGTATTTAAATTTGAAATTTTGGATTATAAAAAAGGATTGGTATTTCTTATTTGATTAAGTTTTACTCTTTATAGTGGTTGTATATTACTTTATGTTCAATTAATTTAATCATTGCTGCAGTAGTGTTATATCAAACTAAAATATCGAATTATTATTATGAACAAAACATAATATATTAGCGAGACTAAGCGATAATCAAAGTGGATAAACAGAAACAAACAAAAAGGGCAATTGCTTACAGCCAGTTTGATGCCTCACGCCAAGCTTTCGCCATCTTTCCCAAGGCTATATCATTTCTTCTTTTAATTTTAATTTTACTATTAAATTAAATTTCTCTTCATTCCGCCACGCACCCATTTGTAATATACTCATTTCCCATCTTCCGATTTTTCTTAATCGAAAAGATTTATGATTTATCCCTTTTTCAAACTGTTGAAAATATTACATTATTACCTTAAAACTTAAAAGCATAAAAAAAACATTTCTATAAACGGTTATCAAAAAAAAAAAAAAAAAATCTTTAGCAGTATTCTATTTTTGGTTTTTGGGGAATGTGTATAGAATGATGTATAAAATGCTTTTGGGAGCTTTGAGTGTAAGCCAAGTCTTTTAAAACCTTTTTTCTTATTCTTCCTCGAAGCTTTCTGATGTGTTTTTTCAACCAATTATAATTTTTGAAAAAGCTAAATAACTTTCCCATGAAAATGAAGAAAACATACAGTATTCTTTGATGTTAAAAAAAAGAAGAAATATTCTTTTTGTAGGAATTCAAATAGAAATTCTAAAAACTTTATATGGAAGTCGATGTATCATGTAACTAACCGAGTCACAAGATTTTTCACCTACGGGGCCTACAACTTCGATTGATGACTTTATGGATTTTGAAGCGAGTGTTAGTAGGTAAATTAATTTACGACTTCCCAAATGCCTAGCGAATCTTTCCATGAACAAGAACGCACCGAATGGAAACAAAATTGAGTATCAAACATATTCTTAACTTTTTAAGAAAAATATGATCATACCATTCTTAAGTGTTTAAAAACCATGTCAAATAATTTGTGAACAATATAATTGCTCATTGACATACGTAAGACTTTATGTTGAATATATGCATCGCGGAGAGAGAGAGAGATTATAAATGAAATTGATGATGATGATGGGGCCAAGGTAACAATGTTCCCCACTCCAGAATGTCGCTGGAAATTGCAATAAGGATGCCCTTACCGTTCCTCCGAATTCTTAATAAGAAGCCACCATGTAATTTATTTTCAAATTCTCGTTTTTGAGTTTTTCCTTTTTATTATTCACAAGAATCTTGATAATTATACAACTAACAGAAAATTACTTCTAGTTTTCATTTGCAGAAGTCTTTTGGTTTGTGTTTAGCAAAAACAAAAAAAAGTCTTTTGGTTTGTAATTGTTATAATAAACTTTCGCTCTGATACATAAACTCGAAACAATATTATTTTTCTTTAATTTAAAGTATCGTATACAAATTTTGTTTGTGCCAAATTCTGTTTACCCCAAAATGATAGCAACCAAACAATCAGAATAAAACAAAAGATAGCCGCTACTACAAAACAAAATCTAACAATGTATGGATCAAACACAATATAACAATGTTTGTTGTCCACCAAAATGATTGTGTTGTTTTAGAGTATCTCCTAGCTCGATATTTCATTTTCTACTTTATTTTTTTTTTTAAAGTAACTATAAATAGAGTTGAGTTTTACTTCAATCTCACTATATTTTGGATATATTTCACCGTGATTTCATTATATTTTTTATCTATCGTTTTTCAATTTGATTGTACAAAATATTGTGAATGATGACGATGATCATCGTTTCCAGTTTTAACCGTGATATATCATCCCCTCAAAACAGTGGAAGATCATATATAATTAAATAAAAAATCATAACTTGATCGCAATGATAACATATCAAATTTGGACAGTGGTAATATTTTTATATGATTAGCTATTTTGTTGGGAACTGAAAAGACAGAAAATAAAACAAAATAAAAAGGGTAGGAGACAGACTCCATTTGGTCTGAATTAAACTGAAAAACAACTTTTACCTTTATGGGTTGGCTAAAGGAGTGGAAATGGCCCATCCCCACCCTCTCACGTCTTGTCTCTTATATCCTCTTTTCTTACTGTTTTCTTCATAATAATTACAAATCCAAACACTTAGCTAAAATCCAAGCCTTTCTTTGTTTCTTCTTCCCTACTTTATTCAAGCATTTTCCTTTTATTTGCTCTCGGCATGCATTCACATGTGTATAGTTTACTTAAAGCTCATCCAAACTTTCGACTCTCCATCGTAATTATTGTGTTAAACATGTAAGGCCTAAAGGTTACATTTAGGTAATGATATGATTCAAACAAAATTATTGCATGCCATATGTATGAACCATTTTTATATGTGAATGAAGAAAAGCACAGTATGAATGAAAACATCATTTAAAATAAAACAATTTTTTTTACGTAAACATCATTTATGACATGGAAAAAATCTATATGGTTAACGCATTTGGGTTTTGATATTTTCCTTACTTAAACTTATGATTATACTTTTTTTTTTAAATGGATCGAAACCGAATGAAATAACACAACTGCATTGTAACCCTGTTTACACATATCTATATCAATAAGTACCAAGATCCCGTACACCAGTTATAACATTCACATACGTTTAAGGCCCAAATTAGAGAAACAAAATCGTTTCTATTATCAAAAATATTTACCTATGTATTGGTGTATGTGTCATGTGTGTATATATAACTTTATGGATCCGATTGGTAACCTAGTTTTTTTAAAAATCTGGAGCTGTAAGCTGGAGCGGTAAGCTTTATAGCATAGTGCAAAGCTGTATAGATAAAGATTTGAGATAAAATTGTATAAATAAAGATTAGTGTAATAGTGTTGGTAAAGCTTTTGATAAAGTTTTCGTGATTAGTACTATCTAAAGCGGTACAAATTAAAAAGTGGAATAAAAATTATAAAGATTATAAAGTTTTTCACCAATCTAACCTTATACTATATATGTAGTATGAATGTATAAGCTAATGGAAGATTATGTAAAAAGGAAATATAAATATTAAATAATAGTATATGTTTAGTATGAATGTACAAAGAGGAAAGGAGTAGGTCAAAAGGAAAGGCCATGAATTTTTAAATATAAATCGTAACGGCAATAAGTAAAAGTTTGTGTGAAGTTGTGGACTTGTGCCTTGTGGTGGGAATTGTTAAACCAAAGGGAGAACATGCCTAAACCTATCACACGCTCCTCTCTAGTCATTTCCTCTCATAATCTAAATTTCTTATCTCTTGTCTTCACTCGTTATCTTCATTTAGTTGTTGTCCCTTTCATTTTAGATTTATTAAATGCCAAACCTAAGTTCAAAACATAAACTATTAAAAAAGGTGCACGCGTAGGTTAGATATTTTAGGTTTAAGTATATTATAACGTCTAGCGTTTAGAACACATAACATAACCGATTCCTCGACAATTCTAAATGGAATTGTTGAAAACAAAAACAAAAATCTATTGAAGTTTTTAAAATTATGAAAGTTGTGTTAATATAAGTAACGTGGAGTTTGGACGAATAATTAGAATTGGCTACAATCCTCTTTATATAACATGTCATTTTTCCAAGTAAAAAATAACATTTGTTTATATTACTTTAACAATTTTTTTGTGTATATCATTAATCGAGATAAACTGAATATCAACATTTCAAACTATAGCTTCTTCTTTAGTTGTTTGTTTCTCAAATTCTTGTATAAGCTTTTTTACGACGAGTCTCAACTTCTTTCACGGTTTGTTTTTTTCAAGAACATGCAATGCAAAATACATATTTGAATTTAGAATGATGAGAGAACGACATCCAATTAGCACAAAAACCACTACACTATATGTCATATGGTTTGATTTTTGAATTAAATGCATAATTTATGAATAATATATATATGTTCATTAAACATACTGTGCCAGTTTTACAACACTAGTTCTGGTCCTTCAGGAATTATGTTCGGTTTGAACAGTTCACAACTAGAGGAGCGAACTAAACATGGTTCTGAGTTTTGATTTTGTTTGGGATAGATATGGATTCTCTTTGGTTTGGGACAAGCTTCCAAAGAAGAAAGTGACAAACAATAAATGACGTATACTATATATTCTGAATCTCTACAGTTTAGTCTTTAGATGTTTGTGGCAAAAAGGAACTACGGATATTAGTAATATACTAAGGAAGTGACACTAGGTCACTAACACACTAACCTTTTTGTTGGACTTTTCTGTTGCATATTTCTTTAGACAAACAACAAAGTTCATAGGATTCTTCTCTTTATTATGAAAATTATATTTTCAATCATGCAATTTAATCTTAATTCAATTTATAGACATAAATCAAGCCATGATTAGCCCTAAATTTGGATCGTTTGCTTTAGATGCGGACTACCGGATGAAAGAGCTTACTTTAGCTTGTTTGGAGTTTCATCGACCGTTCGAGTAGCTTCTTCTTTAGCTTCCCGTTTGTTTCCTCGCAGGGAGATTATATAAATTGCATCACTGCTTTCTCGAGGCTAGATGTTTCACACCAATGAATCATGAATGTGTAACGATTGGTTTTTGGTTCAATGTTTGTTTCTTGTTTGCCATTGGACCAAGTTTCATAGGTTTTTCAATTTGTTTCAACAACAATTTGCAACCCTTAACTGTTTATTTTCATTAATGATATTTATGTTCTTAGAAAAAAAATCATGCAATGACAAATAAACTTTGAACTTTGTCATTGGTAATATGGCAAACCCTTTTGGTTTCATTCAAAAATTGTTTATGTTTAAAAAAGATCTAAAGCCACCAATTGATCAGAGGTATGTTTCTCATATCGTTGTCTTTCTGTTGACTATTTTTTAAACCAATTTGGCCAAAATCAAATCTTCTATGTACGGTCATCAACAACACAACAAAAGAAATTCTCATGAAAAATGCAAGAAGACAGAGATCAAAGTTTAAAAATCTGTCCATTCGTTAATGTTGGAAAAAGGGTTTTTGATCATAATGAAGGAGCAAAGAGATGATGTAATTGTTGATTGTACCATAGTTTTCATCCACATGAATCCATCTTACCACTGTTTTGTAAAACATCTCCTAATGGGTTTTGCGGTATGTCAAATGATCATTTTTCGACATTCTCCGATGCCTGTAACATGAATCATTAACTTTAAACCAGGTTAAACATAAATGAAGAGAGGTCTCATATATGGCGATTTCGTGTTTTATACCTTAGGAGATGATTTCGGATAAAGGATATCATAATGGCCTGGACGATAAAGCAATGTTATAAAAGGAGCAGAAGCTTCTTCTTCTTTCTTATTTGTACCCACGGGAACAAAATCATGATGATTCACAGTGACGCCTCCATTATCACACGAGCTACGATCAAGATACACAACCCGTATTGCAACACCAAGCGCATCTGACAGCGCGGTTATGTGGATATGGTCACTCTCTTCCCCCATTGGTTCAACCGATGACTTGCAAAACTATAACAAAACAGTTAGTTATAGACTAAGTGGCTCAAAATCCAAAAGCATGATAAGTGTTATGTACAAACCTGATCCACCGTTGTGTTCGATAATCCTGTTATAAAGGGTTCAAAGAAATCTGCGCGTGTTCGTATATCACCAGCAGTAACAAACCTGAAGAACATTACAACTGAGACACCAAAATTTTGTCAAAACTACGTTCATTAGAATAAGCATTGCAAAAGAAATTAAGAGGAGCTTACTATAGTCGGAGACTGATTGATCTCTACTTCTGTTAACCAGCTCATCATAGCTGCAAGAGTAAGACATTTACACCAAACTCAGAACTTATCCACACAAAAACTGAAAAACACGACAAAGACCTCGAATGCCAAATAAATAGCACTCTAAAACTAAAATTCTTATACCTTATAGACTCCTCACTTCCTTGAAGAATATCATCTAATTGCTCAAGGAACAACTGTATCAATAAGAAATATTAAACTGAGTATGATCTAACCAGATTTAAATGGCAGACACAAAAGAAGATAAATCTTGAATACAAAACATACCGTAAAGAAGTCCTCAAAGGTAAAATCTGTATAACCTAAGTTTTGCAGAGTCTTTCTACATTTCTCAACATGAACCTTGATACGATCAACTTCAGCACGATCTTGTGATTCCAAAATATGCTCCTACAAATTAAAAACAACTTCAGCCTAGAGAGATAGAGAATCCAAGACTAACCAAAAGAGAAAATTTCAAAACCGTAAACTACACAAACAATCTTGAGACCATACAAGGTAAGAGAACATAAAACTCCGAAAGAAGCAATTTCCATCGCCTCTTGTTCGCCTTATTGCAGTGTATTGATCGTCCAGTATCTACAAGTATAGCAAACATGAAAATTAAGCAACAAAGTAATATAAGAAGACGAAGCAGCGGAAAGAAAGTCAACCTTAATCTTCTCCAGCAAAATGGGACTCCCTAATTGATACTCTGCAGCTAAACTAGACAGAGGTTCCTGCACAACATTGAACCAAAATCATCATCTTTTTAAAAGTTTAAAACAAGAAAAGCTTGCTCATTAACTCACAAAAACTTTACTTCTAATCAAATGCAAAATATTAGTTCTTTCATATGGATTCCACCAAGACCGAACGAGAAGATGAACAAGTAAAACCGATATTTCAATTCGCTAGAAAATCGAAAAGATGATTCATTTATATAGTTGATAAAGTGCATCAGACCTTATCACCAACATAAGGAACTTTTGCAGATTCTTCTTCCTGAAAAGATGGTTCATCTTCCACAGTTGAACAATTTCCCCATTCTTCATACTTAATCGATGCAGCGATTTCCGCTTCATCCTTCAACACATCATTCTGATTCTGCATCTTCACTACACACACAAACTCTCTAGCTTAACACAATCCAAATCCAAAACTGATCCTCATAATAATCCAAAGATAACTCATTCTAGTACATATATACTTATAAGAAATCTACAAATCTGACAAGAACAACACAAAGGGTTGATAAAGAAAATCAATGGCGGATGATAAAGGGAGAAAGGAATCGAATTTACCTGAAACAAAGATCGATTCGAGGAAAGGTTTCTTAAAGTTATGATTTTTCGACCTAATTTCGAACACTTGGAAGAAGAGTGGGGAAGAAAAAAGAGAGCTCCTTTAGAAAAATTTCTGGAATTGGGGAAACCAAAATTTCATCGTTTTGATTAGAGGGTAGAAAAGGTAAGAGACGTTTCGCTTTTTCCCAAAGTACCAAATTGGATATTAATCATCTTTTTTTTTTCAATAATTTTTTTCACAAATACCATATTTTTCGCTTTTTATGATATATCTTTTTCAAATGTACCAATACATTTTTTCAAAATTTACAAATTAATATACTGTTTATAACACTTATAAACAATATAATATGTTATAACTAGAAAAAGTCCACGCGTTGCGTGGAAAAAACTATCTACATAAATTTTAAAATTATTTAACTGTATATAAGTGATATGAAACTATATGATGTAAAGACAAACAATATGTTATATCTTATTATTTATGTTTGACAAAAATAACAAATTCTTTGTAATTGACTTGAAATTAAATTAGTGATTTTTCTTATTTATATTTCATGAACATATAAAAAAGTAAATTGATTTTCAACACTTATATACAGCAAAATAAGTGAATTATATGGGCGTTTTAAGATTTAGTGTTGAATTATAATTAATAAATTAATGGAAAGATTAACTTTGGAAGGTTAGGAATTAAAATTATGGGCGATGAACGTTTTTAAATTCGGTTGAATTAGAACTGATTCACAATTAATGGGGAAATCAATTTGATTCCAAAATTATTAATAAGAAGTTCATTTCGAAAACATTGGGTTTGATTGTTATTAGGGTATATAAATTTATTTAATTAATAGATTCTACATTACAAAAAAATAAAAGTAATTGGCATTTCAAAACATTTCCTACTTTTGTGAATGACTTTTAGAAAGAATTTTAGTAGTGTATTATATATCTTTCTTTCCGTGATATTTTCAAGTGTTTTCAGTAGTCTAGTGGCTCTTTTACATTTAAATTATCAAGGTTTGTTGAGTTCGAATCCTAGAAGAAACATTTTAAACTTTTTTTAAAATAAAGATTTGTAAAAAAAAAAGGTGACATGTGTCATCTTGTCATAACTTGTTAGCTTTTGTAACCTTAAAATATTATAAAGATAATTCCTAAGTATATGAGAAGTTTAAAGATTTAATTGAATTAGTAGACACCAATCAAGGTTTTGTGAATGACTTTTAGAAAGAATTTTATTAGTGGATTATATATGTTTCTTTCCATGATATTTACAAGTGTCTTTAGTAGTCTAGTGGCTCTATCCAGTTAAATTAGCGAGGTTAGCTGGGTTCGAAACCCGTAAAATATTATAAAGATATGTTTCATACAATTTTACTAAATAGTTTTAATGTATTTAGCTTATTAAATGTAAGTGCAATTGATTTTTGTTTGTTTGAGTTTTTTACAGTTTTTACTTTTGGGTAATTTCTAAAATAAAATATGTCTATGTGTGTGGCTTCACTAATGATGGACCGATAAAAGTGAAGCTCAAAATGGGCCAGTTATTTGGGCCCCTACGAGGATTCGGCAAAATGTTTTATTCGTTTTCTTCTAAAAGACTTAACGTCATGGGATTGGATAATATCATGTATTGGTAGCTTAATTAGGACCATGTTCCGGGATCTATGTTTGTTATTTTTGGGTGCCGTTGCGACTTCCGTGACTAAATTTGATTGAGCAAATATAAACGGAATAAGATCAATGTTAGTTTAAGAAATGTTTATTAGTTCGTGCAGAAATTAGCTAGATTTAATTTGTTAATTGCAAAACTCATTTGGTCATGTATGTATCGTATGAATGGATATAATTCATGCATGACTGATCGGTTTCTTCGAAAAAGTATTAAAAATGGAAAAACATCGCTTTGTATCTCTCCGAGGTCCAAAGATATGACTTCCCCATTTTTTTTTTTTTTCAACATTGTTTCATTCATTCATATAAACTCTAAACTTACAACAAGGGAATTAAACCATCCTTGGAAACTACAATAAGGGAAATTGAAAGCAATAAAAGATAGTTTGGATAAATCATCGCACAAGATGATGGACGGCGAATCCAAAGCGAGCTTCAAATGCGTCAAAGCGTTCTTCACGACAAGGCTGGAGAACTTGAGATTAGTCAATTGCAATTTTGACTTTAAATACGAACCTCTACCTCCGGTACTCGTAGACATGATTCCGGTTGCTCTTATAGATCCAGTAAAGAACACACAAAAAGACAAATAAGTGAATAAGTTCTGATTTGGTCTCGGCATAATGCTCAGACCTACAACCCTTCTTGAAGAACGGGAGGATGTTACGGTCACTCTTAAAGAGATAACCGAGAATACAACCACTCTCATTGAGAGGGAAGAGTTTTCAACCAATCTCATAGAGATGGAAGAGTTTTGTAAAATGTCTCTGTTCGAATAATCCGCAGTAATAATACACTGAGTATTATTCACGGTCATATTGAGAGAAGGTATGTAGATTAAAATTTTCATTTTTCATATTGGTTTAAATTATCGGTTATCATATCACCATCAGTTAACAAAAATCATTACTTCATATGATTTTGCAAAATTTTTTATTTCGTCTACACGTTTCATTATATCTTTTTGATTTAGGTTAATTTTTTCTTTCCAAGTATTTCCAAGTAGATTTAAATTAGAAATCTTAGAAAACGTAAGTTTGAAAGGTTCTACGAAGCACTACCAGACCAGAAACCTCTTAGTGTTTCATCATATTTCTATAGGTTATATTTATTTTCATTACAAATATAAAAGAATATTTTTCATTGTTTCATTTATAAACACAACAATAAGAAAAATAGAACAAACTAAACAATGGACAAATATAAATATAATCAAAACATGTTGAATTTTGGCATGATAACGCAAGCCTAAGATGACTAGACCATCAATGTTTTTAATTGCTATTTTAATAATTCTAAGTCATCATTTTCAAGATACTAACAATTATTAGAATCACTGTTTTCAATTTATATTATAGTTTAGTATATTTTCTTAGAACATAAATGACCAGTAATTACAGCAAATTATATCAAGGAATTACTAAAATATTTTAAGAGATTACCAATCACTCTCCAATCAATCTCTATAAGTCTACGGCGCGGAAAGTCTTCTTGTTTAACTTTTGAATCATGACAAAATTAATTTAAGCAAATAGATTAATCTATGCGCCAGTTTTGTCTAATTATGTAAAGTTAATTCATTTGTGATTTTGAGATGTTAAAAGGCCAACCGAAACATGTTCCATTACATCTCGTCAACCAAATTATATTTCTAGATTACTATATTTTTTAGTTGTTTTTGTCTCGTTAGAAGCCAAAGAAATTATACGATTTAAATACAAGGGGAAAACTATTATTATTACATTTTTCTCTTATCTTTCCATGATGGAGCGCATATAGGCAAAAGACTAAATAACCTTAAACTTATGCAACATCTTTTTTTTAAATGCCCAATTAATTATTGGTCACTAAGCCCAAAGAAAAATATTGGTTTATGCATTATGCAACAATTTTAACATCATGTTTGTCGGAACTTTGTTTGGCCGGGTTAGATTAGTTTAGTGTTCAAACCACTTGGATCAAGTGTCATAGAAAACATATTTAGTGTGGAGTTACCCATACCCAGAGGTTTTCTGAGTTGTTTAATAATGGACTAATGGAGTATTCAAGCGAGAGTCAGTAATTAGTATACGATTAGGACGACATAAACCACAAAAAAGATTGTGACTAAACTTTACCATACTTATCACTAGCAAAAGTGAGAAAGTAATATTTTTATGGGGATTGCATTTTGAGTTATATAGGCTTATAGCTATGTATTTAGTTTGTTGCATAAATCATAGTTTTTTTTCAGTAACTAAAGAGTTTGCATAAAATGAAAGTTGATATGAGGCTTAGCCAATTAGGTAGATCAAAGATAGGTTTCCAACATTTTACTAAAATTGATCATATTAACACATTAGATGATTTTACTTCTATCTACGGAGACCTATATATCAGAGTTTCTTGACCATAGACACATTATCTTAATTAGTCGCATTTTTATGATAATTTTTTTATTTTTTAAGTCGCATATGAAACCACAATATTTAATATTAATCTCATCTCAAGCTTCACTCGAGGCAAATAGTTTTTTTATTTCTTTATTGTTTATTCTTCTTGGCCGAATTCACAACGGTATATGAAACATATGTATATATTTGTAGGCAGTATTAACATAAATCGTAGTTGTATTATATGTAAACTTCAAAATAAAATGCAAACACAAAGAAACAAATTGTGGTCTTAATTTGTTTCTTTGTGTTTGCGTTTTATATTGAACTGAAATCATCGGTCTGCGGTTTATGTTAGGTATTGGCTTTCGTTGACCACTAAAAATAATGTTAATACGCATGGCTCGTCTTTTCAACATACACTTGAGAACATCGATATAGCTAAAACGAGTTAAATAATGTAAGACTACGCTTAAACTTCTTTTAATCACCCATTTTTTGCTCCTATTTCCTCTCCTCATTTCAAGATTACATGTGCCCTCGTAGAGACACTTGCTTTTGCATTTTACTTTATGTTAATCTCAGCAATAAAAGACTTCTAAAGACCAAATCTAAGCAAATCCCTGAACAAATGTCTTAAATAACAATTTAAGTAATGCTAGTTTCTTTTGGCTCTCAATGCGTTTACCGAAAACCAAACAACTCTTTACACAACACTAAATTTCACTTTGGGATCGGTGATGTGCTTATTGCTATTAATTAGTATATATATTCCTCGTAATTTTAACTTGTACTAATATAAACGAGCATGGTTTCTTCGATTCCAAGCAACACATACCACTTTGTTAATTTACTTTGCCTACTCAATAGAAGTTCTCACTTTAGATTTTGTTGGAAAAACTTGTGTTGAATCATTTATCAGGACTTTGAGTTTCCGGCACGTAATTAATTTGACAATTCATTAGCATTGCCAATTGTAGATGAATACTATGGACTTCGTGAACTTCGACGATCATTACCTCTTTTTCTTTTTGCTCAAAGTCGTATTTTGTTTCATCACGAATCCTAATTAATATATTAACTTTAAATTATTTATTTGAGCAATTAACAACAACTGATTTAATGGATTAGTCACACTTAAGAATAGAATAAGTATTCATTTTCAATATTTATATACAAGTAAACAAGATTCGGTTCGGAGTAGGCTGATTAAAGTATTTTCTTTCGTTTTTGTATATAATATGATGAGAACGATCTCAAATTTAATTAAAGCACACAACGGTAGAGAAAATAATAATTGTCTGGATTTATAATAATATTATTAATTGTGTGGACTACAGATATTGATTATAAAAACTTCGTGAGACCACTAACAGCCAAAAAGAATATTATTATTACGTTTAGTTATTATTAGTACTACTATGATTTTCCCCTTTTTGAAGTATTATTACACGTCTTTTGTTGATTAATATTGAAGAAAAGTTGGAGGGTATTTTTTGGAAGACAAGAATGCAACAAACAAAGAAAATTTGTGAAGTTCTAGAGGAATATTTGTTTCTTCAGAGGAAACAGAGTATATTTTTAACGATTTAGAAAATCTATTCTTCTTTCTATAATTTGAAATATAGATTTTGTTATCCATAACACCAATTAGATATCATCATTTTCTATCATCATCGTGTGTGTATATATATATAGATCCTTAACAAACCATTCATGCGTAGAACATAAATGATATTAGCACAACCGCAACATTTTTTTTGTTTGTTTTTGCTAAACAGTTAGTATCATTAAAAATGAAACTTGAGGTGTTACATTAGTGACAACATTAGGTTTTCAAACCGTCGCCTATGTCTTCTTTAAT
This sequence comes from Draba incana, assembly GCA_963576765.1. Lineage (NCBI taxonomy): Eukaryota > Viridiplantae > Streptophyta > Magnoliopsida > Brassicales > Brassicaceae > Draba > Draba incana. The sequence goes on from OY755206.1 coordinate 36,480,758, forward strand.
TAATGATGTTGCAGATCTTTCGATCCAAACATTTGAATGGAGAGCATTTGGAGGGATTGATTATTGGTTGTGGAATATGTTGTTCCGCCGTTTCCAAATGTGAAAGACCGATGTATATGGTGCTATTTTTTGGATAAGAGATGGAGATGTAGCCGAGGAACCTCTGATCCATGATAGGAGACTAGGAGTTCTGACCAAGAATGCAGTCTTAGCTGAGAAACAAATAGAGCTAATCAAAACCGCAACGTTAACACAAATATAAAGCTAATCAAAACGACTCTATTATTATCTTAGAAAAAAGACCTCTATTTTGGTTTCGAAAACTTGACGGTTTCCACACGGTTCATACTCCTACCTTATTAAACTTCAGATTCGAACTTCTGTTTATTTATTTTTGATAAACATCTTCTCTCACTTTTTTTTGTGTGTACATTTTTCTGTTTTTCTAATTGCAATAAATCTGATTTAGTTTTACTTATTCCCGTTAATGGGGTTTGTCGTGTATCAGGAGTGAGTAAGTAAGTCGCGTCATGCACGATTAAATACGTTATCTCAGTCCATGAGAAGTAATTGTGTTGTTGTGCGTATTGGTTTGAAGAAGTCCACCAATAGAGCAATTATTGCATTGCTCGTAACTTTGACCTATTTTTTTTGTCTTATTACACTTTTGATTGTTTTTTTAATTGCCATGTTTATACACTATTATTTTCTTATATATGCCAGAATATAAACTACTAGAATAGGACACTCGCGATGCGAGAATTTTTTAATTCATAGTAAATATTTATGTTTAAAAAATATTTGGAGAAAAAGTATATTATATTCCAAATTCAAACCCAAAATAAGATAATGTAGTGATTAAAGTTATACGTTCATCTATAATTAAAAAAATATAGTCTCATATATCATATAATTTGAAGAATTTGAAAATCAATAAAGTATATACGCTTGATATATAAATATGGTTTAAATCATTAAACTATTTGATATAATAATTAAATCATTTTTACATGTTTAGACATTTCTACATTTTTACATGTTTACAATTTGAAAAAAATACCTCTAACCAAATTTTCTTTATTTTTCCTTGTTCTTCTTATAGTTCTCCTTTTATCTAAGGTCAATTATTTTGTGTTATATATACATATGTTAAACTTCTGCTTATATATAACTTGGTCGTTTATATTTTTAATTACATAATTTGCTATTTTCCTTTTTCTAATTTTTGTTTTATGTTAAATTTCTCTTTATTAATTATTTTCAACTAAATATCTTATATAAATATTCATATAGAGGTTTTGTGCAATTTGTAAAATTACTCTATATTTTTTTTTCTATTTTAACTTCTTTATTTTTAGATAATTAACAATTTTGATAATTATTTTACATATTTAAATAATTGACATATGTTTAGAATCTAATAGACTACTTGACACATGTCGATCTCGTGAGTTAGAATTATGCTCACTCTCCTTTATATAATAAGATAAGATGTTTAAACAAGTTGTCGACCAAGAAACTATATGTGTGAGTTTTTCGCATAGTCTGAGTTTTATTTCGAACCACAATCTGGAATTTAAATGTAAACGGTTTTCTTTTCTTTGTCTTAGCAACAATACCAACAAATTCCCAATATAACTTTTAGAAACCTAAATCTTATTCTAACCTTAGCTTGTCACTTTGTCAGGCTCAAGCTTATTGTTGACTTTCGAATTGATAACATACTTTTGTGTGTGTACGAGACTTACCACACACCCAATGTTTGGTCCTTTCATTTCTACTGTGATTGTAGTTTCCGATGAATATGCTTACAATCCCCTTGGCGAATATCAGAATAAAGATTTAGAAATTGGAACAACAAAATATGCATTTTTTAATAATTAAAAGATGTTTTTGAACCAATGGATGGTGGTTAATAGCAGTGTTCTAAAATACGGTGTATTGGGCCGTATATACGGTGAGAAACCGTACTGTTTTTATGCTATACAATGGACCTATACGGTGGAGACTAATACGGCCGTATATACGATGTATATACAGTACTGTATATACGGCGTATTATAAAAGAAAAAACTACGTAGTTTTGACAAAGAAATTAACCCTAAAACTAACTATAAAAGACTCGTTTACTTCTCCCAAATTTCTTACGTATATATTCATTGGCTTGTTTAACATGTAGGTACATACAAAGAAACGAAACCGGCTTGATGTAGCTAAAATGAACAATCTTGTCTACGTTCAGTTTAATGCAAGACTGATGAACAAAAGAAAAAAGCAAAAGCAAAAGAATATTGACATGTTACTTGCAAATCACGCTACGAATGCTTAAGTATGGATTGTTGATGGTATAGTTGATGACGGAAGGGATATGACTGTGGACGCAGAAAATGTTGAAGAAGCATCATTTAGAGCAGATGATTTGAGTGATGTTAGAGAGTTACATGAAGAAGATTTCATATCTGATGATGAAGAAGAACTTCATGATATTGATTGTGAATCTGATGACGAGCATATTCTAGAGTTACATGGAGAAGAAGAGGATGAGGATTAGAGTTAGTCGTTTTTATTCATTTCATTTCTGAATTAAGTTCACATTTATTTTCCATTCTATTATTTGAGAATTGGAACATCTTTTTTAGTATTTTGCTGGTTTTGATTACTTTGATTTGAATTTTGAACTGTTATGTCATTGATTTTTAATTATTTGAGATGGTGTTTAATACTTATTTAGTTAATATTCATTATTTGTATACATAGATATATATATATATTTTGCACAAAAAATATTCACCGTATAGTTTCTGTATATACAGCCGTATATACATCTATACGCTATACGGTGCCCCACCGTACGTATAGCGTATAGCGTATTTTAGAACATTGGTTAATAGTAAACCAAAGGGGTATTTGTGCTTCATGTTAAGTTTTCCATAAAAAAATCGGAATGTCTAAAATCTGAATCGAAAAGAATTATGGATCAAATACTTGGAAATCCCACAGTATATCAGAAGAAAAATGATTGTTCTTTTGATGAAACAATATCAGATTGTGATATATATCAAGATCCGTGTGGTGACAGGAAATTGGATGGTAACATATTATTTTAAAATGGTACAAAACGCATAACATCACTTGACCACCATAATTTGTCAAAAGAAAATTTCAGTAACCTCAGTTAGATAAAGAACAAAAATACACGAGCACAAAATCATATTTAGCGTTAATGGTCGATATATAACACACACAAAAAACATTGCTAGTAAATAACATGAAAACATGAAATTTAATGAAAAGTGGTAGAGTGTATATGCCTAATTGCAGATGTAACAAAAAAGAAAGCAATAGAAAAGCCTAAAGCAAAGGAGTTTTAGACGGAACATGCCTAAAATGTACGACATATAGACATAGCGTATTTGAATGAAATTTTTCACGAGAAAAGATCATCTTCTCCAACACTTTCTCGTTGTTCACATCTGTTTCCTCGTCACCACAAGACATATACATTAACCTAATCCAATTTTTCCATACTTTTAGTATTTTCTTAACTGCATTAAGCTTATGCATGTTATTTTATGCTCTAAGTTTCATCATGTATGGTTAATTAGTCAATTTTCAATTTATAATATATCTATATCGACGTAACGACCTATGGTGACTTTATCATAACCTAGAGATTTAACAATCCTTCTCTCTCTTAATCTTGATTGCCATAAGTCAAACTTGAGAGATTATCTTACATTATTATATATATGGAGTCCAATTATCACACATAAAATAGATTTAACTAATTTATATCCATTTGTATTTACAAAGAGTTGTGCAATTCACATCAATGTAATTTTTTTTTTTAAAACATGCAAGTGAATTAAAGTATGCAAACAAATTCTTAAAGAAAATATGTATAACTAATTTGGTAGCTGAAGCTATTATATATGCTTCTTTGAATATATATCATTTTAAAAACATTTTCCACATATAATTGCGTGCGAGTTTTAAAGGGGATCAATAAGTTCCTAAATAAAATCTAAGAGCCAATAATATGATTAGATGAGTATAGTGAAGACTGAAGACCAAATGACTATATCTTTTGGCAGACATATGCAAATCTTGTGAATATGATTGGATTGCCATTATTCAACGGATCATAAAGAAAGAGCTTGATTGGAGGATTAAACAACATATAAACAAACAAAATATTAAACAAAAAAATAATACTAATAATAACATATAACTAATAAGAAGAGCCTGCACAGCAACACAGGTAATATTGACCAACAATAGCTTCATTCTAACTAGACAAGGCCATGTGTGTTGTAGGACCTCACAAATATATTTTTCTAATAATATATTTCATCATTTCCCAATTTATTATATAACCATTTCTTCTTCCTTCATCCTCCTACCACAAAACCAACCTTCAAGAACAGAGAAGAAGAAATGACTCTATTCTCTTAACAAAAATAAAAGTTCTATTTTCTTCTTCTAAATCATCATTGTAACAAAAACATATAAGCTTTTGGTTTGTGTATGATTTCAGACAAAAAGCAATGATACCAAGTTACGACCCAAATGATACAGAGGCTGGCCTAAAGCTTCTTGAGGACCTAACCACAAATGCAGAGACAATTCAACAACAAGTTCTTCACAAAATACTCTCTCGAAACTCTGGAACTCAATATCTCCGAGCATTTCTTGAAGGTGAATCCGACAAGAATCAAGAAAGTTTCAAGAACAAAGTCCCTGTGGTGAATTATGATGACATAAAGCCTTTCATTCAACGAATCGCCGATGGCGAATCCTCTGATATTGTCTCTTCTCAACCCATCACAGAGCTCCTCACTAGGTATAAATTTTGGACTAGCTCTTTCTCTCTAGTTTACGTTGTTTGATTTACATTTTAGTAGTTTTTTTTTTTTTTTGAACATTACATTTTACATTTTAGTAGTTGACAAAAAAAAATTACATTTTAGTAATTTTTTGTGAGTATTATGTATAGTTCGGGGACTTCTGCTGGAAAACCGAAGTTGATGCCTTCAACAGCTGAAGAATTGGAGAGGAAGACATTTTTCTACAGCATGCTAGTGCCTATCATGAACAAGTAAAAAACATGTCTTACTACTCAATTATATGTTGATTTACAGTACTAAATTTCAAAAAAAAATATATATTACATTAGTCTCTCTTTGTTTCATTCTCATAACAAGGAAAACAAAAATAATACATATTATATGTATATAAAAATATATTAATCTTTCTTTAAACACAATATAACTTATATGATTTGGCTCTCTAATTCGGCTTTAACACTAATTAGAGAAGGCAAAAAATAAGTACATTTATTTAAATGACATTTGTCTTCTGACAAAAAATTTGTAGTTTTCGTGGTTTGTGAACAGTCACTATGTCACGATCCAGCGTTCAAATTCGTATAATACATATTTTTAACCCAAAAAATTGAGTTCTAAGTAGTCAAACGAATAAAACAGTGAAGGTGTAAGTTTTTGTTAATTTTTTCGTATAAGGTTGTATTGATAAGGTGACTTTTTGTTAATGGATTGTGCTTTTTGTGTGTGTGTGTGTGTGTGTGTGTGTAAAATTATAGATATGTGAGTGGGCTAGATGAAGGAAAAGGGATGTATCTTCTATTCATAAAACCAGAAATCAAGACACCTTCAGGTCTGATGGCTCGTCCTGTGTTAACCAGTTACTACAAAAGTCAACATTTCAGAAACAGACCATTCAACAAATACAACGTCTACACTAGCCCTGACCAGACTATTCTTTGTCAAGACAGCAAACAGAGCATGTACTGTCAACTTCTATGCGGTCTAGTCCAACGGTCACATGTCCTAAGAGTCGGAGCTGTTTTCGCCTCGGCTTTTCTTCGAGCTGTCAAGTTCTTGGAAGATCATTTCAAAGAGCTTTGCGCCGATATTAGAACCGGTACTATTACTAGCTGGATCATTGATTCAGCTTGTCGAGACTCAGTTTTATCGGTCCTTCAAGGACCAAATCAAGAATTGGCTGATGAAATCGAAACTGAGTGTGCTGAGAAGTCGTGGGAAGGAATCGTGAGGAGGCTATGGCCTAAGGCTAAGTATGTTGAGGTGATTGTGACCGGTTCGATGGCTCAATATATTCCGACACTCGAGTTTTATAGCGGCGGTTTACCTTTGGTTTCGACTATGTATGCTTCCTCTGAGTGTTACTTTGGTATTAACCTTAATCCGCTTTGTAGCCCTTCCGATGTTTCCTATACTCTTCTTCCTAACATGGCTTACTTCGAGTTCTTGCCCGTCGACGACAAATCCCACGATGAGATTCAATTCGCATCGCACGATGATAATCACTCTACTCTTAAGGAAGATCTCATCGTTGATCTTGTTAATGTCGAAGTAGGCCGATACTACGAAATTGTCATCACTACATTCACAGGTCATTATCTCTCAACAACATAGTTTTTAGGTTATTTCTGATACAAGATTTCTAACAATATAGTAACTCGTAACACAAGTAACATATCATTTTTTGTGTGATTAGGTTTATACAGATACAGAGTAGGTGATATTCTGAAGGTGACTGGATTCCACAACAAGGCACCTCAATTCCGTTTTGTGCAGCGAAGAAACGTCGTATTAAGCATCGATACTGATAAAACAAGCGAAGAAGATCTACTAAACGCGGTGACACAAGCGAAACTAAACCATCTCCAACAGCCTACAAGCCTCTTGCTTATGGAGTACACGAGCTATGCGGACACATCATCGATACCGGGGCATTACGTGCTCTTCTGGGAGCTAAAACCACGTCATAGCAACGACCCGCCAAAGCTAGATGATAAGACAATGGAGTTGTGCTGCTCTGAGGTTGAGGATTGTTTGGATTTTGTGTATAGAAGATGCAGGAACAGAGATAAGTCAATTGGGCCATTGGAGATAAGAGTGGTGAGTTTGGGAACATTTGATTGTTTGATGGATTTTTGTGTCTCACAAGGATCTTCAGTGAATCAGTATAAGACTCCTAGATGTGTTAAATCTGGAGGAGCTCTTGAGATTCTTGATTCAAGAGTTATTGGGAGGTTCTTCAGTCAGAGAGTTCCTCAATGGGAACCACTTGGTGTAGATTCTTAGTTTTTTTATAAATATATCATTAAAGACTTATTTTAAAGTAAGATCCTCATTTGTTATAAGTTGCTAATTGTTGTTTTTATTTTATTTTATTTTAATTATTGCTCTTCTGTCTCTTTTGTCTCTTTTGTAAACAAACTTTCAACAAAGTCTTCTCATTTTGTGAATGTATACTTTTTGTGTCTATCTCCCTTGTTTTTTTGGTTGGAGTTTCTTCTTGATTTGTTAGAATATACTTATAGTACTAAATTCGTACCAAACACTTTACATAAAGTCTCATCATTTGCAACTTCAATGAATTACCACATATTCACATCTACGACATATATAATAAGGCAAGTGTGAATTGTGACACCAGAAGTGACATTGGATTTTTAAAAGATAAACTTTGGTAATTCTCGTTTATAATATTTATAACTTTAGTATAGATAAAGATGAAATTAAAATGAGGGAGAATTCTGTTAAGAGAGATTGAAATAATTGGAAGAGTGACGTATGAATGCACATGAAGATGGTGATGGTTTAATATGCCAGCCAACACACAGCAACATCATTGAGATCCACATTTCTTTCTTACATCATATTCCTTTTTTCATAATCTCAGTTATATTGATTGTTTAAAAAATAAATTTGAAGTTTTGTTATAAAACAATTCATTCAATAAAAATTTGGTGATATGTGCGCAACTTGACTAATCCCAGAGTGAGTAAGCCAATCAACACAACTCATCCACCAAATTTTTAACCTGGCATTTGATACATATATATACTACTAGTTCAAAAGCAGCACATTGCATATTTAAACTAGGAATTGAAGTCGATAGGATTTTGAGTTTATGTCTTGTTCTCGAGCTTGTTCAACCACTTTACCACAGCCGTTGCTTTCATATGTTGAATTGTGAAACATATAATTATATACTATCAAAATGTAAAGATCTTTAGAGTATATTTTTTTAAGTGTTGACATTTAACAAGTCTAGGATATGAATTAAGCACAAAGTAGGTTAAACATTAATAGTAAACCATGTGCCTCAATAGTATTGTAATGTAATTTGCAGAATATAAAATTTAAGAATATTCTAGCAACAATAAAAGATGCATACTCTTATGAAGTCATTATTGCATATAATATGAAACAGAAATTCTTTATTGTAACTATTCACATCATTAATCTACTTTTCAGTTTATTAAATTTTGTAAATATATTTAAATATTCAAACTATATGACTATTTGGTAGGACTACTAATGTAGTTAAATCAATTACGATCTACTGTCTTATTGATTGAGGTTGTGGAATACATTGTAGCCCTAAAGTTTTCATTTGTACTAAAAAAGTTTTAAGTTTACGTTTTGTGATGAAAAGATGTACTCCCTCCGTTCCTTGAAAAATGATGTTTTGGATTTTTATTTTGTTCCACAAACATTGATGTTGTGGAGTTTTAAATGCACTTTTTGATAATTAATGTTAAGAAATTATAAACTTCAAAAAGTATTGATTAAAAGTATTCAAATTTTTGAATTACTATTGGTTAATAATTATTGAAAAATAGTTAGTGTTAAAAAGTAATACATTAATTATTTACAATTAATTGTTTCTTAATTTGTGTGAAGAAGGCAAAACATCATTCTCTACGCAACAGGGAGAGTAACATTTAATAAGTTATTGCTGATACTAAAAACATAACATTGACTAAATTTTTAGAAAAATATTCAATAAGTTTAAATAGAATCTATCTTCTATTTATACAACCGAATTACGTCTTATAGAATCTATCTTCCCACATGTAACACTTGGAACAAACCTAATATTACATATTGTGATTTCAGATTTGAGGGATTACACGTTTCGATCTAAAACTTCCATGAAATGGTGATTACCAATAAATATATGGTAAGAAATTCGGGCTTAAAAAGGATGGTTAGGTTAATGTGGGAAGTAAGCTACCGACAAGAGTTATTTTGATAGGCTGTGTTGGAATTCGAGTAAATGGGGAAAAAGAGAGATCTTTATGACCCAAAATTATATTAAAGCAAAAGAAAAAAGGGGAACACACTTTACTGTTCACTTAAGAGAAGACGATCAGTTTCCTCTCCAACTGTCTTGTCATGTTACTTTCCGTATCGCCCTCCAGAAAAAAACGCTGTCGTTTTCGTCTCGCTACCAACACAAAACCAATGAAATCCCTCAAATTGTGTTTGGTTGTTTCTTATAAATATTAGGGAAAATTGGTTGTATAACACCAAAAAAAATTATAATTCAAATTTTAACCAAAACACCGTGTGATCAAATCTCAACTATTAGATTTAGGATTTTTTGTTAAGATTTTAGTTATACTTTTTTTTGGTTAGACAACAAATTAACCCAACTATAGTTAATCAATATGTTCATTTCTTGCAAGTGTGGAGATAACTACACGTATTGTCACTTAAATAATGCATCCTTTTAAATTATATAGAGATTATAATCTATCCACAATAGTTTTGATTAGACCGTAAGACAACTAGTTTGTTTGTGGGTATAAATTCAACTCTTTATCAAATCCTAACAACATTTTGAAGTTGTGCATCTATTATGAAAATAGCTAATTGACGTTTGCGTTCCACATTTCTAAACCGTCCATTATTATTTTAGAAAAAAGAAGAAGACGAATCTATGATACATTATGCCAAACAAACTCTAGAACAAATGAGCATAAAACCGAAAATATCTAATATAAATTTAATAAGCTTTCCTACTTGTCATTTATGCTCTTTGAAACAGGTTATGCGGCCACAATATTTGATAGAAGATGTTACTAGAGTCGGCCATGAGGATAGCCAATGAGTTTTTTTTTTCTAAAAGAAAAATATATATTTATTGAAAGTAACAAATCAGGTCAAACTCGTAACATCTTGCTTCTTAAAACAGAACTTTACCACTACCATGCAAAAGACATTTTTTGTTAATTTATGGATCGGTTAAAGAAAGTATAACTAAACCGTTATTAATCCACCAATAAACAGAGTACAAATCCCACTGACTATAACTCCAGCTCTTAGGGCTGGGCAAAAAATCCGTTAAATCCGCGATTCGTTTCGATCCGAACCGAAAAAATCAAATATCCGTAAAGTTTCGAAGCAAAGCAAATATTAAATTGGGCGATCCATAAAAAACAAAGCAAATCGCAAATATCATTTTAGAAAAACCGAATATCCGATCCGATCCGTTAAATATATTATAATATAAAATATATATCTAATGTATATAATTAGTTATTATTATTTTTGTTATTATAGATGTACAATGGTGAAAAATTATACTCAACTCATTCATTTTTGTTAAATATTTGATTTTTATTATGAATAAATAATAAAATAAATAAATAATAATTAAAATTTCACGGATCGGATCGGATAGTTACGGATATCTTAAAAAAATTCGGATATTTGATTTTTCACGGATCGAATCGGATATCCGCGGATATCTAAAAAAAATTCGGATATCCGAATTTTCGGATACTCAAAAATTCACGGATCGGATCGGATCGGAAAATCAAATATCCGTTTAAAACAGATCGGATCACGGATACCTGCATTTTCCCTATTATTTGCTTCGTGGCCAGGGCTACCAGCTCTCACGTTAGCCACTATACAACCACGTTACCACTATAAACCTTTTAGGGTAAAAATACTCTTTTCACTCAGTTTGGGATTTGATGTAAGTGTGATAAAAAAATTGTTGATGTAACGTTTTAAAAGTAAATATGGAAAAGTGTCGTCGTCAGAAATATTTTAGTGATCTCGAAAAAGATCAACTAGAATAATATAAGATTTTCAACAAAAAAAAATTCACAGGTGAGTAACAACGGTGTAAATGGTATACAAAGTAGAGGAAAATAAAAGAAAAATTAAGAAGAAAAGAAAAAGTTATTTTTTTTTTCCTCAGAACTGTAACTTTATTAAAAATAATAAGTGATTACAATGTAGACTTTCAGAGAAAACTTGGAACATAGTAATGATAACAGAAAGAAACATTATTCGGAATATTAGATTTGACAAGTAGATCTGCAGGAACATTTTGTTCTCTTGATATCCATGTGAAATTAACTTCCTCAAACAGAATCATCCATCTCCTAATATCTCGAATCCAGTTGTAGACATGTAAATTAACTGTGGAACCATTCAATAGATTCACCACTTCTTTGCAGTCTCCTTCAAAGATTACCTTTCTATAACCCTTGCACCAAGCATGTTGCATCCCAAAAATTAATGCTTGTAGTTCACTTTCTAGTACCGTGATATGAGCTTTTCCTCTAGCTTGACCTGAACCCCTATAATTACCATATCCATCTCTGAAAATCCATCCTGCTTGTGTGATTAACCAATTTCCCGAATTCAAGCCATCATAATTACACTTAATCCACTCTACTGGTGGTCTTTGCCACAATCTGTGTTGAGTTGTTCTTCTAATTGCTCTGATTCCTCTGTTTTCATTCTGATCGTGAAGAGAGTCACCTACCATATTCCATTCTTGCATATCTGACTTTGCCAAACGTAATACTTTTCTCCATGATTGGCTTTTTTTGTTGAAAAGGTAACAAATTGCGACTTTTCCAAATTCTCCGTAAATCCAAATTGCAATTTGTTGATCTTCATCTGAGATTTCTGAAGTATTTGAAGAAAGGATTACCTCCATTTTTTCTTCAAACGTAGTTGCAGTATTCAAGAGATTCAGGTTTGAAATTCCTGAGGCTCGCCACAAAACTTGTGCACAAGGACAGTCAAAGAAAAGGTGACCAATAGTTTCTTCTTGTAAGCAACATCGACAACAAAGGGGAAAATGTCTCAGATGTCTTTTCCGCAGTGTTTCTCCAGTTGGTAAAGCTTCAGCCAGCATCTTCCAGAGGAAATAATGTATTTTAGGGGCTGTTTTAATCTTCCACATAGAGATTTTGAGTTGGATGTTGCCAGGGGGTGGTAGCACTTGATTTGGACCTGGCAAATGAGTAGAAAGCCAATATACAGATTTCATCGAATAAACTCCATTTTTGTTATAATGCCAACCAAAAACATCTTCTTTGGCTTGAAAACTCAGCTTTATTGATAAGATTGTACTAATATCTTCATCTACCACTTTTTCTCTTACTTTGTCTTCGTCCCAATCTGAACCTGAAGAATTCATTAAATCCTTGACCATTAGTGATATGCTCAAATTAACCTAGAGCTAACTCTCTCAAATTAAGAGATCAATGTAGTACTTTAGGTATCGAAATCCACAGGGAATCAGAAAACACAATAGATTTATGAGTTCGAATTATGCTAAGCAAGATTATGAGAATGCAAAAACAAAGCAATAAAAACTGTTGTAAATCAATTAGAGAAAAGCGCTAGGCACAGGGAAATCTCCAGTGAATCAAAATTGCAGATAAATCAATTGATAGGATTATTAAAGCACAGTTCTTGAACATGAACACGAAAGTAAAACAAACCAGCTTCCGCTGCGAATATTATCTATGAATAAATCCTAGAAAACCAAATTCCTTTGCGAATCCTATGAATCTAAACAAGCATTAATTTCAGGTTCAATTGTTCACAAAACCCTAAGCCAAATTCCTTTGCGAATAGGAATTTTGCTCATCAAAGACTAGATCAGGAAATTAATCAAACTCTCGTTTCTATTAATTATCCTAAGATCAGATTTCAGTTCATGACGCTAAAATCAACAATAAAAGCAAGTCAAGATGAAGAACATTCTAATGATATTATCCTAACAATGAAATCAGATCTAGCAATTTATCAAACACTTTCGAATAACCCTAAACCTAACAAAGGAAATTACTCAGACATATCGAATAATGAAAACATGGTTTTATTAAAAGATAAATCAAAGAGTTAAGTAAAATAAAGCGTAAGTCTAAACAATGACTTAGAAAACACATATATAGGGGTACAAAGTCGGCTAGAAACTTAAAAGTAAACATCTGGAAACTTCGGGCTTCGAACGGACTTTTCTGATTAAAATCTGGGCTTGGTCGCGCAGGGTGTCGATCGACACTGATAGATGGTGTCGATCGACACCAACTTCAAACTCGGATTCTTCTGCTTCTCAAGTCGTAGTGTCGAGCGATGGTCAGTGATGGTGTCGCTCGACACAGACTTCAAATCTTCATTCCGAACTTTGCATTTTGCCACTTCATTCCGCGAATGCTCCAAAATATCCAGTAAACATCTTTTAAGCTCCAATCGTCCTTGTACTTGAAAAGACTCTAAAACCAACACAAAACATAACAAAGACTCTAGATATAGGACTTATATCATGGCTTAAACAGGGTAAAAACCATGATATATCAATTAGCATATCCGACATTAGCTTTGAAACTGGTGGTCTTGGTGGGTGAAGTGGTAGCCATGGGTCATGCCATACACTAATTGTTGATCTGTCTCCAATAACAAAACGTAATCCTTTCTTGACTAAATCTCTGCCTTGAAGAAGAGAAGTCCAAATGTAAGATGATTTTTTCTTCTTTTTGGCATTCAAAATATGAGTATCTTGAAAGTATCTTCCTTTAAGCATTTTTGCCATCAAGCTCTGTGGATTCTGCATTATTCTCCAAACATGTTTGCCTAAGAGAGCAAAATTAAAATTCTCCAAGTCTCTAAACCCCATACCTCCTTCTTTCTTTGGTAGGCTCATACGATTCCATGAGTACCAATGCATTTTATTTTTATGGTCACTTGAACCCCACCAGAATCTCTGAAGTAATCTGTTAATCTCCTCACATATTTCTTTAGTTAATTTGAAAACATTCATAGCATAAACCGCCATGGCAAGAGCCACAACTTTTAATAGAACCTCTTTACCACCTGGTGAAAAAAATTTCTTGTTCCATCCTTATGTTTTCTCTTTAACCTTTTCAATAATGAATTGGAAAAGTTCACTCTTCTTTCCACCAAATTGTTCTGGCAACCCCAAATACTTACTGCCTCCTCCGTCATTATGGATTCCAAGAAGTCTACGCATACATGTTTTTACTTGATGGTTGACCCTGCTTCCAAATGCGATTGATGATTTTCTGAGATTTACCGCTTGACCTGAGACAGCTTCATACTTTGTCAGAACATCTTTAAGAGCTTTACACGATTTATCATTTGCTAGAGTGAAGAACAAAGAATCATCAGCAAACAATAAATGTGTAAGCGCTAGACTATTATTTCTGACTTTGATTCCTTGAATCTCCCGTTTTTCCTCAGGTTTGTTCATCATTTGTGATAACACCTCAACACCACACAATATAAAAAGATAAGGAGACAGAGGACCTCCTTGTCGAATACCTCTTGTAGGCTGAATGAATCCCTTAGGTACACCATTGATAAGGACCGAGTAGCTCACTGATGTAACACACTGCATAATCCATTCAATCCACTGCTCATTAAAACCCATACTCCTCATAGTTTGTTCTAGAAATCCCCATTCCAAACGGTCATAAGCTTTACTGATGTCTGTTTTGATCGCCATGTAAGATTTTAACTATCTTTTCCTTGCTTTCAGAGCATGAAAAACTTCGTGAGCCATTATAATGTTATTTGTGATCATTCGTCCAGGAACCAAAGCAGCTGGATTATCGGTAATGATACTTGAGAAATGTGCTTTCAATCTGTTGACAAGTATTTTAGAAATTATTTTGTAACTTACGTTACAAAGAGCAATAGGCCTAAATTCCCCCATTGATGTTGGTGCTGTAACTTTCGGAATCAGGCATAAGTTGGTATGATTATGTACTTGATCCATACTACCCTCTTCAAAGAATCTCTGAATCTCGTGAATCATAGCAGGACTTATCTCTTTCCAAAATTGTTGGTAGAAAATACCAGTAAAGCCGTCGGGTCCGGGAGCACGATGAGGTCCAATATTGAAGACAACCATATGAATTTCATCTATAGATACTGGTCTAGTTAGATCAGAATTCATAGCATCAGTCATAGTAGCTTGATAATCTTGAAATACTTCTTGAGTAATGATTTCAGGGATACTAGATCATGTATATAATCCTTGGAAATATTGTACTGCAACATCATCTATAGCTTTATCACCTTTTTGCATAACTCTGGCCTCATTGAGAATTGAATGGGGTCTTGAATGATTCTATTTGGTCTTAGTCTGGTTATGGAAATATCAAGTATTTCTATCACCAGCCTTTAACCAGCCATTTCTACTTTTATCCTTCCAAAAAGATTCTTCATCAATATAAGCTTGATTCAATTCTTGCTTCAGGCGTGCTCTTTGAATCGGGGTTGAGTTGCCTGAGGAGATTGATGAAAAGAAAAAGTTGTTTTAGAAGAAAAGAAAGTCTTCCGTATTTTTCAAGTGGGAAGAATTCCTCCTTTTCAGTTACTTTTTTATTTTTTCAGAAGAATTATTTTTCTTCTCATTTATTCTTGACTGGTATAAATAAGGAAGATGTTTTTTTCTTCTCTTTTCTTTTCCTCTATAAATGTCATTCAGTCATACCCAAAATAATTCGGCTAGAGTATGCTTTTTTGGGAGGGCGCTTCGTACAATTAGGATAAATTATGTTTAGCTTCTTCTAGTAATATCGGGTTTGTATTAACAATTCACGATTTTTACAGAAAATACCCTATACAAAAAAAATATTTACTTCAATTTTTGTTCTCTTCATAATTTTGCGTGTATAGTGTTTCATCGTTAATATTCAAACTTACAAGAAAAAGGAAAGAAAATGTGAGCGTGTGTGAGCCGTGTGTGTGTAAATGAAAAAGGTAAGGTGTAGAATTAGGCCACGAGTGTGGAGAGGGAACAAAGAGAAAAAGAATTAAAAGGTTAGGAAGAGACTCAAAGAAGAGACAAAAGAAAGAGAAAAAGAAAGACCCACAAAAATAAAACACACGAATAAAAATTGAGATGTAGCATTAGACACGACTAATAGCTTAGGGCTCTAGATCATGAGTTTGTTTTTTTTTACGGATAAAATGTGGAAATTTCACTACAAGAAAACAGCCGCAAATCCGACAGAATTTCCGACTGAATTTGTTCCGTCGGAAATTTTCCGACAGTAATCCGACTGATTCCCGACCGAACTGAAATTTTTCAATTCTGTCGGAAATCTGTCGGAATTATTTCCGACGGACACTAAGACTGTCGGAAATCGGTCGGATTACTGGATCGGTAACTAGACGGTGCCGGTGCCGGAGGAGATTCCGGTCCGCTGTCGGAAATCTGTCGGAAAAAATCAAACCGTTACTAATTTCCGACAGATTTCCGACAGACACCCCACTGGCTGTCGGAAATCTGTCGGAAACAATAGCCGTTATATAGCCGTTATTATATCCGTTTGATTTTCGACGCTTTTCCGACAGATTTTCGACGGTCAGCGTATTTATATATATGATTCCACACAACTTCATTCACTCACAACAACAACAACTTCCAGCCAAACATTTGTTAGAAAAAATCGTTAAGAGAGTGAGATGTCATCTTCTAGATATTATAGATCGTGGATGGATGAAGAGATGTATGATCCGGAGTCGAAGACATTAAATGAAAGTTATGCACGAGGTATATGCGAGTTCATGGCGGTTGTCGAAAATCGAAAGGTAATAAAATGTCCATGTTTAAATTGTTGCAATTCGCGTAATGTTAAGGTAGAACAAGTTTGGCATCACTTGTATACCAATGGTTTTATGCCGGGATACAAAATTTGGTTTTTTCATGGAGAAACTAATAATGATGGTGCTAGTAGTAGCAGTGCACCATATGTTGCGGATAGCTTAGGCGAACATAGAACGGATAACTTAGGTGAACATAGAACGGATAGCTTAGGCGAACATAGAACGGAAGTAGATTTTGGTGTAGGTACCGCTGAAATGGTTCATGATGCGTTTAGAGAGAATTTGCCATCGATCGTAATAGGGGAGGATAGAGTAGAAGAACCAAATGAAGAATGTAGAAGATTTTATGATATGTTAGACGCAGGGAAGCATCCCTTATATCATGGGTGTCGAGACGGACATTCACCTTTATCAACTGCTAGTAGACTGATGACCATTAAGACGGACTTCAATTTGGCGGAAGACTGTGTTGATGCGATAGCAGATTTTGTGAAAGATATTTTGCCTAAAGATAATCAGGCACCTGCATCATACTACGAGATACAGAAACTTGTAGCTGGTCTTGGTATGCCGTATCAGGTGATAGATGTATGCATCGACAACTGTATGCTATATTGGAGAGAAGACGAAGACCGGAGAAGATGTAAATTTTGTCGTAAACCGCGGTATCAGGAAACTGGTGGGAGAGTTCCAATTCCATATAAACATATGTGGTACTTACCATTGACAGCGAGGTTAAAGAGGTTATATCAATCTGTGCGAACGGCAGAACAAATGAGATGGCATGCAGAGCATCGTCAAGATGGAGAGATTACACATCCTTCAGATGCAAAAGCGTGGAAACATTTTCAAATATTGTATCCGGATTTTGCATACGAGTCAAGAAATGTGCACCTCGGGTTAAGTACGGATGGTTTCAACCCATTTAGGAAGCATGGAAGGTAGTATTCTTTGTGGCCCGTAATCGTAACACCGTATAATTTGCCTCCTGGTATGTGCATGCGTCGAGAGTTTTTATTCCTCTCCGTTCTTATTCTCGGCCCTGAGCATCCGAAGAGATCACTTGATGTATTCCTCCAGCCATTGATTTATGAGTTACAAATGCTATGGAGTCACGGTGTCGAAGCATTTGATGTTTCACGGAAGCAGAATTTTCTGATGCGTGCGGTCCTTATGTGGACTATTAGCGATTTCCCAGCATATGGTATGCTATCTGGATGGACTACTCATGGAACATTATCGTGCCCGTTTTGCCAAGACAACACTGACGCTTTCCAATTGAGGAATGGAAGAAAGCCGTGTTGGTTTGATTGCCATAGAAGGTTTCTACCGGACGGCCATCCTTATCGTCGGTCTAAAAGATTATTTAAGAAAAATAAACAAGTGTTTGATGCTCCAATTGATGAGATAGACGGTCGTACTATATTGGAGCAGTTGAGAGATTTTGGTGCTGAGAGGACTCCTGATTGTGGGGGTAATGGGCATGAACCGCTTTGTGGTGTAGGAGGAGCTCACAACTGGCACAAGAAGAGTATATTTTAGGATTTGCCGTATTGGAAGGATCATTTATTAAGGCACAACCTCGATGTGATGCATATTGAAAAGAACTTCTTTGACAACATCATGAATACGGTGTTAAACATCCCGGGAAAGACAAAAGACAATGTGAAGTCTAGGATGGATGTTTCAAAGATTTGCTACCGTGCTTATCTTGATCGTCTTCCCGATGGTACATATCCTTTTCCTCCGTACCGATTGCAAATACAAAAGATAAGAGAATTTTTCCGGTGGATTGAACACGAAGTTAAATTCACTGATGGATATGCAGCTAATCTGGGTAACTGCGTAGACTCGCGATACCTAAAGTTTTTGGGACTGAAGAGTCATGATTGTCATGTACTGATGCAGAGGCTTCTTCCATTTGCTTTTACCCATCTTCTTCCTCAAACTGTCCACGAATCTATTGCAGCAATTGGTGCTTTCTTTAGGGATTTATGCACGAGGACACTTACAGTTGAGGGGATCCGTAATTTAGATGCCAATATACCAGTGATCCTTTGCAATCTTGAGAAGATCTTTCCGCCGTCTTTTTTTGATGTTATGGAACATCTTCCCCTACACCTCCCCCGCGAAGCCGAACTAGGTGGTCCCGTTCAATTTCGTTGGATGTATCCTTTTGAGCGGTACATGTTCCATCTAAAGAAGAAGGTCAAAAATTTGGCTCGAGTTGAAGGTTCTATTGTCGCACAGAGTATCAATGAAGAATCATCACAGTTTGCGGAATATTACATTCCGCGGGAAGTTAGTACGAAGAGTAGACGTCCTGCTCGTTATGATGATAAAGGTGAGAGAGTCACGTATGCCGCGATTGTCCCTGAGATGTTTTTGCAAGTTGGCCGAGTGATTGGGAGAGGGAAGAGACGCTTTCTATCATAAGATGAGTGGAGTCACTTACATATGTATATCCTAACAAATTGTGAGGAGATGGCGAAGTACGAAAGGTAAAAACAGAACTTATTTAAATACATCTTGTTTTTAATACCTAAGTAATATATAGGTTTCATATGTTATATATTTTTGTTTGCTTTCAGGATTTACATTGCATCAATACGTCGCTATTATCCAGAAATGACAGAAGACGAACTTGGAGAATCTAAGGAAAACGAGTTTCCAAATTGGCTGCAATATTACGTAAGTTTTAAAAAAACGCTTACATTTCTTAAAATTAGTGAATTAATTATTACTTAATTAAATGTTTGTTTATTAATTTGTATAAATTATTATCTCAGGTTTCTGAAGGAATGAAGAATGGAGAAAGGTTTCCGACATGGTTACAAGAGATAGTTTCTGGCCCAAGCTTCGGAGCAACTTCATACACTCGGTATTGCACTAGGGGATTTGCATTTAGGATTCATGAAGAAAGGCCGAGGGCAACTGCAGATTACGGTATTTCAGCTACAAGTGGTGATGTAGTCTACTACGGGATTCTCAAAGAAATATTGCAAGTGCGCTATCCAGGAATGTTGGGCATGAGGTGCATTGTTTTCTTGTGTGAGTGGTATGATCCGTCATACCCAGAAGGTGTTCAGGTGAGCCAATTTGGCGTCACTTCAGTAAATTCTTCTAGGAGACTGCAAAAGTATGACCCATTCATCCTAGCATCACAGGCAGACCAGGTTTGATTTTAAAATTTTATAATACGTGCGTTATGGATAAATAATGATATTGTAATTGCCTAAACTAAATATGTTTGTTTCAGGTATGCTACATTTCTTACCCTAGGGTAACACATCGAGGAGATTCTTGGATTACAGTGACTCCAATTAATCCAAGAGGGAGACTATATGGAGTTGCTGAGCAAGATGCTATGCAACCAACTAGAATTACTCCGATGGCTCCAGTTGATCATTCTTCAGCGGTGGACCTTTTTGTTGATTTCACTGAATTTGGTGATAATATCGTACATTCAGAATCAGAAGAAGAAGTTGGAGAATTTGATGAAGACGAAGACACAATTCCTTCGGAAGGATCTGATGAAGAAGAAGAAGTTGGAGAATTTGATGAAGAAGAAGTTGGATAATTTATATATATATATATATATAATTTTTTTTAAATGATATATATATATATATATATATATAATTACGACATATCTGTATATTATATATATATATATTTTATATAAAATGATTTATATATATATATATATTTTTTTTAAATGATATATCTGTCGGAAATCCGTCGGAAATATATATATATATTTCCGACGGATTTCCGACAGAAACGGATATTTATATAAATAATCTTTTTGTGTTATTTTGAATATTGCGTCGGAAATCTGTCGGAAATATATATATATATTTCCGACAGATTTCCGACGCAATATTCATATCATGCTCACCTTAAAAGACGACACGTGTTACCCTTACATCTGTCGGAAATCTGTCGGAAATATATCTATTTTTCCGACAGATTTCCTACAGGTTTGGGGATTTCATGTCAAACTCTTGAATTTCGAGAAGACAAAGTCTCGGCATACAATTCTGACAACTAAAGTGAAAGATAATTGAGTAAATAACCTTCTCGATGTTATACAGAAGATGTTTTGCGATTTTGTCATGTTTCAACCAAAAACGTTTCATACAGTTACATATACAAAACAATAGATGTTTACGGAAAATACTAAATGTTTAGAATTTGAAAGTAACAATGACCATTACAAGTATTTTATCTTCCAAATATTGCTCCAACCATGCTATTAACTTGTAACTACGAATACGGATCATAAACAAGCTTAAAACCCCAATTCTGTCGGAATTCTGTCGGAAAAATATACATTTTTCCGACAGATTTCCGACGGAATTGGAGATTTCAGGTAAAAATATGTACAAAATGCTAACAATTTTTCCAAACCCTAAAACAACAAAAAAACATTATTTAAATTTCCCAAACCCTAAAACAACAAAAAAAACATTTTTTAAATTTCCCATACCCTAAAACAACAAAAAAACATTTTTTAAATTTCCCAAACCCTAAAACAACAAAAAAACATTTTTTATATTTCCCATACTTTATAACAACAAAAAAACATTTTTTAAATTTTTCATACCCTAAAACCACAAATCTGTCGGAAATCTGTCGGAAAAATATACATTTTTCCGACAGATTTCCGACGGATTTGTCAATTTTTACCCGCGAAATGAAAAATAAATACTGCGAAATCATTTACACGCGGTCATTTAATTTATTTCGATTCCGACGGATTTCCGACAGATTTTAAAATCTGTCGGAAAGCTGTCGGAATTTCTGGGTTATTAACAGCCGCTTCTTCTCCCCCGAAGAACACAATTCACAGTTACAAAAATCTCTAAAATCGCCTCCTCCGCCTCCGCTGCTCGCCAATCGACGATTTGGCCATTGTCTTCGCCGGATTTCGCGATTCTCCGCCTCCGATCCTCTCCCCCACCGAGCCTCGCCTCCTCCGCCTCCGTTTCTTCATCTTCTCCGCCGGTTGCCGGAATTCGTCGCCGGAAACCAACTGTTCCTTCTTCTCTACGGTGCTTCAATGGCTGATTTGCCATCACATTTGTAAGATTCCAATTCCTAATTCCTTTTGGTTAGTGAATTAGGAATTGATTTAGTGAATTAGGAATTGATTTTGTGAATTAGGGTTAGATTTTGTGAATTGATTTTGTGAATTAGGGTTAGATTTAGGATTATGAAATTTTGTGAAATTAGGGTTATAATTTAATTTTAATTTGGATTAATTATTGAATTTTGTGAATTAGGGTTAGATTTAGGATTTGGGAAAAATAAATTTTGAAATTTTATATATTTAAAAATAGGAATAATATAATGAATTTATATATAAATTTAGAAATTTTAAGATTATGAATTAATTTTTGAATGTATATATGAATTTAGAAATTTTTTAGATTTAGGAAAAATATATAAAGAAATTTTAATATAATGAATTTATATATAAATTTAGAAATTTTAAGATAATGAATTAATTTTTGAATTTATATATAAATTTAGAAATTTTATATATTTAGATTTAGGAAAACTATATAACATTATTTAAAAACCTTATAAAACTTTACAAAAACCTTATAACATTATTTAAAAACCTTATAACATTTTACAAAAAGCTTATAACATTATTTAAAAACCTTATAACACTATTTAAAACCTTATAACACTATTTAAAAACCTTATAACACTATTTAAAAACCTTATAAAATTTTAAATTTTAAATTTTAGAATTTTTGAAATTTAAACCAATGTTTTTTTAAACCATTATATTTTTATAATTATAGATTTTTCATATATTTAAAATATAATATCATATAAATCTAGGGATTACGGTGGTTTCGCCACTGTATCTGGCAGCGGCCAACCACGTCGTCATCCGAGTAGATCTCGTTCGACTTCGACGTCTGCACCTACACCGTCGTCTACACCTCTAGAGACGCCGGTGACACCAGCAGCCACCACAGCACCGACGCAGATTAGCGTCGAGGACTTCATGGGTCTTCCTGGACGAGAGAGGTTGACTAGACTCCATCCAGACCAGCTCGGTAGAGACAGATGGTAAGTTTTTTGTTCCATTTATGTTTTTTTTTTAACAAATTTAATTTAATTGCGACTAATGTTACATTTTTTCCTGTAGGTTTGGTGATTCTCGCAGCGGGATTTCGAAGTCCCTCAACAAGATGGAAAACTCTTTGCTCAGCCGTCCTTATGCGACGTACACCGCCATGCCACTGGAGGATCAAGATATGTGGTTTCGCCAATTTGCGGTAAGTCATCTGTTTTCACAATTTTTACTTTCATTTAAATTATTATTATTTATATTTAATTAATTTTTCTTTTTGCAGCAAGAATTTAGGTGGGACCCACACATGACCGCTCTGGTCAGGCAGGAATTCGACTCTTATGCAGCACTGCACTACTCGAAGAAGGTGTTCGAGTGGAAGGATAAGTGGCTACTCGGTGAGGTGCCAAAGGAGATGGTTGAGAAGCCGGAGTTGTGGAACGGGTTCATCGCCTATTGGCAACTACAGGCTACCAAGGAGAGCTCTACATATCACTCTAGCAACCGGAACAGTCAGCGCAACGGCAAGGGACTTTCCACCCACAACCTTGGAGCTACCAGCAAGAAGACAAAGGCTAGGGATATGGTAAGTTTTTTATGTACGTCTTGGTTTTTAATTTTTTTTTTGTTTTATACATTTATATTATCAAATAAATATCTATCAACTGCAGGCTAAGAAGTTGGGTCGGGATCCCAACAACTTGGAACTTCTGCTAGCAACACACACCGACAAGAATGGTGTCGTCCAGGATCCGGTAGCTCGGGAGATTCAGGAGAGCGTCCAAAGAATGGAAGAGGAGTACATTCTGTCTCAGCCATCCGTGGAAGGAACCCCTCCCCTCACCCAAGCCCCGGACGACATCATCAACGAATTCGTCTTAAAGGTATGTAAAATTTAAAATAGTTTTCAAGTCTTTTTCATTTACAATTTAATTTGTTCCGCAGGTTGCTCCGCAGAGCAAAGGGCGGCTTTATGGTCTTCCCGACGATGCAATATCATCGGGGTCATCTTCTTACTATAGCGAGACATCCGACCTGAGAGCCCAGATGAAGGAAAAGGACGTCGAAATTAAAGGTTTGAAGACGACGGTCCAAGAGATACGAGATGCACAAGCCGCTCTAGAAGCCGAGCGGGAGAAGGAGAGAGCCGAGCGGGACAAGGACAGGGAGATGATGCAACGGATGATGGCGTACTTGGGCCGCAACCCGAATTTTCCGCCGGGGCCCACTACTTAGATTTTTATTTTCAATCTTTTATAAAACAATATTACTTTTTATTGCTACTTTTAATTTTATTTTAATTTCTACTTTTAATTTTATTTTAATTTAAATAATTCAAATTTAAAATTTAAAATTTATATTAAATTAATAATTATTTAATTTATTATATTTTTTAATAATTTCTACGAATACGTCGGAAATCCGTCGGAAATTTATCCGTCGGAAATCTGTCGGAAATAAAACTGTCGGACATCTGTCGGAAATAAAACCGTCGGAAGTCTGTCGGAAAGTCGTCGGTTTACATGTTATCGGAACTCGTCGGAAATCAGTCGGAAACAAAACCGACGTATTTCCGACGGAATTCCGACGTCTCGCCGGACTCCGACAGGCTGTCGGAATTCCGTCGGAAATATAGCCGTCGGAAATCTGTCGGAAATTTGTGACAGATTTCCGACAGAATTACCATTTCCGACAAGATAGAAACGACAGACAAATCCGTCGGAAATCTGTCGGAATATGCGTTTTCCGACAGACTTCCGACGGATATTTCCGTAGGAATCTCGCTGTTTTCTTGTAGTGTTTTGAATCTTTGGCTTATAATCTCTTTGGTACTCTGAGTGAGTCACTAGATATTACGATTCAAAGAATAACCCTCTGTCTCCAAAGGAATTTGAACCCATGCACAAGAAAACCCGGGTCATGAGTTAATAACAAGTTATGCGACTTGCGAAAGGTGAGAAGAAACATATATTTTCCATATAGATGTAGGTTTCGGGCGCATTTCATGTAACAAGATTATATGGTCCTCAAATATAGGCATCCAACCATTATCGACCTAAAACTTAGTCAACTTTTTTGTTTCTATACCCAAATAGGTTAGTGGCGAGTTTTTGGACTTGGGTAATCGACTAGTAGCGAATTTTCTGTCTCCAGGTCATGAGTTAATATCAAGTTATGTGACTTTCCAAAGGTTGCGCATTCTTGAATATTGGGAAGAAACAAATATTTATCGACAAGAGATGTACACTTTTCGACTTAAAACTCTTTAATTAACTTAAAACAAAGAAAAAACATTTTCTTGTTACTATTTCCGATTATAAAGAAACAAGCTTAATTTTAGTAAGAATGATGTGAAAGATGATCAATAGTATTAAATAATTACTATTGGTCACCATCCTATTGAAACCATATGGCAATTATTGATAATTTTGTTGAACTTAGCTGTATAATTGTGTCACGTTTTGGTCAAATATAGCCATGCATAATTCTTTGGTCCAAGTTGTACATGGGGTATTATGGATAATTTGAATAAATGCAAAAACGCTTAGAAGATTACGACAGAAAGCAACAAGACTATAGAGAGAGAGAGTGTGTGTGACAATCTTATTAGTCTTACTCTGTACACCGCATTTAACACCCCACTCGTGTGTCCTGTCTTTCAATTGCTTGTCCCGATTCAGTTTCAACGACAAAAAACCTTGTTCCTAATTTCACGCTCTTTGTTTGCAAACTTATACCAACTCTTTCTTTTCCATCTTTTCCAATCTCTAAATCCCTAAACCCCGCAAAAAATCGCTATCATCGTAGGCCATTGTATTGCCGAAAAACACGCAGAATTGACTGATTTTCCCTCACGTACAAGGCATTCATTCATTTGACTGGGGCTAACATAGAAATTCACATCATAATTGAGATTAGTCTCAACCGTGGTCCTCTTCGTCCAAAACATCGCCCCGATGAACGAAAATCTGTAGGTTCTACTCGGATGACTTAATCCACCAGTTGAGTTCATCAGCGGAGTGCCTGGATTACTACTACCATTTAAGCTCCTGTTGATCATAAAATCTACCCGTCTCGATTCCACAGTAACACTCTTGGGCATTTCTAATGCGACTCACATTTCACAACACAACCTGGTCCTAGTTTCGTAAAATCAGGGTTTTACCCCGTTTAGTAAATCACGGGAGATCAGTTTTCCAAGGACCAAAATCAGGACCATACTAAATCCTCAAAATCTAGGCTAAAAACAGACCCAAAGTTATAAGTGTAGGGTCAAAATGAGCCATAAACAAAGGCCAATCATGTTTTAAGTACTAGACCAAGGGGCTCAGGCAAACCCATCACTAGACCAAGGGGCTTAATCTCAACAACAAAACAACCGCGGAAAGATCAGACCTTAATCCATAAACAAAGGCCAATCATGTTTCAAGTACCCGATGATTAATCAGGGAATGGTAAATCATGGTTTCATGCAGATTAAGATTTTGATAGCATTTGTATTGTTATCTACCAATGCACGATAAAAGGCTATTAACCAGATTCTACAAACTGCTTGTGGTACCATCTCTCCTCATTGGTATATATATAAACCTACGGATACAAGATTATATACCTGTTTGATTAAAAAAAAACATTTGGTTATCATTCCAAGTTTTACATGGACTTTTCTTGCTCGAGTTTCTCAACCACAGCCTTCCTCTCGTCTTCCGAAAGAGCCATAAACATGAAAACAGATTTATCCCCAATGTCATCCTTCAACAAACCAAAACCAGATTCAAGATCAATCAGTACTATAACATTTCAATACTAACATAAATTCCAAAACCTCTACGAAAGCTCGTATATATACTAATCTTCAACAAGAAAACAATGTACCTTTATCGGCTGAGTGAATTTTCTTCCCGCAAATAATACAAATAACGCCATCCACGTTCCTAGCAACGCGAGTTTTGCCTCGTCATTCATCAAACCAGTCTGCGTAATCAGTTTTCGAACTTAAGTCACGCCAATCAAATCCCAATTCCCAAACTAAGATAGCGAAATACAATATATCGTAATCGAATTACCAAATGTCCGAGAAGAACTGAAGGTATGATGAATGTAAGAAGACCAGCTTCTAGCTTTCCATAACATAGTCCTGCACAAATTTGGCTATAAGAATTCAAAGCCTAATACATCAGTAACCAAGATTTCTATACCTTCTTTAAATACGAGTCCAGTAAGGGCAGCGAAAAGCGGACCAACGAACCAAACAGCGGTAGGATGATCAACAACATAATGAACCAAATTATCACTAGCTGGTCTAGCAAGTGCAGCATAAGCAGCTAAAGAACCAACAAAACCAAGTGCCCATAAAGCCTGAAGAGTCCTCTTAATCTCAGTGACATAAATATGAATCAAAAACAGTGATAGTCCCAAACCACTAGCACCAACAAAGTAAAACAAATCATGATTTTGCTTGATTGTTTCACTTAACCAAGAGCTTTCAGGTAAAAAAGCAGCAGAAGAAGCAACTACAAACGATGCAGCAGCAGTTACTAATCCTGACCTATACAGAACAACCTGAAAAACAATAAAGGAATCAACTTTCATGTCGAATTGAGCAAATTAAGATGACCCAATAACGAGAAACGAAGATTAGTGTGTAACTGAAGTAACCTCTTTGACATCGGATTGTTCTACAGTCCATGGACCGTAAACGCCTTTGTAAACGGTTCCATCGACGGATCCTTGTGAATTTTCGCTAATAGCTTTGAAATCGACTCGAGTCTTCCTCGAACCGGGTCTCGTTGGAGATTTGATGAATTTGGACGGAGGTGTGATTAGTGTCGTCGATAAGAAACGCGAAGCCATTGAGACGAATTGAAAGCTCTTGTGGTTTAGTGTCGTCATTGCAATTCGTAAACGGTGCAGATTCATCGGAAATGGTAAAACGTCGTCGTTTCGGTTTTGAGTAAGTAGTGACGTGGCTCTGTTGAATTGGTTTAAAAACAATGTGGTTATGATCATTTGATCATTTCATTGTTAGTAGGATAAAATTTGATAGAAACTAAGAAATATCTCAATGCTCAAATTATTTTTTTCTTTTCTTCAATATCTCAAGTCATTATATTATCATTTCCTTCTTCTTTTTAAGACAACCAAAGATTAGTATCATTAGGGGAGGGCATTCCGTTATTAGGTTCAGTTATTCAGTTCTAATTAAAATGAATCCATATAGAACTAAATGAGTTATGGATTGGTTCGGTTCGGTTTCACTTCGGTTTCGGTTTGGTATTGTTTCACATTTAAAAGTCCATATTGGAACCGAATTGATTCGGGCTCAGTTCGGTTTCGGTTATTAATTGAATAACCGAATCGAAACTTGTACAAATCAAGTAGCCGAATTAAAAATAAAACGCAAAAACATTATATGCAAAGTGTTTTGAGTCTAAAGTCCATAATGAAACGTCAAATGAAACATAAAATAAAACACAAAGTTTATAAACATAAATAAAACACAAAGTATCTTAGGACCAAAACACAAAATTTTAAGTAATACATAATTCTTAATTTGTGTTTTGGATATTTCGGTTATCCATGGATGTTCGGTTCGGTTTCGGTTTTCCAGTTCTAAACACATAAGATCCATTGGGTATTTTTAAAACATCGGTTCGAGTTCGGTTCCGGTAATTTCTGTTCGGTTCGACTCGATTTTTCGGTTCCAGGTATTTTTGCCCACCCCTAAGTATCATGTTCAAAAATTCGCTAGGCGTTACTCAGACCGTTTGAGTTGGACCTACTGTCTAACGAACAAATTTTCTGCAATGTATTCCATTCAATAATCAAGATATGACGCAATACCCGAGTATTTAAAGAGTCCGAGTACGCATAACGCAAGATATGAAGATGAAACATTAGGTAATTCATCTTCGTCGGATTTATGTTACTTGTTTTACATAAGGTTACATTACACAAGCCAAAGCTATCTTTATCCTTGCAGATGGTAAAAGAAAGTCACTGCATAACCAAATCACATTTTCGGTAAAAAAAACGAATCACGGTTTCCATTCTAAAGGGCAACAAAAGGAAACGCAAACCTTATTGAATCTCTATCTGTTGAGGAGATTCTTCTTCATCAGAGGCCATCCCATCTGCATCAACTTCCTCTTCCGTAATACCCGAGGCTTCAACCGTTCGAGTCACCCATTCCTTGAGCGGCTCTTCGTCGAGATCGAGTCTTAAAAGTCCAGCAAACATCCCACCCACAAATGCAATTGGCTCCTATAAAGAGAGACCATTAACAACAACATTGCAAGAAGATTAATTACATCAAAGGAAGAACATAAATAAAACTAACCCATCAAAAAACTGAAACAAAGGAAAAAACATAATGTAAATCAAGAACACACACAAGCAAATCAAGAAATTGAAATCTTCTCAAGATTGATCAAGAACACACACAAACACATCAAGAAATTGGTATTCCTGTGGATCAGCGTAAGGAAGAACACATTGATAAACCCTAATTACCAAATTTTATCACTCTAATTGCTTGATTATTGAGACCCTGCAGAGGAAAATCAATTCTGGTTCGAAAGATTTCATTTTTAGGAAAAAGAATTGAAAATAAAGAGTTTACCTTGAGAGCTTCAGAGAGAATGGGTTCTCCTTGAGGGAGATTGAAACAAGATGATTTCGAAATTAGGGTTCTGCGAGTCGGAGAAAATTGAGGACGAAATGAAACTTCACTGGATTTGATTCCGGTTGAGAACTGATAGATACAAAATCAAAAAAGAGCATTTTTAAAAGATTGTAAGATAATCAAAATCATTAGAAGAAGAAAGAAGAGGGACCTGGTGAAGCTGAGAGACGACCGTAAGCGAGGACATAGGAGAAGCAGAAGTTAGGACAAAACCCATTGCTTCTTCTTCTTCGTCGGTAGGGAGGAAAAAAATCGATTTGAGGATATTTCTCAGTTATTTATTTATTTGCATATATTCAATCTTAACTTTTTTTTTTTTTTTTTTTGTCGACATAAGATCTTCATTAAAATAGTTGGTAAAGGAAAATACAAATAAATTGAGGCCATACGGAATTTGAATTAATTAATACAAGCCATGCATGAGTAGCACGTGTACACTATACGTGTAAACTCACTGTGGAAGAAGAAAGTTGTAGCAACTTCTGGACTTTCGATTGCATGAACCACCGATGAGACAAATTCCGATGAGCCCCTCACCATGAAGTCCTCTGCTCTCGATTTTCAATTACCAACTGGAAACTCCTTAGTAGAACAGGGATCCAAATAGAGTGAAACTCGGATTATCCTTTCACCTTCCTTAGAAACCACCGCCGATCATCTTGGACCTCATGACATCACCCACAACCTTACATCGGTTTGACATCGGGGATTTGGGGGAAATAAAATTCCCCGCCAAGAGAAGATGACACTGAAATTGAAGTAAAGGAAACCAAAATCACCATAAAAGGATCTTGACTTCATAACCATCTTTAAGAAGAAGCCAAATCTGCAAAGGAGTAAAGATAATTCCGGCTACACCGGAACATATATCCGATTAACATGGAAAACATAATCGGTCGACGCCGGAAAACCAAATCGGACTTAGCCGAACTTTAGATCGGACTTAGCCGAATTTTAGATCCTAAAAGATTAGAAGACTGAAACAAAGAAAACTAATATTTACAAGACCACGACGACGGCAAGAGCCGAACGTCGGGCCAAGAAAACACGGCGGTTTTGTTCTTCTTTTCTTTCTAAGAGAGAAGATGGAGAAATAAGAATTCGAGAAGATCAAATGAGAAGGTTTAATTCACCCTCAATCTTAACTTTATTTACCCACAAAAATAAAATAAAATTTGTGGATTTGGGGATGTGTAATTTTAATTTGGATAGTGTAACTGAAATTAGGATAATTATAAATTTATAATAGTGGAAATCGGATGTAGATATATATTTTTTAATTTTTTTGTCTATATTAATATATATTTTATTTAGGATTGGTGAACTAAACTTTTGATTAATTAAAATTCGAGTATATACTTAATTTTTGTGAATTGGAAAATTGTTTTGTATTTAAACAAATTTCTTATTTTCGAATTAAAAGAGATAAATTTAGTGTCAAACCTTCTTATTCACTAAGAAGAGACACATTAGATATAGTTTTCATTGATAAAATGTTTCCAAAGTTTTGGGTCATGTATAAGGAATGAAATATGTGAAAAATATAACAATGGTTCATAATTCATATGTTAGCTTGGTTGTTGAGCACTTAATCGCTGCATAAGCAGTTTTGCTGGTGGTCACATTTACGGAAGATTTAGATGTAAGCTCACAATTCTTTTTTTCTTGGGTCAAAAGCTCACAATTCTTTATTGCAATAGAATAGGGAAAACTCTCGATAAGTCGATAACGATAAGTGGGCTTGGCTAAACAACCAACCCCAAAAGACTTAATGTTTCCTTGTGGACTTATCTCTAAGACAAGAAAACTCTTGCCTAACAAACATGTAAAACTCTAACACACATGCATGATGCCTGTTTGTTGATAAATCAAAATAAAAGAAAATGTGTTGCATCAAATATTCATTCTTCTAACTGGCTTAGATTAAGCCAATTCCCAGCTTGTCGTTCAGTCAGATTGCCTTGCCAAGACACAACCCGATTTCTAAAACATTTGATTCTTTTTTTCTAGTTAAGATGCGGATCCGCATGCTTCATGTTTGATCCTAAAATAAAACAATCCTAAAAATTCATAAAAAGTTTCACAATTTAACACGGTATTATCGAAAATATGTCCGAACACTTATATATGTAGAAATTTTCGAGAACTCAATCTTTGTCATGTTTACTAACTTTTTCAAGAATTCAGACTCATTTATATTGTAATATTGTCAACATTATATTGATCGTACGTATGAAGGTTGATATAATAATACACAATAATATCATACGATGTATCTGTTGTTTACTTCCTTTGTTGGATAATGAACATGTTCAAGTTCATGCGACTAATCATAAAAGCATTGCACTCGTCATATGAAAACGCTACGAAATTGAATAAGAGAACGCGAACAAATAGTTTTCTATAGCATCTATAGCAAAGTATCTATAATCTACTATATAAATTGCTTCCTTTTTAGTCCTCGTGAAACCATGTAAATAATAAGATATTGAATAATTCATGATTAAAAGGAATAAAAATAATCATTTGGATCCGATCGAGAGATTGCAAGGCTTGCAATCATGAGCATTGTAAAGCATGTGATTAGCCCATCATTAGATCAAGTGGCATATATATTCATAAAGCAACTCGATCTATTCATAGAAAAACATATGAACCCGAAAAAAAGTTTAGGCAGTTCACATATTAGTTGCGTTATAACAAAAAAGATTCACATATATAGTTAATGTATGATAGATTTCTTATTTATTTTTCGATTATATAACAGGATATATGATCATGGAGATTAAGAAAAGAAGAAGATATATTTATAGTAGCTCTTTTTTGTTTAGTATTTTTAACATATGGTGAACTCAAGCCGTATATAGTGGTGGTTTCAATGCAATCAATGCAACTCAAAGATGGTTCACTAGGGTTGCTGAACTTATAGACAAAATAAAAAATAAATATAAAGAGAGAACCACCTTTGCGAAAATTTCGTGTACTCTAGAATTTTTGTAAGGTTATAAATTGATTGATCACAAACAAATGAACTGTCTTATTTGTTGTATGCAAATCCAATTGTGTATCAACAACTTATAAGATTTCTAGTGAAGTGTTTTTAAGTTTCGGTGTGCTAAATGCAAGCATCTCTCATGTATAGATATTTCCGCTTTACAATACACGCACTATCAAATTTGAACATAGATGTAGACTTGTAGTACGACACACACTACGATGGCGATACTACAAACCCTTATTATCCATGGGAGCTAAAAAAAAGATCTATACAATAATAGTTTAATATAACTGTTTTAAAATTAATTAGCTTATAAAAAAAAGTGAACCAATTATATATCAACATGTAATTAGAGAGTTGTTAGTAGAAGTTCTAAAAGTGTTAAAATTAGCACACATTTTAGTCATATAAGCAACTCAATTTGTTATTAAATTGTTTTAAGCCCATTAAAACCCCACTAACACCTACCAATAATCATGCTCTTACAAAGTCCATCTATAACTATTTCTATTATTAAAGAGTATATTATTTCAAATGTGCCAATTAAAGTTAACGCACCCTTAACCTTAACCAATTGTGATTGGTCAATACTAATTGTACATATCGTACGTGGTCACGAAATTGAATTCATTTTGATGGGAATATGATTCTATGTATGTATATTTGCCACATATACTGTAAAAATAGTCTTGGCTAGCTCTAGTAACATGTATGACTCCGATGTCAGAATCATAGTTAAACAAAAATGGAGAAAGGGAAACCAATATATTTAAGATGGCGGAAAAACGTACAAGTGAAGGCACATCGTATAGTAACAAGTGATCAAGGCACACAGAATATCGGTCCCAAAAATAAGAGTAGGTCTAAAGGAAAACAAGAAAAAGGAAAAGAGAAAAAAGAAGAAAAAAACCCAATGCAGATTGGTCTTAGTCCTACATGATTCACTTGGGCCAATCCCAAAAGCCACAAACTCATTTCACTTTCACTCATATGATTAGATGGTGATGATCATCTGATTTTGCACATTTCCATGTGACCCACTTTTTTGTGTCTTAAAAAATTCCCTAAAGGAACCTTTAGAATTAAAAAGAGCCCACACACACATAGTGAAAGTCATCTCATGATCTATTTAAACACGTCCATTTTCATTGTTCCACATAACCAAATCCATCATTTCCAGTTATCTCATCCTAATCTCCCTATCATTTCATATTTTAAGTGTAAGCAAAATTTTACTAATTAAATATGGAGTTCAATGGTAATTTGAATGCCGGTTCTTCCTCCCGATCAAAAAGAAGTCATAGGCAGAAGCAACAACAACCACAACCGCAACCACAACACCGTGATGACGAAATAAAGTACGTAGGAGTGAGGCGGAGGCCGTGGGGAAGATACGCAGCCGAAATAAGAAATCAGACTACTAAAGAGAGGTATTGGTTAGGTACTTTTGACACGGCCGAGGAGGCTGCATTGGCTTATGATAGAGCCTCACGGTCCATAAGAGGCTTGACCGCTCGAACCAACTTTGTCTACTCCGATATGCCTCATGGCTCCTCAGTAACTTCCTTTGTCTCTCCTGATGAATCCCAACGTTTCATTGCCGAGTTATTCAACCCTCCAAGCCAACAAGAAGCTCTTAACAATAATAATAGTAATCTCTACACTTCTATTAATAACCAAAACCAAAACTCCACTGAATTTTCATATAATGGGTGGCCTCATGGGACTGATCAATGTGGTTATGATCAATCTATACAAAGCAATGATGATCATTGTGATCATGAACTACCACCACTTCCTCCAAGTACTTGTTTTGGTGCTGAACTCAGGATTCCAGAGAGCGATAGCTATTGGAATGCACTACCTTTCGAGCTCGATGGCTTTGTGGATCAAACTAGTCTTGGTCAGACTGGAACAGAAGTGTTTGATTCTCCATTCTTCTACCATTAAAAGTGAATTGTCCAAGTTTGTTTTACTTTCTTCCTTTCTACTTTATTATGGAGTGCAATGAGAGATTTAAAATATCGTTCTCTCTCTCTCTCTCTCTTTTGTAGCGTTTCTATGTTTCTATGAAATTATCTAATGTTTTGTGATTGTTGTTTAACCAAATGCACGATTCTGTTGATTACTTGTTAATTAATCTTAACGCATACGGCAAATACTGCGAAATGCCTTATGGTTAACGCCCATACCCGAATATATTTATCGTAATTTAATTTTCACACTAGAAAAGTACCCGCGTTATACGGATAAAATAATTGGAAAAACAATTATAGTGAATTACTATACATATTCTAAGATCCATTTTATATAGAGAAATTCCCTAGGAAGCCATCAAACAAAATTTTTGTTCCATAGATACAATTAATTTTTAAAAGTTCCAAAAATACCACTTTTTCAGCAAAAAAAATCAAAAGTTTCAAAAATACCACAAACACAAAAATTGATTTTTAAAGGGTTTAGAATTTAAATTTTTGGGTTTGGGTTAACTATTATACAATTAGGGTATAGTTTTAGGGTGTAAGGTGTAGGATTGGGGTTTAAGGTTTAGTTTTGAACATTTTAAAATTAATTTTAATTTTGTGCTATTTTTGGAATATTTGAAAAAAGTAGTATCTAGAAAACTTTTAAAAATTTGTGGTATGCATGGAAAAAAAACTTTAAAAAGTGGTATCTATGAGAATTACCTTTTATATATTTGAATTTTGCGATGATTTTATATACAAATGTGTTTCAGCCATGAAATAATTAAACCAACAAATTTCATTGATAATTATTTTACTTGTAGGAAGGTGTATTTATGAAAAATTACATCTACTTGTCAAACAAAACAACACATGTAAAAATATATATGAAAAATTGTTTTACATGCTCATATATTTTCAAAAGATAATAAATTGTTCTTTTCTATTTTAAATCAAATTTTTATTTTGGTGCATATGTTAAATTTTTATTCACATTTAATTCTATGATATAAATCTATAATTTTTGAAATATTTTAATTTGGCAAGTTTCCAAATATTTTAATTTTGGTAAGTTAGGAAGATTTAAATGTCTTTGGTAATTAGAGTTATAGTAATCAAAATTAATATATTTGGAAATAAATGTGTTTGGTAATGGATATAAGAAAAATAAATAAATAAATAGAAATAAAGAGGAGAAAAATTATGGTGATGACACCTAAGCAAAGTGCTCCCAAAATGCTTTTCAAATAATATATAGGATTTTTATTTTGGTGCATATGTTAAATTTTTATTCACATTTAATTCTATGATATAAATCTATAATTTTTGAAATATTTTAATTTGGCAAGTTTCCAAATATTTTAATTTTGGTAAGTTAGGAAGATTTAAATGTCTTTGGTAATTAGAGTTATAGTAATCAAAATTAATATATTTGGAAATAAATGTGTTTGGTAATGGATATAAGAAAAATAAATAAATAAATAGAAATAAAGAGGAGAAAAATTATGGTGATGACACCTAAGCAAAGTGCTCCCAAAATGCTTTTCAAATAATATATAGGATTAGTCAGATACTGATGGAGAACTTGTTCCATTAATCAATAAATAACTGTGTTTGTTAAAAGACATTTTAATATATATCGTTAAAACGGCGTTAATCAATAATGATACTGTATATGTGATGCAATAATATGAACACACTCGTAAAGCAAAAATAAAAAATAAAAAAAAATGGATGAGAAAGAGATCCTAAAGAACATGGAGAGAGACGACCAAGAAATCCTATACATATCCATGGCACTAAATTCGTCAAGTACCAAAATTGGACGGCAACAAAACTCTGCAAGGAATCCTCAACTTCCAACGAGGTTTCGAGCCACAAGACACCGACATAATCGTCGCTTCGTTCCCCAAATGTGGCACTACTTGGCTCAAGGCTCTCATAGTTGCTCTCCTCGAAAGATCAAAACATTCTTCTCATGATCATCCTCTCTTGTCGTATTTCGAGTGCGCGAATCTAAAGATAGAAGATGAAGAAGAAAGAAGAAGAATGTTAGAGTCAATGTTCGAGTCGTTTTGTAGAGGAGTTAGCTTTTACGGATCATGTTGGGAACATGTTTTGAGCTATTGGAGAGGTAACTTGGAAGATCCCAAACATCTGTGTGTTTTTGTCATGAGGTCCGAGGAGTTGAAAACCGAGCCTCATGTTCATGTCAAGAAACTAGTTGAGTTCTTGGGTTGTCCATTCACATGGAAGAAGAAGACAGTGGATATGTGGAAGAGATCTTAGATCTTTGCTCGTTAGGTAACCTAAAGAATTTGGAGATCAACAAGACCGGAAAAACAGCTAGAGGAGTTGATCACAAGAATTTTTTCCGTAAAGGAGAAGTCGGGGACTCGAAGAATTATATATCTAACTCCTGAAATGGAGAACATAATTGATATGATCATTGAGGAAAACTTTGGAGATTCGGGTTTAAAATTCTGATTTATATCACCTTTCGATTTTGATTTTCTTTTAATGTAATGATTCATGATGTGTATCATTTAATTTGTTACTACTTTGGTGTTACAATTTGGTTTCGTTTGATTGGTAACAATGTTTTGAAACCAAAATGAATATAATAACGGTTGTACTACTTCGTCGCCATTAGAATGTAATTAATCTAAACAGAGATCTATAGTATATGGCAGAAATAAAATGATACAGTAGGTTTTAAGTCTAGTGCACATGGAGTGTCTCACATTGCGTGTTAGAATAATCCAAAATTATGATATATATAGCAGTAGTTAAATACCAATTAATCAAAGTTATCTCTTTCTATCCATCACGTTGAGATATATAATAATATGTTTCTGATCCTAGTTAAATACAATCGTAAGTTTCAAAAAAAAAAAATAAATAATAAATTAAATACAATCGTTTTCTACCGTCACCAAGCTCATCGATAAGTTTCGTTAACTTAGAGAACTTTTCTGATTCTTTCATCATGACCTTTCCCAGAGTACCAATTGTGACAACAACCGGATTCCTCTAGTAGTTTTTAGCGAGCTTCTCTACACCGTAAAGCATTGTAGCCAGGGCCGGCCCGAATGATTTTGATGCCTAAAGCTCAAAATATTTAAAGCCCATTAAAAAAATAGAAAAGCAGATAAAACTGGGGTGGGCAAAAAATCCGAAACCGGAAAACCAAACCGAACCTAACCCGAAATTACCCGAACTGAACCGAATCCGATTTTTAAAAATAACCGAATGGATTCTAAATACTCCCTCCGTTTCATATTAAGTGTCGTTTTGAAAAATGTATCTGATTAATATTTGGATGTATTTAACTCAAAACACATCCGAATACATTTCAGATACATTTTATCAAAATGACACTTAATATGAAACGGAGAGAGTATCTAAAACCGAACCCGAACCCGAACCGAACTGAAAATTAAACGGGTACTCGAAGTACCCGAAACATAAAATTAACCTATATATATTTAGATATAAGATAGGATATGTTCATATACTTTAGGCAAATTTTATAGTTTTTATAATTATTTTTGGTCAACTCGGAAATTATAGGTATATTTTGGCTAAAAATAATCAATTTAGTTAGGTATATTATTTAAAATTTTCAATTTCTTTTTATTATTTTCGGATAACTCGAGTTAAAAATAATTAAATCAAACCAAAATCGGGAAAATTTTACGTAATTATGAGTATCTCGGATAACCGAAACCGAATCCGAAACCGGCACTAACCGAACCAAAACCGAACAAAAATTTTAAAATATCCGAATGGGTATTATATTCCTAAAACCGAAAACCCGATAACCGAATTAACCGAACCGAAACCTGAATGGTTACCCGAACACCCATGCCTAGATAAAACATTAAAATTCACGCTTCCTGATCCTCGAACCGTAATCCTCTCTGCCAATATACTAGTAATAACCACTGGACCATAAACAACTTTCCAGAAAGAGAAATTCTCTAAAATACCACCAAAAAAAGTTTTGTTCCAAAAATACCACTAATTTTCAAAAGTTCTATAAATACCACTAAAAGTTCCAAAAACACCATTAGATTTCAAAATTTCCAAAAATACCACAACCTCAAAAATTGATTTTCAAGAGCTTAAAATTTAAATTTTTGGGTTTGTGTTAACTATTGTACAATTAGGGTATAGTTTTAGGGGGTATGGTTTAGGTTTGGGCTTTAGAATTTTTGTTTTGAATATTTAAAGTTAATTTTAATTTTGCGGTATTTTTGGAACTTTTAGAAAAAAATGGTATTTTTGGAACTTTTGAAAATTGGTGGTATTTTTAGAAAAAAAACTTTTTTTGGTGATATTTTTGAGAATTGTCCATCAGAAATTAATGCCCAAAACTTTTATATATCATTTCGCTGCCTATTGCATCAGCTTCTCCTGCGTTAGCCAAGGGCCGACCCTGATTGTAGCACTAAACATATACGTAGTTCTATAAATCCTTTTCTCATCGAGTTCTTCATCTTCGTTCCCGGGTTTTAAATTACTCGAAGGGATCGCATCCAACACTTCCGCAACTTACGGCTCAAAACCCATATCAATCATCCTATCAGCTTCATCAAGAACCACATAATTACAATGATTCAACACAACGTACCGTCTCTCAAGACAATCGAGTAACCGACCAGGCGTAGCAATCACAATCTCGCAACCTTGCGATAACCATAACGCTTGTTTCTCAATCGACTCACCTTCGATAACAGAAATCACTCTAAAACCTAAATTCCGCGCTAACTTAACAATTTCGGGTTTTCAACTAAAGCCTAGGGCCCATTAACTAAGCCCATATCAAGGACTAATCGAAGAGCATTCCTCTATGAATTAACACAAAACTTTCAAGTTTTAATTATCAAACCACTTCCAACATTTAAACGTCATATACTACTAAACCGATGTTGATTTTAAAAATTTACTGTCGACATCATTCCTCAAAAATCTTCTGCTTATCATGTCAAGTCGAATATTTTATTATACCATGAAATAAAAAGAGATCTCCAAACAAACTATTTCAAGGAAGGGAACAATCGCTTTAAATTTGAAGAAATAAATTTAGTTACATATTCTTACGAAATGTTTGGTGTTTATCTTACTTTTTTCATCGTGCCAAGTCTTGAGCGCTGTTCTGTTAATTTGTAGTCATATTAGGTCCTAAACCACATTTTTGTAGTCTAGGCTAATATTTTGCATGACAATTAAGTAAGGTGACAAATTTAATCGGAATAAAAGATATCTCAACTACGTATCCCTAATACTCCCAAAAAAAAAAAAAGTGAGCTAGGGTGAATGAAAAGTGAAAAAGTATCATTACATTTGAAATAATATGAAAACAATCGAGTGTTGAGTGACTCTAATGAAACGAACAAAAATGATACTATACAAAATACGATCATAGTTTTGAATTTTCCAATAAGAAAAGTCTCCAAGAAGATAAGCAGGATCATGGAGTCAATGCGTCTCAATCTTCTCTCATTCTAGAAGATAATCGGTGATTTTATCCTGTCCAAATTCTAGAGATATGTTTTTGTGACAGTAAACCTAATTAATAATGTTATTTAAATTATTGGGGGTTGTCATCGTCGTAAATTGAAAGGCTACATTACATTTACTATTTATTTAGCTAGAAAAAAGGAGAGAGATGACTTTCTTTGACTCTTATTTTGTCTCTTTTTACGAACTTTTGTTAACAAATCAAAACCAAAACTGACACAAAACTCCTACATACACGTGCTTTCTCTATTGCCTCTCCCTCTTCCCCATAATTTCATTCAACGATCCATCACAAAATACGACTGCTTTTACCTGTTTTGCTT
Source organism: Draba incana (assembly GCA_963576765.1). Classification (NCBI taxonomy): domain Eukaryota; kingdom Viridiplantae; phylum Streptophyta; class Magnoliopsida; order Brassicales; family Brassicaceae; genus Draba; species Draba incana. The sequence continues at coordinate 36,521,084 of OY755206.1, forward strand.
CTTCTTTTTCGGTCTTTTTTTTTCTTGATGGATTTTTATGTTGTTGATTGTCAGTTTGTAAGTTTTTTCTGCAAAAGTTTGAGAAATTGTTTAATTTGGCCTACCATTTTGTACATTTGAAGGTATCTTTATGTTCTCTATATTTTCCTTTTAACTTAATGCCTTTATTGTTGCACCAAAAATAAAGAAAAAATTACAATAATTTTCTACATAAAGAACTAAAACAATTAGCTCATACATTAACTCTTTTAACCTATTCAAATTATTCCTAAAGCGACCAAAGACCCAAACTTGAGGAAGCACAAAATCCATTTCCATATAATTTTTGTGTGTTCGAAAACGATGTCTATTAAGCCAAAATATAACCCCAATGAACCAAGTTGCCAAAATAGAAAGAAAAATAAAACTCTTTAATTTTGTCGTCTTATAAACACACATAATTCAAAAAAATTATTCTTATCTATTCGTCGTTCAAACTTTGTTTAGTTGCTAGTCGCTGTTCAACATTATTCAAAACATTCCAACGTTCATTATGTATACGAAAGCAACCTCTCTCTTTCATTTTCCGAAACAAACTCACCAATTTTTCATGCGGAAACAAAGGATACTTAAAATATTACTGATTCAACAATAAATCAGTAGTTACAAAACAAATTGTCTAGTCTTTTCAAATTAATTCATTAATTCAAACAAAGGATGGTTTCCAAATGAATTTTTTTGCTCTTTCAAATTTTGCTGATTTAATTTCTGTCCATAAACAATTCCCTAATGTATATCATTATCAATACACAAATCTACAAACTAAAAACCAAAACTTCGATACTATTTCGAAAGAATTTTAGACTTGACGAATTTGGATTGAAGCTTACGCTTCGAACATGAATCAGTTTGATTCTTCTTCTTCATTACATTAAATCTCTTTCTCTTTTTCTTCTTCTTCTTCTCCACCATAGCTTTCGTCTCTGTTATCGTCTCAAGCTTCGGTTTCCATTTTCTCAAACCAACCAACTGAACATAATCCTTCTTCAATTTCACAGTCGTACAAACCCTCCCTTCTTCTTCTTCTTCTTCTTCTGCTTCCTCCTCCTCTTCAATTTCTCTGTTTTTACTTCCTTCCATTAACAATTCCGACAAGAATTCTTCCGACACACGAATCCTTAACCTCTCCCCTGTTTCTCCTTTCTGTATTATAAAAGGTTGCACGACGGATTTTTTAACTCCGTTTGGTGTTTTCATGGCGGCGATTGTGAGAAAAGAGAGATTGTTCTTGAAAAATTCAGAAGGAAGAAGAAAGTAATTTAAACCGAGCTTAATCGACTCTGTTTCGGACAAAACAGGGGTTTTTGTTCCGATGTAGAGTAAATCCGATCTACAGATTTTGTGTTTTGGGAAGTCTTTTGTTAGCTCTGAGACTGTTATTGGATGATTGTAGATTTCGAAAGAACCGTCGGATCTTACGAGTTTGCTCCGTCGTTGTTTACCGTCGTCTCCGTCGCCGGAGCTGGATCGGTTTGGTCGGGGATGGACGCAGAGCCAACCTGAAGGTGATTTGTGTAGCTTTACGAGTAGTCTTGCGAGTTTTGAGATATTGACATGACCCATTTTAGGGTTTTTGGGATTTATTAGGGTTTTGTGGTGGTGATAAGGTAAAGAAAGAACTCTTCTCTTCTCTGTTACGAAAAGAAGGTCATGAAATTGCTGCGGAGGAGAGAGAGAGAGAGAGAGAGAGAGACGAAGTTGTGTAATTTCAGTGTGAACTAATGAGACGAAGTTTTGCTTGTAAATATATATATACAGAGAATATTTTTATAGAAAAAGGTTTTTAAAAAAAAAAAAAAATTTGAAACTTATTTTTTTGAAACTTAAAATTAAAAAAATCGGGTTTTCCTCTTCATTATTTTTATTGCTATTTTTTAGTTTATTTAAAACATTTAGTAAAAAGTTAGGATACGTAATTGATATATATGCATGCCTAAATCATGTTAATTATAACGTATAAGCCATTATGTTTCTCTCTATGTTAAAATATATATACAAGTCTTTTAATATAGATTGACTAGATTTAGTCCAAATTGTGGTGTTAATTACTTAATTGTGTGTGATTAATACTATTAATCTAATGACTATGAAGTTGTCCATGTTGAACGTGCGTGACGGCATTATGTTAAACTACTATATGATACAAATAAGTGAGAAGACTTAGACCGGTGGAAAGAGCAAGTAGGAGTGTTCTTTTTAGACATTTTCATTTTCATTTTAAGGTACTTCAACTTTAATGGATAATGACAATTATGCTATGTCTTTTTAAGTAGTCCTCAACGCGGATCGGATAGCCGGAAAAATGTAGTATTTGCGATTTGATTTGTTTTTGACGGATATCTAATTTTCCGATTTGCTTTGCTTCGAAAATTTTTGGATATCCGGGATGACGGATATCCGGATTTTTTCTGAATATTTGCAGATATTCGGATCTTCGCGGATATTTGTTTTAAAAAAAAAAAAAAAAATGAAAACACCATAGTATTTTTTCGAATTTTTTTTAATATAAGATTTAAATTTTTAAACTAATTAATCAATAAATATATAAAATGGGTCTAATTTTATTCGAGAAATTGTTTAAAAAATGAAAATGAAAGATTAAAACGATAAAAAGATAAAATATATTTTTTTATTTAAGAAATATATTTCAAATAATGTTAGTATATATCTATTTTTACTATAAATATATTCGCCAAATATATTAAAATAAAAAATTTAAATATACGTTATAAATCTACCATATTATATGTATATATAAGTAATATATGGATCGGATCGGATATTCGGATTTTTATAAATTAGTATTTGTGATTTGCTTCGCTTTAGATAGGTACTAAATTTTATTATTTGCTTTGTTTTGACTCAAAACGGATATCCGGATTTTTCAGATCGAATCGTAACGAATATTGAATCGGACCGGATTTAACGGATAATTTGCCTAGCCCTATTTTTAAGTACTTATAGTCACCTATTTTTTTGGAAAACTATATCATAATCATTTAACCCTTTTTAATTAGTTCTTGACCTAATTCATACTTAGTTGAGCATTGACCACCGATGGATATTCATATATTAGTTCTAAGTTTTTCTTGATCAACTAATCTTTGAGACACTATTGAATATGTATACTGAACAAAAAATCAATATTGGTGTTATCATTTACGTTTTGTAAAACTACTACTTTGTATTATTACGAAAGAAGCAAAGGGTGGGTCTAGATTGCAATCGTAAAGAGAAGTGGTCACCTCTCATTTTGGTCTATTTTTATTTTACAAAAAGATGTAGCTTTGACCCTTGAATTAGTGTACGTAATTCTCTGTTGCCTTACTTTGACTCGTTTCCTCTCTTTAATTTTGTTTTGAATTGCTACTTCCGCCTTCCTTCGTTTCCCTTTTCACCCTCTTTTTGTTTTGCATGATTTCCTCATTTTTCAAACTCTATAGTTCACTTTTGCACGAATAATAGCCATATAAGCCGGTTGTGAGAAAACGAACAAAAGCACAAAAAACAATAGTACATATTTACGTAGTTTATCTCTACAATGTACATATTTACAAGATCAAAGCATTATGGATAACAAAAACATATTCTTCAAAATACAACAGAAGAAGAGTGAGCATGATTAATACTAGTATAAGAGATTTATAAATTATAGATATAAAATTAAACGGATTTGCAGATCTAGGAGCTTGAACTGCAATTGATATAGAAATTACCATATTTCGTCGGGTTGGGGGCGTCTTCCCCTTCCATCTCAACCGCATGATGTGTGAAATGTGATCATAATCAACACATATATATTATAACATTTATATTTTCAGACTTTGATTAGCGTTTGATCAGTTGCAAATTTAGATTGCATGCGTAGTGTATGTATCTTTTAAGGATGCTTTTTACTAAATGATTGCTTTTAACCGGTATTATCGAGATACATTAGTTTCTTCGTCTCACGCACTACAAGAAAACAGGCAGATTTTCGACGGCCCGTTTTTTTCCGTCGGAAACCCGTCTGCCAAATCCGACGGGTTCCCGACGGCTTACCGACAAAAACAGTTCCGTCGGAACTCCGTCAGAATTCCGACGGAAATCCACGCGGTCACCATTTCGTTGGAAAGCCGCCGGAAAACACCGACGGAATGTGAGACGGCGATGATCCGTCGGCCCTTTCCGACGGCATTGCGACGGATTACCGACGGAATTCGAACTTTCCGATGTCGGCAACGGCTGATTGATCGGACTTATTTCCGACGGACAAAATCTGTCGGGATGGGGGACGGATTTCCGACGGCATTCCGACGGTTTACGATGTCGGCAAAGTTTGAGTGGTTGCCATATCTTCTAGGCTGGCCGATGGGATGGGTGGGGGTGTTATGTCGGAGGTATTGATGGAATTCCGACGGATTTCTGACGGAAATCCATTCTACATAAGTTTGCAGAATGGTTCATTCCATCATAACAAAATTTTGTGAAAAAAAAACTATAAAGATGAGTTCATATTTTTGGGCATGGATGGACGAGCCAATGACGAATGAGGGCTCAGACTTATTAAGGGACGAGTACGCTCAAGGATTATGGGAGTTCATGAATTTACCCAGTAATGTAGAAGCAGCCAAAAAAGGTCAAGATATCAAATGTCCTTGTTCTAATTGTTGTAATAGAATTAGTGTGGCCGTTCATAATGTTTGGACTCACTTATATAGATATGGTTTTAGGCCGGGATATAAGGTTTGGTTTTTACATGGAGAAAGGAATTATGAATATGGTAGTACTAGTAGCAATGAACCTTATTTTCCGGATAGCGTAGGGGAACCTACAGCGGAAGTAGATGTTGGGGTAAGTATAGTTGCGATGGTTAACGATGCCGCAAACCCCGGTTCGAGGAGACAAGTGGCAGGGTGAAGATTCCATTCAAACGGATGTGTTATTTACCCTTAACGGAAAGGTTAAAGAGGTTGTACGAATCACACCGCACAACAAAGGCTATGAGATGGCATGCAGAGCATAGTCAAGATGGAGATATCATGCATCCTTCTGACGCGGAAGCGTGGAAACACTTCCAATCCGTATATCCAGATTTTGCATACGAACGACGGAATGTATACATAGGCTTATCCACTGATGGTTTCAACCCATTTGGAAAGCATGGAAGAAAATATTCTTTGTGGCCGGTCATCGTAACACCTTACAATTTGCCTCCATCTATGTGCATGCGGCGAGAGTTCCTGTTTCTCTCAATTCTAGTTCCCGGGCCAAATCATCCAAAACGGTCACTCGACATATTCCTCCAACCATTGATCTGTGAGTTGTAGATGTTGTGGGAGCATGGTGTTACGGCATACGATGTTTCAGTGCAGCAGAATTTCAACATGCGTACGGTTCTTATGTGGACCATAAACGATTTTCCGGCGTACGGTATGTTATCTGGATGGACAACGCATGGAAGTTTGGCGTGTCCTTATTGCCAAGACAATACCTCAGCTTTCCAGTTGTAGCACGGCAGGAAAACTTCATGGTTTGATTGCCATAGGTGTTTTTTGCTGGCAAATCATCCATATCGTCGATCTAGAAGACATTTCAAGACGAATGTACAAGTGTTTCATGGTCCACCTCCTGAGATAGATGGTCGCAGCATGTTGGAACAGTTACGTGATTTTGGTGCAGAGCGAACTCCGGAATGTGGGGGTAATGGCCATCACCCCATCGACGGTTGAGGGGAATTTTACAATTGGCACAAGAAAAGTATTTTCTGGGATTTGCCTTACTGGAGAGACCATCTACTTCGGCATAATCTAGACGTCATGCATGTTGAAAAGAATTTCTTTGACAACATCATGCACACCATATTAAACGTCCCAGAAAAGACCAAAGACAACTGGAAGTCTAAATTCGACTTGCCATTGATTTGTTCGAGGCCATCTCTTCATGTTTCAGCTAACGGTAGATTGCTGATGCCTGCGTACCGGTTAGACGTTCGTCAGAAAGAAGTTTTTTTGGAATGGTTCAAAAAATTTGTAAAATTTCCAGACGGCTACGCATCTAACCTACGTAATTACGTGGATTCGACGGAAGGGAAGTTTATAGGAATGAAGAGTCATGATTGTCATGTCGTGATGCAGCATCTTCTTCCATTTGTATTTGCATATCTTCTTCCAGAAACTATCCACCAAGCAATTGGAGGTATATTTATTACTCCCATTAGTTTTTTACTACCATAATATTACTATATATGTACTGACTTGTTTAATTTTCATTTATAGGAGTTGGTGCATTCTTCCGAGATTTATGTTCAAGAACGCTTACCGTCCACGGGATACGTAACTTGGAGGCCAATATCCCGCTTCTCCTTTGTAATCTTGAGAAGATATTTCCACCGTCTTTTTTTGACGTTATGGAACATCTTTCTATTCACCTCCCACGAGAAGCAGCCTTAGGAGGCCCTGTTCAATACCGATGGATGTATCCATTCGAGCGTTACATGTTCCACTTGAAGAAAAAATGTTAAAAATTTAAGCAAGGTTGAGGGATCTATTGCCGCACAAAGACTAAACGAGGAAGTCTCACACTTTGTCGAATCTTACTTTCCATCGGAAGTTCGTTCTAAGGCGAGACGTCCTGCACGACATGATGATAGAGGTGAGAAAGCATTCTATGACGTGGTTGTTCCTGAGTTGTTTGCCCAAGTTGGTCGAGCAAGTAGAAAACGAAAGACACGCATACTATCAGAACAAGAGGTCACACATTTGCATACGTATATTCTCAGAAATTGTGACAAAATGTTGGAGTACGAAAGGTATAGCAGTTATTATACTAAATTTATGGAATTATTTGCTTTCATCAACTAACGACTATTATGTTACAGGATCTACATGTCTCTGGCACGTGATTACCATTATGGTAAGACAGATGCCGAACTTGCTGTATTGAAAGATGAAGAATTTCCGGGGTGGTTGAAATGTTATGTAAATGTAATATAATTACTTACTCTTACTTTTCCATATATGTTTTCACGTTCATATGTTACTTATATGTTACGTATATCATTTTTAGGTTTCCGAAAGTATAGCAAGTGGTCAATCACTCCCGACATGGTTAGTGGAGGTTGCTCATGGTTTACGCAACACCGCGACTTCTTATCCCAAGTTTTGCACTAGGGGATATGCGTTCAGAATCCGTGAGGAAGGACGTCAAAAGTCAACTTCGGACTATGATATTTCAGCGCAATCCGGTGATACCATGTACTATGGGATTTTAAAAGAAATATTGGAAATCCGCTATCCAGGAATGCTGAACTAGAGGTGCATTGTGTTTATGTGCGATTGGTATGACCCATCCAATGGTCGAGGGGTTCGAGTTGACCCTCTTGGTGTTGTTTCGATAAATTCAAGCCGGAAACTACAGTATTACGATCCATTTATCCTTGCATCTCAAGCTGACCAGGTATCAATACACTAATACGTTTACGTACGTACTCATACTTAAGGTTTCTTGTTCATGTATATTAACAATATCCACTAATTAATAATAGGTTTGCTACATTCCATATCCTCGAGTTGCCTACCGTACAGATCCGTGGATCACACTAACTCCAATAAACCCGAGAGGCAAAATCTATGGAGTTCCAGAACAAGATGCTCTACAACCATCGAGAAGTGTACAAATGTCACCTGTTGAGGAGATGGATAACATTGACCTTGTCGTTGATGTCACATATGTCGGGGATGATCTAGTGCATTCGGACGAAGAGGAAACACGTGGAGAATTTGACGACGATTCCGACTCCATCCCTAGTGATGGTTCCTCCGGAGATTCCGAATAATAATTATTTGTCAATAAATGCTTGCTTATTCATGTTGTTCTCTCACATTTGTGTGATCCCTATAATATTTTCCCTATCATTATCCCAAATCTTGTATATCATATTATTTAATAGTATATATATAATCATGTTCGATGACTAATATACGATTCCTTTGGTATTACAACTCCAATAAAACCTTACATTTACTGAAACATAGAATTAAAAACACATTATTAAACAGGTACATTACAGACTTGCAAATATTTAACACACAACGGTTATGGTACAAGTAGATAATAAACTTCTCATTTTACAATCAAATGTCGGTTTCCACTCCGAACTTACCATTTGTTAGAACCATTTGGTGAAGTTCTTTCCCTTTTTTTTCTTTTGTGTAGAATCTACAAATCCGTCGCACAATTTGCTTTTGATTGCATCAACATCTAGATTTATGTATGCCTTTTATGGGCTTTGGGCGAATTCGAAATCATAGTAATGATCCTTTCCTGGAGAATCTATAAATCCGTCGCACAATTCACTTTTGATTGCATCAACATCTAAATTTAAGTTTGGCTTTTCTGGGCTTTGGGCGAATTCATAACCATAGTACTCATCCTTACAAACGTTTGAAGTACTTCCACCGTAAATATCTGACTTTTCCATCATTTGACATGGTTGATTGGCTTCGATAACCCGCTTTTGATCAAGACATTGTGGCTGCCTATCGTAAATGTGGTGGATGTTTGCCAAGCACTGGCTGTCAGGCACTACTGTCGATGTAGAATCTGCATTATAGATTGGTGAGGACGTATCAAATTCCCACAAGTAAGTGGGAATTTCTTGGGTGAATTCGTCGCAATGAGATTCGGTTTCCCACGAGTATTTTGGAACATGGAAAAAATTAGCCACGCCTTTTGTGTTTGAGTCTTCATTAGGAGAGATAGAAGACATTTTGTGTAATTTTAAGGTGTAGAACATAAAACACTCCATAGGGAGTATTTATAAAAGACATTATATGTGTAAACCGTCGGTATACCGTCGCCGTTTCTGACGGAATACCGACGGAATTCAGACAGCACGATATCGGCAAAGTATGATTGGTCAGTGGGTATGGACGGATTTCCGACGCACTAAATTCGTCGGAAGTAGTGACGGTTTTCAGACTTCATTCAGACGGAATCCGATGTCGGCAAAGTTTGATTGGTCAGCTGTACCGACGGATTTCCAACGGAGCTATGTCGTCAGAAATATGTAACGGATTTCCGACGGTTTCCGATGTCGGCAAAGTTTGATTGGTTAATAAATCGTCTGCAGTGGCCGAAGGGATTGGTGGGGTCTTATGTCGGAGTGTTTTGACGGTTTACCGACGTAAATCCGACGGATATCCGTTCTACATAAGTTTGCACATTTTGTCATGCCTCCATAAAAAAATTACAACACAAATTCATAACACAGAAAAATTCAATTACGTAATGGCAAACAAAGATTTGTGGAATTACTATATGCAAAACCGAGCCCCCGGTCATAACCCTCCTGCCACAAATCTTTTTCCTTCAAGCCCTCCTTACGATAACTTAAATGTTACTTATGCTGAACCGATTGTTTCACTCCATCCAACTCAACAATCCCAAAACCAAACGCCCGTAATACCGCGACCTAGCCAAGTTGTACGGCGAGGCCTGTTTCGAAAGAGGTCTCATGATGCAAAGGTGATGCGAGGTGAAAGTTCTCGTGGACTTCTACTATCGTGGACTTCTACTATCCCAAGTTGTACGGCGAGGCCTTCGTGGACTTCATATCCCAAGTTGTACGGCGAGGCCTTCGTGGACTTCTACTATCGATTACATAATCCGTGAAGGTATATATATATATATATATATATATATATATATATATATATATATAATTACCGGTTTTACTTTTACAATAATGATTGTAGCTGACAAATACTAAATCTATCATTCATACATGTAGGTTCTTATAACAAAAAGAGCATACCATTCTGGACCCAGGTTGCAGAAATTGAATCCCCGCATTCACAAATTTTTAAAGTCAAAAAGGTTAACGTTTTGGGAACATATTTTATTAATTAACATTTAGACATACCATTTATCTGACAAGTATATTCTATTTCATTATCAGATTGTGGCTATGTTCTCTAGTTTAACGCCCAATGAGCAGGGAGATATGCTAGTAACTTTAAAAGATCCTTCAGGAAAAATAGAGGGAACCATGCACCATAACATCTTTAAGAAGGACGAGTACAGACTCACCACTGGTATAGGTGCGGTGGTCATCCTGAAGAATGTTACCGTTTGCCGTTTTGATAGGAACCCAAAGTACCTGAACATCACAGAGCGGAACATTGTTAAGGTATATACTCCATACGTTTATAAATATTTATGCGAATGCTTAAGTAAATTCATTTTTGAAACAGATAATCGGTGCTAATTCGATGATTGCTGAATACCAACCAATGGAAGTATCTACCATCGAGGAGGAAGGTGGAGGAACTACTGGGTACGAATATGAAACAGTTCCAGACTCCGATGAAGACTAAACATCCAACTCGTCCATGATTAAGAATAATTTTATGATAACAGCTTTATGTTGCATTAATATTAAATAATGTCCTAGTATCTATTGTACGATTTTATAATGTTGTGATGTGTTTTATTTCCTATTAGGGATTGTGAAATGTTGGTGTTATATGTGTGTAATACGTTTCGAAGCAAAATTGGTACGCAAATCATAAAAAAATAGGAAACTAAAATATATAAAAAGTTTGTACCGTTGAGTACATGATAAACCATCCGGGCCTAACCGGATAGCCAATAGGGAAAAAAAATTAAAATATAAACTTTGATCTGGAAAGAATATTTATATTAGTAAAAAGGAAGGTATACTATCAAACTTATACTAGTCTCAGTAATATATTTTTCTTGGTTTCGAGGGTAAAATTAACTTGCACGACAAATAATTATCATATAATTTACAAAACTCTTATAATTATTTTTAAAAACCTTATAATCAACTTTAAAACCATATCATAAAATTAAAAACCCAAAACCGTCGGCATTCCGTCTTAAAATTAAGACGGAATTCCGACGGTTTTTGGTTTTTTATGATTTTAATTTGTCGATAAAAATTTAATTAAATTAAAAACCCAAAACCGTCGGAATTCCGTCTTAAATTTAAGACGGAATTCCGACGGTTTTGGGTTTTTTATGATTTTAAAGTATATGATATGGTTTTCAAGTTGATTATAAGGTTTTTAAAAATAATTATAAGAGTTTTGTAAATTATATGATAATTAATGTTTCAAATATAACATCATCAATTTGAAAAATAGTAGTTGGTTATATATAACCTTATACTATGTTTCAAAAAAACCAAACAACTTCGTCATTATCGTCAAACCGGGAAATCCGTCTGAATTCACAAAGTACATAAATCACAAAACCACATAATCCTAAATTGAATAAATTCTATTATTACCAAAATCTTAAATTCCCATCAATCTATATGTCCTTACATAACAAAATGTCCGAAAAGTTAATTCTTTTAATTTCTATATTCCAAAAACCATTAATTCTCAATATCTTTATATATATCCCTAAATCCGAAATTTCGAAATAAATAAATCACATAATCTTAAAATCCCAAATTCCTATAAATTTCATTTTCCATAACTCCTGAAATCTCAAACTCTTAAATTTTGGATACAAACAATTTATTTGGACGGGAAAATATTAAAAAAATGTACAATTTAATTTTTTTAAAGAATTTCCGTCGGAATTCCGTCTTAAATTCTGACGGTCTACCGACGGAAACCCTAATATCACCAGCCGTCAAAATACTTCGTAATCTTCGTCAAAGCGGGAAAACCGTCGGAAGTACCGTCGGAACAATGACTGACCATCGGAATTCCGTCTGAACGCCGTCGGATAGTCTATTAAATCCACAGTCTTCGTCTTCCCCGAAGACAGATCTGGAAAAAAAAAAAAAATTCTCCAAACCTTTTGTTTGTCACCGCCGATCCCTTGCCGCGTCACCGCCGATCCCTTGCCGAGTCACCGCCTCGTTCCAGCCGTGTAAGCCCTCGGTCTCCTCTTCTTCCCGATTCTTTAACATAGACAACAAAAAAAAAAAACCTTTCACCGCCGGATTTCGCTTTCAACCGCCGGAAAACACACACAAACCGCCGGAATCAACCTAATCTACACCCTCATTCACGAATTCAACAAAGCTATGTAAGTTTTTTGATGATTACAAAGTTTGTTCATAAAAAAAAAATTTGTTCTTCATAAAAATAAAATGTGTTCTTGGAAAAAAAAATTTTATCTTCATAAAATTTTAAATTTGTAAATACCTATATAGAATAATTTTACATAATATTATAACATTAATAAAACAATTTAAATTTTAAACAATATAAAATATTAGGTTTAAAATTTTAAAACTTTTAAAATAAATAACATTACCAAAACAATTTATACCTTGAACAATTTAAACCTATTTAAAAATAATAAATTTAAAACTTTAAATCATTGAAATCCTTTAAATTGAAAAAGTAAAAATTTTATAATTTATAACTTTAACAATTTAAACCTTTAAATTCTTCAACCAAATCAAAAATTATGTAAGTTTTAAAACAATTTAAACCTATAAAATTTTAAACCTATTTAAAATTAATAAAATTTTAAACTTTAAATCATTTAAATCCTTTAAATTTATAACGTTAACAAATTAAACCTTTAAATCCATCAAATTTTAAAAAATATTTTACGTTAATAAAATTTGTCAAATTATTGTTAACAATTTTAAACAATTAAAAAAAATTTAAACCTTTAAATCCTTCATATTTACAAATTTTTAACAATTTTTTTAAATTTTTCAAATTAATGTTAATAAAACTTTTTTAACAATCCAAACTTTAAACAAATATAAACCTTTAAATCCTTTAAATCCTTCAAATTTACAAATTTTTAACAATTTTAAAAAATTTGGAAAAACTAATGTTAATAAAAAATTTTAACAATTAAAAAATAATAAAATTTAAAACTTTAAATCCTTTAAATCCCGTAAATCAAACAAAACCTAAATCCATGAACTTTGGTTTCTGAATATACAATATAAAAACAAGCCGTGATTACTTAAATTTAAAAATTCCAATGTCCCTAAATCCCTAAGTTCATAAATCACAAAACCACGTAATCCCAATTTAATTAAATTCATTTATTACAAAACTCTTCAATTTCTCAATATACTTATATCCCTAAATCCGAAATTTCCAAATAACCATATCGCAAAATATAAAAATCCCGAATTCCCATAAATCCCGAAATATCAAACTCTTAGAATTTTGAAAATCGTAGGGACTATGAGCATTTTCATCGCTCTAGAGGAGGTGCGACTTCCAGTAGGGGAGATCGGACTTCGAGTCAGACGGGTATCCCCGAGGATAGTCCCGACTTAGAGACCCAATACATGTCTCAGCCCCCGCCCACAGCCTACTCAGCTCCCACGTCCATGACCATCGAGCAGTTTGTGGCGCAAGCCGGACGTGATAGGTTGACTCGTCTAGATCCAGACACGCCACCTAACACGACCTGGTAAGTCTTATTTAAATATGTAGTGGCTTAAATTATTTTAGATAAATATTTAACTAAATATTTTACTAGGTTCCAATACTCGGAAAACGGGATTACGGGTTCTATCAACGACATGATGAATTGCCTGGTAACTAAACCGTATCCCACATACAACGATATGCCAGTGGAGGACCGAGACACTTGGTTCCGACAATTTGCGGTATGATTTTATTTTATTTGTTTCAAATGTATTTCCTATATGACTAACATTTTAATTACTAATGCGGAAATGTGGTGTTTTTGCAGCAACATTTTACGTGGGACCCACCGCTCACTTCGATGGTCCGAAAGGCATTCGACACAAAGGCTGCGAGGAAGTACTCGTGGAAGATGAACGAGTGGAAGGACTCGTGGTACAAATACGGGAAGGTGCCTAAGGTTTTTAAATATAAAGAAGAGTGTTGGGCAGGTCTAATTCGATTTTGGGAACTTGAGGCAACTCAGGAGGACTCAGAAAAACACTCAACTAACCGCAAGAGCGACCGGAAGGGGAAGGGACCCGCGACCCACAACCTCGGAGCAACGAGCAAGGCTTCAGCTGCTCTGAAAATGGTAAGTAGTTAAATAATTCAAATTTTTTTAAAATTCGCTAACGAAATTGTATATGTTAACAGTTTCAGGAGACCGGTGTGTTTCCTTCGAATCTTGATTTGGTCAAAGTTTCGCACACCAACAAGAAGACCGGCGAAATTCAAGATCCCATTGCTCGTGAAATCGTGGAAGCCGTGCAGAGGCGGCAGGAGGAGTACCTCCAATCGCAACCGATCGAGGAAGGAACTCCGGCGCCCACTGAAGTTCCAGTGGATAAGACCAACGAGTTCACCTACGAGGTTAGTAACCGTGTCACTTTTAAAGTAATTTGAAATTAACTTTTAATATAACTAAATTCTAAGATTTAATTTCTTTTTTATCGTAGGTGACTCCCAAGACCAGAGGCCGTGTATTCGGCCTTCCTGAAGATAGTTGCTCGTCCGTTTCGTCGGTTCGACATCGCGGTGGTAACAGATTGGAGGCGGAAAACCGAGAGCTGCACGACCGGCTTAGGGCAATGGAGGAAGCGAGAGCGAGAGATAAGGAGGAGGCCGATGCAAAATTCCGAGCGATGGAAGAGAAGATGACCAACTTCTTTAGAACTGGTAGGCCGGAATAGGCCTTTTAGAGTTTTAAATTTTATTGTAAAACTTTAAAATACTTTTAAAACAATTTTAATTTAATTAGTTTGTATTTTTAATTTTTAATATGTTTTTAAATGTTTTATTATATTTTATTATAGTATTTATTTCCAATTAAATAATTTTTTTTTTTTTAAATCACGATTTCCGTCGGAATTCCGTCGGTACTGGCCGGAAAACCGAAACCGTCGGAATTCCGTCGATACTGGCCGGAAAACCAAAACCGTCGGAATTCCGTCGGTCTTCGCCGGAAGTCTGAAACCGTCGGAATTCCGTCGGTCCTCGCCGGAAGTCTTCAACCGTTGGAATTCCTTCTCCCTTTATACTCCGACATGAATTCGTCGGATTTCCGTCGGAAGTGATCGACGAATTTCCGACGGGACTTATTTTCCGACGTGATAGAAACGACGGACCAGGCCCATCGGAAGACCGTCGGAAAAGGTCCTATTCCGACGGCATTCCGACAGTTTTGGCCGTCGGAATACCTGCTGTTTTTTTTGTAGTGACGCTTCTTCCTCTCTCTTTTTCTTCTTAAAGTAGTTTGTTGAATATAGGAGTTGAGTGATGCATTCGTTTTGTGTTAGAGCTAATGTTTGTGATTTAATCCACAATACACACCGACTACAAGTGCAACAATTTATACGTAACTGTTAATGTGATAAGCTTTTCTCTTCCTTTTTGGTCAACAAATTTTTTTATTTTTTTTTCCTTAACTTGAGATCGTCTACAGTTTCTCAAGAACGATATTTTGTCCATCGGATAGTTGTCTTTACCACCAACCACCAATAATAAAATTGTATGTTTTTTTTTTCCAAGTTATTATTATGCCTTTACTCTTTAAGTAATTGAGAAATGCTACCTTGTAAATTATTTTAAATGTGGCATGTCCATTTTCATGAGAGAAGTTTATGTCGCTTGCAAAATTACACAAAACACAATACCAAAATTGTGGATTCTTATTCTTGGGTTTTTTGCATTGTTTTTGCTTGCTCAAATAGAATAAACTCACATGTATTTGTATCAACGACATAATCTAAATTAGTTTAAAATATTTTATTTTTCTCCTCAATTTCTATTAAAGCTAATCTTTTAGCTTGATTTTGCATACGAGCCACTTCATAATTTTTGCCCTTCTTTTAAGAAATGAAGTATTTTCATTTCATAATAAATACTTTCAACAATTGTCTTTTTGAGTTTTACATTCTTCGATCCAATGGGATGATGCGATTTTTGCTCCACCATCATCTTTACTTAAACTGATTGAAAATAAAGACACCCATGAAGAATGTGATGTTAGATAGCCAACAATATCACTATCAATATTAGGAGGATCTAGAATATCGATGTTGACATTGTTTGTTAGCTTTAAAATATCATTTATCATAATCTACAAATGGCCAAATTATTCAAAAATTTTTTTTGTAGGTTTTGGATCTTGTACCCAAAACTTTTTATTCTATTTGTAGAGTATCCGAACATACAATTTTGTTAATTATAAAAAAATATCATGTATAAATGGAGTAAAAAACAAATGTACTTACAATGTTAAATTTGAATGCACCACTTGGATGCATATTCTCCACTTCCTTATTGCAACTCTTAGTATAGTATATTTATTGTATATGCTTTTAGAAATGGCATAGATTTATAGTATAAGCTCTTTAGAGATTCTAAATATTTTGAATTTCTAAATATTTTACGGTTCTTCAAATATGAATGGCATAGATTAATTTGTTCAGATTTCTTGGCAATCCATTATTGATGACATATGATATCTAATGAATGTTGTAAAGTACTTTGTCTATATTTTCTTATATGATATGTTGAATAATTTGGGTAAGTTTGATAAGATTATAAAAATGTTGATGACAAGTGAGATCTAACGAATAACGCAGATTAATATCTCGGAATTTCATTATTTTTCTATGTTATTTTTATATTCTTAAAAACAAACAATATACAAAATAGATAAACATCATCACCTAGTTAATAAATGAACTTTAATATTGGAGGTCCATCTTATTTTTCCAATTTGTTATCTTCTTTCGACACATCTGAGTTTGATGAATGGTTAATGTATGACAATGCAACAGTGGATAATGCAAAACAATATATAGTCAATTTGTTTATCCACAACAATCATCTTATTAACCAACTCTGTGAGAAAGGTTTTCATCACTTGTAACTTCATCCCAATATATAATGTCGGAAACTGTGGATTCTCTATTACATCTCTTGCTATTGGCGGTCTTACCTCAACTTCGCTAGGTATAGTTTGTTTCTTCTTCTAACAGTAATAATGTAATGTTAAGAAAAAATGTCATTGTTACCGGGATGGCGACACTCAAGCCTGTGTTTACTCTAGTATTGTTTTTCTTCTTTCTTTGAGCAACAACGAAGATCAACAAGATTCTCTCTACAAGCAAAACAACTTGAGCTGCTAAACTGTGAACTACTCTCTATATTTTTTATTATTGTTTTATAAAAACATTATTTCTAAAATATTGATTTTCTTTATTTTTTATGCATAATTAGCTCTACATTGTCTCTTATCCCTTTTTATGTATTTATTAGATTATTAGAATAAATAAATTATGAAGATGAAGAACTTTTGTCGATCAAGTTTTGATGTTTCGTGATACACAGTCAAATATTCATGCATTCACATAGATACTTCTTCTATCGCACATATATACTTCTTTTTGTGATACATATTCATTTCACAACAATTCATTTTCTTTTATTCTAAATATATTCTTTCCCGTATGTATGTTTATATCAATAGTATTATCAGTTATGAGAGAAAACCATGAATAATTTGTTTTTGTTTCAGTTTATCATTTCATGATGGTATATATAACCATTTGATGAAAATAAACTTAATGTTTTGGCACAAACAAAATTTTGATATTTTAGACTAATACTAGAAATTTTGGCTCCAAAATTATTTTTGTTTCAAGATTCACATTATATCTAGCTAGTGAATTTTAATGAGATAATGAATGTAAATGGGGATCTCCAATATTGGGAAAATGCTACAAAGAAAAAGCAAACACAACAAATATAAATATCACTCACATTTACTTTATTTTACTTCTTTCTACGTTTAGTTTAGTGATGAAATAATTTTATTTATTAAGCAATGAGGTTAGAAATGTAATTGCAAAAACTTTTTTGACATGTGCGAAAAGCTTAAAACATCCATAAAAAATGGAGGAAGTATTTTTCTTTGAGAATGTTGTGCAGTTACAATCCTCGATGCACATCTTCTTGCATGTTTTTTTTTTATCTCACTAGTAGATTCATATCGAATAGGCTTCAAATTGTGTGGAAAACTCATTTTCTGTAGTGGGACAAACTTATTTTCACCACAGCTGAGAGGCGTTTTCCTCACGCACACATATCTCGTGTTCTCATACATTTTTATACATTTACATGTCGATTGCTCATTAATTATTGATGCTACAATAAGCGTTTGCCTCACAATAATTGTAGACATCGCAAAGCTCCATAGTTGCAGTTCATGACCGAATCCACTATGTCTATCTCTAATTCTACATGTAGTGTATTTTTAATCTGATGTAGGTCATTTAGTCTTGATTAAGAATAAATGTTATTTGTTGCCATGAACAAATAAATGGTGTCCACCGGGATGTTCCAAGTTAAATTAAATATTCGCGGAAGTCTTACGAACATGTCGTGGTTCCAAGATCCATTTCAATATAATTTTTTTTCAGTCGTATTGAGATTCTAAGAGAACCTTGAATTTTGAAACTGAAAATGTAATTATAGCAATTTTGTTGTGAGAATAATTTGTCCCTGCGTGTTCATATAGACACCATCCAAATTCACAAAATTGTAAATAAATCAAGATGCATGAGATCCCCAAAACTATATTTGTTTTACTTAAAGAAGGGTAAAGCAGGTGGTTGTTAGGGGTGAGATTATAATCTGGGATCCGAAATCTTATCCAGGATCTTTTTCAAAAATCCGGATATCCAGAGGACGGGTCTTAAATATATTAAAAATATTTTTTTATTAATATTTTTTAAATTTTTTAAAAAATTTATACATAAAATAACAAATTTAAAATCATTTTCAAATATTTATTTATTTTATTAAGAAAATTATGTTAATTTTTTAAAAAATCAGTTTTTAATTAATTTATTACTATTAATTTGTTTTTTATAATGTTTTTACGGATCCGGATCCGAATATCCACGGATATGTTAATATTTGGACGGATATCCGGAAACCACGGATCCGGATCCGAATATTTTGAAATTGCTCGGATATCTGGATACGTCCCACCCCTCAAATATATAGTATACATTATTTTAAGTCCCGACCAACCTTTTTGTCACATGTTTTTATGATCTACATGTACTTTTGAGTTATAACCAAAGATGACAATCTCCGAATATCAAAAGCGATCAAAGATCATGGTGGAATAAATATTAAGATTCGATGGGATTTTTTTTGTAACAAATAAGAATTTAATCATACAACGCAAACGAGCAAAGGCAATGTTTAAGAGTAAACGCCAGGCACAAAATCTACAACACGAATTCAAATGGTATCAAGATACTAACAAACACTGTTCCTTATAAATGCATAAATACCACCACTAAGAGCTCTTCATGGACCATGTGACTGCACTGCTTCTTGAAGGCTCTTCACAGCACTATCATAAGTCACAAACCCCATAAACCAGAACTCGTGATTGTCGACGGAAATCACTTGTATGTATTTCTCAGATGGGTTAACTCTGCTTGTTGATGGGTTCACTGCCTTAAGCTGGTTCACCGGAAGTACCACCTGTTCATACGAGATCATCAGTCACATACTCTAAATAGAAAGATGACACCACATCGACTTTTCAGAACCAACCAAAACCCAAAATCTATTTTGCTTGATGCAACCAGCAACATGCAGATATAATGTTGTCACGAAGTTTTCCGCTTGGTTGGATCTGATTTCAGCTCATGTTTTGGGGTTTGGCATTCCTTGTTGAACATCATATTTGAATCAGTCAAACTCGCTAACCCAATATTACTCGATTCCCTAGTTTTATCACGAGTGCTATATCATTTTAGCTTGCTTTCTTCGGCATACCAATATTCAAGAAGAAGAAAAAAATGCATGCAACTACTTAGATACCCCACAATATTCTTGGAAAGGTTGTGTGGTTTCCATTTAGTATAAGGGTACACACTGTGTTCTATTTGTCGATATTTAGAAATGACACGAAAAAGTGTGTTATAGTCTACGAAGATTGTATATTCTAGCCACTAAACGTCTAAACCCCTTAAACGTATATCAACAAATAATTACAGCTTCTGGATCTATGTTCTCAAATTGTTTAACAACAGTCAAAAGAGAGTAAGAAAAAGGATGGAGAGACAGAATACCTTGTAATAGCTCCACTGGGTCTGATCACCTTCTTTGTAAGAGAGAGGATTATCACTACAAAACGCAAGCTTGTGCGTCGAAAGATACATAACTCCCATCACAGGACCAGCAGATGTAGACAAATAGCAAGCAAAGGTCTTGCGAAGTTGCTCATCGGGAACACTATCAAACGTTTGCTTAAAGACCTTTTCATATCCACCTTCTGCAATTATCTTTGTCCCCTGAGTAATCCTCGCAACAGCAGCATCGGCTACACCCGGGCCTGTTTTCACTGAAGAAGAAACAAAAACAATCTCCCAATTCAAATACAAATCCTCTAACAATGCCTTTATCTACATAACACTGATTCCTCACACAAGCAAGAAGTATATTTGATTTCCAGAAACACAACCTATACTATATAAAATTCAAGAGTAATAAACTTATGAATGAAGGAGATCTTTCTGCATAGGTTAGCTTTGAACTCACAAGGAAGAGCATAAATATCACAATTGTTGGCTAGATTTTGTCAATTCCGGCGTTTAAACGAAGAAGAAGCATAAAATGACATAACCAAAACTCTCTAATTCATCTAATCGAAGAAAGGGAAGCTTACAGTGTTGCCACACGTTTCCGGCGAGATCCTCGGCCTTCTTGGTGGCGTCTGCAGCCATTTTCCCCCATTTTCCAAGCGTATCCTTCACCGAATCCATCGTATCTAAACTCCCAAAAACCAAAATCAATCAATCAAATTCGATAAGATGCGAGATCGGAGAGAGAAGTAAACTCACTCTTGGGGACAGGGGAAGGAGAGACGTAAGGATTGTGCTCCGGCGGCATGGTGGTGGCGGAATTGCCGGAGATGGGAGCAGGAGGCGGAGGAGTAACTTCGTTTGGGTCGAGCTTAGGGTAAGGAGCGTAGTCAGAGGAGTGAGGAGGAGGAGCTTTGGGCTCCGACGATGACGAGACGGCGGGAGGAGTAGAGATCCGACCGTCGTGATTTTGCTCCGGTGCACTCATGATTTGATTTCGGATATTCTTCACGTTACGATTTCGGATTTTTCTTCTTTTCAATTCTAACAAACAAGAATTAAATAAATGAAATTAAAACGTCGGTCCAGCAGAGTTTCGTTTGCCAATACTCGTTGAATTTATTAATGTAACTTATTTTTCCAATTTTTGTAATCTCTTTCTCGAAGTCGGTCTAATCGTTGAATGAATTATTGACAACTATTAAGTATTTTTTTCAATTACTCGGTCTAATCGACATCTAGGAGATATTAAGCTCTTTTAAGCGTTCACAACATCTAAACGTTTATAACTATATATTTAGAGTTAAAAACTTATAAATTTAAATTTATGTAATTAGATATTCAAAAAAAAAAAAAATTAAACAAGAATTATGCAATTTTAAGCGGTTAAACGGTTTAAGCGACTACATAAACCCTTTTTTTAGAAGATTGCTAGTTAGCAAATGTAATGGCCACACAAATGTTAAAAATGGAAAAAAGGGGAGAAATTCCCTAAAATACCCCAAAAAAAAGTTTTTTTTTCAAAAATACCACTAATTTTCAAAAGTTCCATAAATACCACTAAAAGTTTCAAAAACACCATTAATTTTCAAAAGTTCCAAAAATACCATAACCTCAAAAATTGATTTTCAAGTGCTTAGAATTTAAATTTTTTGGGTTTGAGTTAACTATTATATAATTAGAGTATAGTTTTAGAGGGTAGGGTTTAGGTTTGGGGTTTATAGTTTTAGTTTTGAATATTTAAAGTTAATTTTAATTTTGTGGTATTTTTTGGAACATTTGAAAATTGGTAGTATTTTTTTAACAAAATTTTTTTTTTTTTTTGTATTTTTGAGAATTCCCAAAAAAAAAAAAAAATAGGACGTTTATTCTAAGTTCTAACTATGTATCTTGGAGAAACAATCAAACCGGAAAGGCGTAAGTAAACCATTGAAATAGTGTTTCCAGAGTCTCCAATTTCGAATCTTTTGATCGAAACAGAGTCTCTAGACGACGAATTGGGCGAAAAAGTAAAAGATTTTAGGAAACGTCTCTGGAGAGAGTATGCGTATGCGTATGCGTAGGGTTTAACTCGAAAACCAAAAAACCTCTCCGTTTCTTCTTTGATTCCACAGAGAGAGAGAGAGAGAGAGATGCGAAGATTTAACTGGGTTTGTTTCCTTCGTCCCTCGCTTTCCATTTCTGAATCGATTCGTCGAGAGAGCTAAATCTTTATCCTTTCCTCGTAGGTTGTTCGGCATTTACAACCACGAACAACACTCGATTCCGTCTTCGGATCGCGACCAGGTAATAATTGATCAGGTTTTCAAGTTAGAGATCATGATTCTGTTCGAGAATATTTGCCTTAAAATTGGAATTTAGGTGTATGTGCAATGTCAATGCCACTTTTACTTGGAAAATTGGAATTGAAAATGGGGTTTTAGGGTTTGTCAGCAAATGGGGATCAATATTTTAAGAGAATTAGAATGGATTCTGGGATAGTTCTGGTAGCTAACACTAGGGAATTGGCAATTTGATGTTTATGCTTATCTATAGGAAATACGTCTACTTTACTTTAAAATCTTGACACTTTGCAGGGTTTCAGAAGCCGTTGTTCGAGCGTTACATTCACGCTACAGGTCTTTCTTTGCTTTTTCTTGATGGAGACTTTGTGTTTTGTTTTTACCGTCTTATTCATTCCTGATTTTGCGTAATGGTTCTCAGGAGCGTCCTGCTTGAGTGCTCGTAATTACTATGATGTTCTCGGTGTTTCTCCAAAAGCTACGCGGGAAGAGATTAAAAAGTCATTCCATGAGGTGAGTCTTTCGGTCTATTGTTAATGAACTGTACTTCAAGTTTATCACACTCCGAGGCAAAAACTATTAGTAAATTGTCTACTTCAATGCAGCTTGCAAAAAAATACCATCCTGATACAAATAGAAATAATCCTTCAGCAAAAAAGAAATTCCAGGAGATAAGAGAGGCCTATGAGGTATACTTGACCTCCCACTAGTTTTGGATGTATCTTCTGATATACTTATGTGTTGGATTGAACAACTGCAGACTCTGAGTAATGCTGAAAAAAGAGAAGAATATGATCAGGTACGTTTTGTGTTGTTGTTATTTATCTGGTGGCAAGAATACTGAATAGATTTCTTGATGTTATCACACAATACAGCCGCGCTATCGGAATTCAGATTATGTAAATAATGACGGTGGTGATGGAGAGAGGTTTAGACGTGCTTACCAGAGCACTTTCTCGGATTCGTTCCACAAGATTTTTTCTGAGGTACACTAATTGTGTTTCTAATTTGTCTCATCTGTTTATGTGACTAGTCATATCTCTAACATTAGTCTACACTATACACTTGGTTTAGATATTTGAGGACGAAACTGGTCAGATTGCACCTGATATTCAGGTCAGTTTCTCTCTTTATTTTTATACAATTGGAAGCTGGTTGGCATTATGTAAACCTTGTTTTGTAGGGATCTTTAGTAAATACACATGTTTATATTGTTCAAAATTGAATAGGTGGAACTGTCGCTTTCTTTTTCTGAAGCTGCTGCAGGGTGCACAAAGCGTTTGTCTTTTGATGCATATGTCTTTTGTGATTCCTGTGGTGAGTGCTCCCAGAGTTTTAGATATCTTCTCTTTTTGCATTTACCCATTACTTTCATTCTCTCATCATTTATCATTTTGCAGATGGACTTGGCCACGCTCTTGATGCTGCCATAAGATCTTGTCCAACGTGCAGAGGTGTTGGACGAGTAAGTGCCAACTAGAGGATATAATCTTTCTTTTATTTGGAGGCTTAACAAATTATACAATTTATATTTACGGTACTATTAAATCTGTGTCTTTGACAGATAACTATTCCTCCATTTACAACAATATGCCAGACGTGCAAGGGGGCAGGACACATTGTAAAGGTCTGAGAAAAAGAGCTTTTGTATTGATGCTTCAGTTGTTATCTCCGTCACTGTTTACAAGCATTTACCTTGTCTACCTCTTCAGGATTACTGCATGTCTTGTAGAGGATCCGGTGTTGTGGAAGCTAGAAAGACAGTTGAAATTGGGATCCCTGGGGGTTGGTCTGAAATCTCCATGCTTTTGTCTATCTTTAACTTGGTTTTGGTTCAATAACATGTTAGTTCTGCTATGAAATGAAATGAATGGCAAGATTTCATCCTCACTATTACATCCCTTGATTTAAGGATTTGTGTTGGCAAGACAATACAAAGAATTGGAACTGTGATTTTCTTAGTATCATCTTACGTGAGTTTGCTGGACCAGGTAGTGGATTTGATGTTTGATGACATGATTTAAGTTGCTTTCTTCTCTCTTTGCTTGACCACAGGGGTGGAGTCTGAAGCTATGATCACAATCGCAGGTGCTGGTAATGTTAGATCAAGAAGAAGTCAACCTGGGAACTTGTATATCAAATTAAAGGTTTGTTACAAGCCTCTGTTTTTTCTTCATATTTTTACCTTTATACTTTTCCTGGGGCGTGCTTAGAGAAGTTTTGAGTCAAACCCATATCTATTGTACGAGTCTTATCATAAGATTATCAATTTAGTCTAAGAGATAAGACAGTTGATTCAAGTATCATAGTCATCTTATATAAATAGTATATCTACTTCAAATGCCTTCATTCTGAAAATAATCTACAGCATTTTTCGCCTATGTACGTACATGTGACGGCTACTCTATTGTGTTTGTTGTCATTATATAATCAAGAGTTATTACAAGTAGTGGAATAGATTGTTTATGTTATGTCTAAATTCTATCATCATCCGTAGGGTCTTACTGCATGATGACAAGTATCTTATCTTCTTTTGCTCACAGGTTGCTAATGATTCGACTTTCACCAGGGATGGCTCAGATATTTATGTGGACGCTAATATTAGTTTTACACAGGTAAGCACACTGGTGATTCCTAAAGTTGGGTTATTAACTCACTGATCGTTACCGAACTCTAGCAGTAATAGTTTATGATGCATCCGGTCATGTCTTATTGGTCACGTTGTTACTACGTTTGCTATCTTGAGCCATATTGGACATGTCTTGACAGGCCATTTTGGGAGGCAAAGTTGAGGTGCCGACACTATCAGGCAAGATAGAGCTAGATGTAAGATTTGTCTTTTCCCAAAGGAGATGTAAATAATATTTTGTATTCATATCTATACAACTTGGCATTTACCATTTGTACCTTGAGTTCAAGTTGTAATTGTTGCAGATACCAAAGGGGACTCAGCCTGGTCAACTTCTTGTTTTAACAGGCAAAGGTACTTGTAATTATCAGGCTCATATGATCCAATTGGTTCATTTTATTTGCTTGTACTCTTGTTAAGAGGCGACTTCCTGCAGGGCTACCGAAGAGAGGCTTTTTTGTAGATCAAGGAGATCAATATGTGCGCTTCCGAGTTAGCTTACCCACGTAAGATTTCTTCTACTTGAAGTTCAAGTAATAAATTTGTTGGAGACAACCACATTAAGCTAATGTTGTTGATACGGGATTTTTTTCCTGTATTCTCTAGTGAAATTAACGAGCGTCAGCGTGCTATACTGGAAGAGTTTGCAAAGGAAGAAATCAGCAGTGAATTGAGCGGTTCTTCAGAAGGAAGCTGGTGAGTACATTCTTATTTACTTACTGTGTACTTTGTGAATAATAATATCTGATGCTAGACCCAAATAGATTTTTATCTCCTCTCTCACTGGTGAATCTTGCTTATTGTAATGAAGAATCATGAAATGAACCAAACAGGCTTTACAAGAAGCTCTCTACTGGTTGAACTTACAGGTGGAATCTATCTAGTCCTCGTCTTATATGCGATTTCTCATTACTGGTGCTGTTGATGATATTGTTGAACAAGTTAATGGGATGAAAACCACCATGAACGATGAAAGCAGAAAAATGCATTCAGGAGAAGAAGAAAACAACAGAAGAACAAACAGTTCAATAGCATAAGAGAAGAAGAGTCATATATAGATTCTTTTGACCACACATTCTATATCACAAACTCATTTGATATAGCAAACAAGAGATGCTCACAAGTAATAAAAAAAAGCTTCTTTGTGATTTTTGGCAAGTTTGTAAAAACATTCTCTGATCTATCTTAAGAAAAACTAAGCTTTGTTGAGTTTTAGCACTCAGTAATGGTTCTAGGCAAGGAAGACATTTCTGTGTCCTCCTGATGTATTCTCTTCTTCTCCTTGTCGGATTTGATCTCGCCGTAAAAGTAAGAGACAAAACCCCAAAGGGAGAGAGCAAGAGAAAGACCTTTCTCTGCTTGAAACTTCTCCTTGTAGAAAATGACAGCTAAAACCTCGGTGATAGGCAGAAGAACCGATATCATAATACCCGAGACAAGAGAAGACGCACAAAAGATCAATCCAATAGCTCCCAAGAAGAAACCTTGCCATATTATGGCTGAAAACACAACTACCACATAAAACAATGCCTCTCCAAGCTTGAACTCTTTCGCTTCTGACGGTAAAGCCTGCCAAAGAAAATCAAAAGACTTAGTAAAAACATCTCTCTGCTTTAAACTCTTTTGCAGGTTTTTAAGCTTGCTTACTAACCTTGACATCACCGGCTATGAACATACCGATAAGGCTAACAAGAGAAGCGAAAACGCACAAAACCAACTGGACCTCGAGCACCAGCGTATAGCTCATAGGCTGTTTTGCTTTCTGGTAAGCAAGTTCGACTAACGGTAATATAAAAGCATACATAACAGCAGCTGCAACAGTCATCAAGAACCCAATAACATATTGCTTATGAGTTTCGTGAACCGGCTTATCGGTTTCTGTATGCATTCCCAATACCGCAGCTCCAACGGTCAACAACACAACCGCATTGATGGTAAAAGGCGTAAACTTGTGATTAACCATGAAATATGAGAAAATAGCTATAAAAGCTAACTGTGAAGCAATGATAAGTGCAGCTGTTGAAACTGGTAGATAAGCTATTCCATATGCATACAAGTAGTTATCAAAACCCGAGAGGATTCCTACGAGAACCGCAGCGATAAGAAGACGCGGTTTGATGAGAAAGAAGCTTATGTTTTCACTACTACCATTGTTGTTGTTTCTTTTTAACCGGTCAAGGTAAGAGAAAAACAGAGGAATTAAGATAATTGGAAAACCAGCAGTTTCAAGAAAGCTAGAAAACCAAATTCTTTTACCACCATTGTTGAAATAGAGACGCATGATCAAAGGACCTCCACAGTTTCCTATTGCTAGAATTATGCAGTTTATGATCACAAGAGCTTTTTTGGTCGCCATTTTTTGTTCTTGTTTGTGTGATTGTTCTTCTAAACGATGTATGTATGTATATATGCTTTTAGGGGTTTGTGTTTGGAGGAATTAGTTACCAAAGAACAACAATAAGTTAGTAACTGTCGTTTTGTGATCAAAAGATGGTTCTGTTTGTAGAATTTTTGTCTTGATAGATCTTTGTTTTGTTTTTGTTTTATTTACCTAGCTAGGCCTCTAATGGCAAAAATATAATTTATCCTAATTTATCTCCACAAATTTAGTTAAACAGTTATCTTCATGCCCCGATAATATCATATTTTATTTAATTGTTTCCATATCCATATACCATGATTTTATCTACATTTATATTAGGCCTGGGCGCGGATCGGATATCCGGAAAAATTATAGTATTTGTGATTCGATTTGTTATTCACGGATATTAAATTTTCCGATTTGCTTTGCTTTGAAAATTTTAGATATTTGGAGTTACGGATATCCGGATTTTTTTCGGATATTTGCGGATATTCGGATATTTGCGGATATTTGTTTTAACTGAAAAAAACGAAAGAAAAATATTTTATTTTTTCAAAAAGTTATTTTTTCATTATAAATTTTAAACTAATTAGTGAAAAAATAATATAAGTTAGATAATTTTATTTGATATAACTAAAAATAAAATGAAAAGTGAAAGAAAAAATGGTGGACTACGAAACATTTATTATTATTTTTAGATAAAAATATGAGACAACTGATTTACAAAATTAGTAACTACGTAAATTTACTATAACTATATCCGTTCAATGTATTGAAAAGGTTAAAAAATGCAAATATATGTTGTAGGTATATCATATTATATGTACATATATGTAATTTACGGATCGGATCGGATATTCGGATTTTTAAAATTAGTATTTATGATTTGCTTTGCTTTAGACGGATCGTAGATTTTACTATTTGCTTTGCTTTGATTTATAACGGATATTCGAATTTTTCGGATCGGATCAAAACGGATCACGGATCGGAGCAAATCTAACGGATAATTTGCCCAGCCCTAATTTATATAAACATATATTTGGTCAACGATTAGAGGATGTCTTTTATATCTTCTTCTAAATTTAGTGGAATGGCATTAAAAATGTTCTGCAACCTAATCAATTATTTCTATAATTGGGAGATTTGTCATGTGGATTGGTCAAACTATTTATTTCTTTTTTTATTATGTATAGATTACAATTTCACTGATCTCATTCTCAAGAGTTCGGGAAATATATTGAGTTTCCAAATAAATGTATAAAATTCAAGATTGTATATAGAAATTTATCAAACATTATATTTTATCGTTGCCTACTTGTTTGTTTTTCAATTTTATATATTTGTAGATGTTATTCTAGGTAATTTAGAATGAAAAAAATCTTAAGACAAAAGGGTTTTTGTATCAGCTTTACGAAATCATTTACATGACTTTTATAACCTAAGCTTTGTCTAAACCCCTCTCAAATTGGACTTGAACTAGAAGTCTTAAGTAACACAAACCTTTTGAAGATCTAAAAAATAAACAAGGGCTTGGTTCATAGCTATTGTTGTTCTTAAGAGATTGACGAGATCGAGCGAGATCAACGGTCTAGTTTATGAAAATCATCGAGCGGAGTAAAAAAGATCTAAAAAGTTGTTGATATTTCTCAATATCCTACTTTATGAAATTTACTCTCTGTGTAAAGATCTAAACCATTATGTTTCCCTTATATTGATGGCCGTGAAAGTTGTCGTTCATTTCATATTATTATTATTATTAATCTCACCACATTTTCTGTTCTTTGTTCATTTTTCCTACCTAATATTTTTCAAAATGTTTAATACATTTTTATTATCTCTAGGTCTCCACTGACGTTGAAAATTGCAAGAGAACTAAATCAATATTTAACGCTTTAGATTAGTAAACATCTAAAATTATTGTGAAAACGATCAATTCTGAAAATTTATCATTTTTTTTTTCTGAAACTTTTCATGTTTATAATTTTGTCAATCCAAAAACTCCACGAAGTGATTAACCAGGAACAGTTGATTTGAAATTTGGTGTGTTTCTTTTCATAATGAACAAGTTGTTAAAAATGCGTCTTATTAGAGATTCATATTGCATATTAAGTCACTGAACTAAATTGTCTGTTACATTTTGACATCACTCGAAGGAAAAGCTCATGACACACCACAAGAATTTTGATATCACATGCTACCAATCGGAGTGTGTTCTACCTCTTCCTCACCATTCGAACAAAAACTTATGGTAAATCAGAAATAACATCAGAAAGAAAAAAACCATTATACAATTTCTGTTTTTTCATGAGTTTTATGTCTTCTTGCCGAATCATATAGAAAAAGTATGTAATTAAGTTGGTACTTTTATAATCACAAACTTATATGTTCGTGGTAATAATAATATACATAGTAGACACAATATTCATCTTTCTATCTACTTAATGAAAAAAACACGTAAAATATTTCATTAAATCAATTAAAATACGAAAGCACGGATATTATACAGTTACACACACACACACAAAAAAAGCCATTATAAATTTACACAATCACACTCACACTAATGAAAAAGACAATATAACAGAAAAGCAAAAAAGACTTTCAAAAGTTTTTTCAAAAAAGAAACCAAAATTTCAAACAGAACCGTTTTCAAAAAAAGAAAAAACAATCTCAAACAGAAGAATCATTAACTGGAAGAGGAGGCAGTTCCGTCTCTGGTGACTGAGTATTTTCAATAACCTTCTTGCCTGATTTATACTCACCGTAAAAATAAGAGACAAATCCCCATAGAGATAGAAGCAGAGCCACACCTTTCTCTACCTTAAACTTCTCCCGAAAACTAAGCACGGCCAAGACTTCCGTGACCGGAAGAAGAACACTGATGAGAACACCAGAAGCTAGAGAAGATGCACAAAACACAACACCTATGGCTCCTAATAAACTTACTTGCCAGACTATTGTTGTGATCACAATCAGTGAATAGTAAAACACAGAACCTCCAATCTTGAACTTTCTTGCTTCTGTTGCTATCACCTACCAATTTATAATGATAAATGTTTTGTTATTTAGTTAATGGTAAAAGAAAAATTTAAAAGATTGATGTTTTAGTTGTAAATTTGTTATTAAATCAATGATTTGAAATACAAATTGAAATCATGTAGAATGATTTTGAAATATATGATATTCGAATTCGAGCAAATTTTCAAGGATTTTTTACATTAAATTAAAATAAACACCCATTAATGGTTGTTTACAAAAAATGTTGTATTTTAAAAAAATTTATTAAATTTTTTTTAAATATTATAAAAGAAATGGATTTAAATTTTCTTTTCCCTTTTTTGGTCAACAGGATTTAAAATTTCGTAAAAGTTAAAATACACATACCAAGCTTCCTAGGTGTATATCCAATCAGTGAATATACTTTCATTATTTTATGCATTTTCTCCATTAAAATACAAAAGAACAAAACTTGGTACATTTCTAATAAGAAATGATATCTCTTATTCAAAAACAAAATCTTCCAAAATCTGCATATTCTGGTTCTTAGATCTTTGCCCAATCAAGATACATTTCTGTCAAGATCCATCTCAATCTTCCAAAAACACTCTTAATTATGCTAAAAAAAACAATAAAAACAAGTATGTTCATTTCGGGACATGAAACCCATCCCAACCTTACCGAGTCCCGAATTTCATATCCCGATCCCGTTTAAAGAATTTTTCGTTCGGGATTAGTTATTTGATTAATGAACAAAGGCTATAAAAAATGTGATGTGAATTTTTTTTTTTTTTTTGTTACCTTGAAATCTCCATTTATGATCATCCCAACGAGGCAGAAGACACTAGCAGCAATACTCATAACCATCTGAATTTCGATCACAAGTGTGTAAGTGATTTCTTGTCGAGCTTTCTTGTAAGTTAGCTCAACGAGCGGCAATATAAAACCATAGAGAGCAGCTGCAAGGAGAGTCATTATGAACCCAATCACATACTCTTTGTAGGTCACGTGAGCCGGCCTGTCTCCATCAGCGTGCATCGCAAGGACTCCGCACGCGACCGTCAACAAAACGACGGCGTTTATTGAGAAAGGAGTAAACTTTTGCTTGACCATGAAGAAAGCGAAAATAGCATTGAAAGCTAATTGACTTCCGATTATAAGAGACGAAGTGGAAACTGGCAAGTCAGCTAATCCGTATGCGTATAAGTAACTGTCAAGCCCCAAGAGCAATCCAATGACGATTGAGGCAATGAACATAGGAGTTTCCATGAGTATAACTCCTTTCTTTTTCTTGTTTTCTACGGTTTCGGGTTCGGTTTCGGGGGATTTGTTGCGGCGACGGCGGAGGAATGATAAAATGAGAGGAATGAGGAGGATTGGAAAACCTGCGGATGATATGAAGCTCATGAACCAGACTCGTTGTCCGCCATTGGTGTAGTAGAAACGAGTTAACAAAGGACCTCCACATATTCCTATTGCGAGGATAATGCAATTTATGATTAGTAGGCCATGCTTCATCTTCTTCTTCTTCTTCTAACTTCTTGGTGTTTGGTGTTTTTGTTGGCCTCTGTTTTGGCTTTTCACATTAGCTCAAGAAGGCCAAAGAGTATTAATATGTTTTTTTTTTTTTTTTTTGTGGTTTTAAATCGTGTGAACATTATCGGGGGATGGGAAGATTAAAAAACGTTTAGTGGGAGTTTGATTTTTTCAATCAAACATGGTCTTTCTAACTTCTAAGCATTATCATGTTACGGAGGAAACGTGTTATTTTTGCTCTACACACACACATTATATACATTATATTGCGAGATCTCCGTTAGATATATTTCCTAATATCTATTAGGAAAGTTAATATTTGTGTATAAAATATATTTTCTATTCCGTAAATGTAAAAAACTTGTTAGACAAATTATGTTCATGAATAAAACAAAAAGAAACTATTCCACTACTATGTTTCATCTGGAATCTATCAAACATGGTCCTTCTAACTTCTAAGCATTATCATGTTACGGAGGAAACGTGTCATTTTTGCTCTACGCACACACACATTATGTATGACAATATATACATGACAAAAGATTTTGGGCATTCTCAACAATTGAAAAACTCACACTATACTGAAAAAGAAGCATTTCTCAATATGAGTATAGTGATCCATGAAGGTTTCACAGGAATGCAAGGAACTTCAGTTCAATAGAATTTTTCAGTATATAAAATAATTTATCTTAAGATATATCCCTAGATAGGATTACCAAATCTGAGGGCTCAACAAACAGCTCGATAACTCTGGAAAATGATCACAGTCAAAGATAGTATAATTTAACTACACCATTGACCTTTTAATGATCGTTGTCATCTCTTAATTTAAAAACAATCACGAGAAACACGACAATTCCATCGACTTTTTCTTTGGAATAATGATCGTTGACATCTCTTAAATTTAAAACAATCACGAGAAACACATATATCACATATATACATGCGAACATACATATATTACATTTGTACATTTGTGAGGGTTTAGACTCTCATATTAAGGTATAGTACCCTTAATTTTAAATAATTAAGGATAAATTTATATATTATATAATTTCTAAAAATTGTATGGTTCATTATTCACCTTTTTAGCTCTTTTTATTTCCATAAAATTGTATATTGTAGTAATATATACCACACAAAATATTAATTTATATATATATAAATATATATATATATATAAATATTGAATTATCAGAAAATATCTATTATAAATTATAATGCATTCATATATAAATTATAATCTAGGTATAAATTCATATACCTAGTTAATATATGTAAATAAAGTATGTAACTATTACATTCATATATCCTCCGTTAAATCAGGAGTTATTATTCTACCATTCTACCATTTTTCACACATGTTAAAAAATTTATTAAAAGTATTGTTATAAAAATTTTGGACCCCTACCTCCTCCATTCGTATGAAGGCTGACTGCTTAGCCTATTCTTAGGATTTTAGATTCGGAGCCGTATTGATGTTTGTTAATTAATCAACCTCATTACGTGCCCCTATAAGGAATAGGTATAACCTAATCTAATTAGGCTTAGCAAATGGGCAAGCCGCAAGCACAATACATGTGCATGTGATTGTCTTTCACTTATAATTTCTCCTTCTTTTTTTTAACTCACGTGCAAGTAAAATATTTCAACACATTTCCAACAGTAAAATTCATCAAAATTAATTCACACGATGAATGAACAGAATCTTATACAGAAGAATATTCATCTAGGTCTTTTTTTATCGCTTTACAAAATCATCTATATTCACCTACAAATGTCAAAACGGTATTTTATATTCTTAAAAAAAACCACAGAATCTTAGAATTCTGTCTTCTTTAGTTTTGTCATCGCCTTAGAATTATAGTATTATACCAAATTTGACAATATATGTGTTATAACACGACATTTACATATTATAAAGTTTTTTTTTGATAAAAATTTACATATTATAAATTAGTAGCTAGTATGGCTACAAATTTCCATAGTACTACATATTATAAACTAGTAGCTAGTATGGCTACAAATTTCCATAGTACTATGTATTAAAGATTTAAAAGTTTTCCATCATACATATACGACTATAGTTTAATTATACACATTAACAATAACAAAGCCAGAAAAATATACACAATCACACTCAATACAAAAAAGACAAAATATAACCAAAAAGCAAAAACAATTTTATTATGTTCAAACAACAGAATCACTAATTGGTAGAGGAGGCAGTTCTGTCTCAGCCGTCTGAGTTTTTTCAAGAATCTTCTTACCGGATTTGAACTCACCGTAAAAATAAGAGACAAATCCCCATAGAGATAGAAGCAGAGCCACACCTTTCTCTGCCTGAAATTTCTCGCGAAAACAAACCACAGCCAAGACTTCTGTCACCGGAAGCAGAACACTGATGAGAACACCAGAAGCTAGAGCAGATGCACAGAACACAATGCCTATGGCTCCTAAGAAGAAGCCTTGCCAGATTATTCCTGTGATCACAATCAGTGAATAGTAAAACACAGAACCTCCAATCTTGAACTCTCTTGCTTCTGTTGCTATCACCTACCAATTTATACAAATTAATAATGTTTCGTTATTTAGTTAATGGTAAAGCAAAAAAATTAAGAGATTTTGTTGGATATTTTAGTTATTTTTGAAATATTATTTTATTCAATCAATGATTTGAAATACAAGATAAGGATTTGAACAAGTTTTGAAGGATATTATAATACAAAAGAGAAATCTTAAATATCTTGTAATTTTGGAAAACTTTATTAAAAGTTTTGAAATATTATAAGAAAAAGGTTAATATGGCATTACATATTCTTAAAAATACACATACCATTAAGCTTTCCTAGGTGTATATCCAATGACTGATCTCAAAATACATTTTATAATTATATATTGTGAATTTTCTCCATTAAAATGCAAAAGAACAAAACTTGGCATATTCCCAATAATTTGGAATCTATAATGAAGTCTTGATATATCCTTATCAAAAACAAAACCTTTCTAAATTTGAAGAAATATTTGAATCAAAAACTGCATATTCTGATTCTTTAGATCTTTGCTCAATCAAGATCCATCCAAAAATAGTAAAAATGTAAAAAAAAATTGTTGTTACCTTGAAATCGCCATCTATGATCATCCCAACAAGGCAGAAGACACTAGCAGCAAGACACATAACCATTTGAATCTCGAGCACAAGTGTGTAAGTGATTTCTTGTTTAGCTTTCTTGTAAGTTAGCTCAACAAGCGGCAATATAAAAGCATACAAAACAGCTGCAACCACAGTCATCAAGAACCCAATCACATACTCTTTGTGAGTCTCATGAGCCGGCTTGTCTCCATCGCTATGTAACGCAAGGATTCCTGTTCCTACCGTCAATAAAACGACGGCGTTTATAGAGAAAGGAGTGAACTTTTGCTTGACCATGAAGAAAGCAAAGAGAGCATTGAAAGCTAATTGAGTTCCGATTATAAGAGACGAAGTGGAAACTGGCAAGTAAGCTAATCCGTATGCGTATAAATAGTTGTCAAGTCCGGTGAGTAATCCAATGACGATTGATGCAATGAACAAAGGAGTTTCCATGAGAAAAATCCCTTCCTTTTTCGCGTTTTCCGCGGATTCAGGTTCCGTGCGGTTGAAACGGTTGCGGTTGCTGGTGCGGCGACGGAGGAAGGAGAAAAGGAGAGGAATGAGGATGATTGGACAACCTGCGGTTGATAAGAAGCTCATGAACCAGATTCGTTTTCCGCCATTGGTGTAGTAGAGACGAGTTAGCAAAGGACCTCCACATGTTCCTATGACGAGGAGAATGCAGTTTATGATTAGTAAACCATTCTTCATCTTCTTCTTGGTGTTTGATTTCTTTGTTGTCCTCTGTTTTGGCTTTTATCATTAGCTCGAGAGGGCCAAAGAGCAATTATTGATATGTTTTTTTTTTTTTTTGTGGTTTTGAATCGTGTGAGAATTTATGGGACTGGGAGGATTAGAAAACGGTGTAATTAGAGTAAACATACGGGTTCTTTTATTTAAGTTTTATCATGTTTCGAAGGAGACGTGTTATTTTTGCTCTACACACACATTATGTGTAAAAAATCAGATATTTGTATACTTAGGTTATAAAATATTTATGTGTGTTAAAGTTTTTTTTTTTTTTTTTGTCGGTATGGAACGTAAGAAGATAACATTTCCACAAAGAGACGTAATTGTAGAATATTTTTCATACGGATTAGATTGTAGGGAAGTTTCCTCAAATAACTTTGGAAAGTTGGTTTTCCACTAAAATAACTTTCCCCTCAAAAAGTTGTGTTTTGGAGATTTTTTTGCCCGTTTGGCCCTTATTTGTCTTGATAACAAAAAACGTATTTACGAAACTGCCATTAATGAATCGACGGGAAAAGTTCCCGCCAAGGAAATAAATCTACCATGCTGTGATAGTAGATTTATATACAAACGGTAGACTTATTTTTTGAGCGGTAGACTTATTTGTTCCAGTGGTGGTAGAGATATTTCCGAATGGTAGACTTATTAGAGTGATTGGTAGACAATGGTAGATTTATTTTGGAGCGGTAGACTTATTTTGTGATTGGTAGATTTATTTCCGAAGATTGGTAGATTTATTTTCTTTAACAGTAGAGTTAAATTTTCGTGATAGATTTATTTTTGTGACTAGTAGACTTATTATAGTGGTGATAGATTTATACTAGTGGACTATAGTGGTAGACTTATTATAGTGGTGGTAGATTTATACTGAGTGGTAGATTTAATATTTTTGACGGTAGACTTATTCAATCTTTTTCCCTTTTACTAGAACAATTTCCAGAAAAACATTGGTAGAGTTATTTTTTATGTTTACCTTATGGTAGATTTGTTTTTCGGATGGTAGATTTATTTTTCGGATGGTAGACTTATTATCCGGAGATGGTTGTCATATAGTTGTGGTAGACTTATTATCCGACGATGGTTGTTCATATAGTTGTGGTAGACTTGTTTTCTGACATAGGTTCATATAGTTGTGGTAGACTTATTATCCGGAGATAGTTGTCATATAGTTGTGGTAGATTTATTATCCGACGATGGTTGTTCATATAGTTGTGGTAGACTTGTTTTCTGACATAGGTTATTCAAACAACGATGTTGTGGTAGACTTGTTATCTGACCTAGGTTATTCAAACAACCCTGTGGTGGTAGACTTGTTATGTGACTTAGGTTCTTCAAACAACAATGTTGTGGTAGACTTGTTATGTGACTTAGGTTTTTCAAATAACAATGTTGTGGTAGACTTGTTATGTGACTTAGGTTTTTCAAATAATAATGTTGTGGTAGACTTGTTATCTGACTTAGGTTATTTAAACAACAATGCAGTGGTAGACTTGTTATCTAATTTTGGCTCTTTAAACAATGTAGTGGTAGATTTGTTATCTGACTTTGGCTCTTTAAACAATGTAGTGGTAGATTTGTTATGTGTCTATTATTATGTGTGCCTTTTCAATTTTAACTTGTTTTTCCTGTTTTAATGTTATAATAATTGATGCTAAAGGCATTTGGAATAAAGCTTTGATAGAGTTACCGGATTTAAACGAAATTCACCAAGCCGTACTATCAATTCATTCCGATAAGGCGCCCGGGCCGGATGGATTTTCTGCAGCGTTTTACCAAGCTTTTTGGGATATAATAGGAGCGGATGTAGCTAAAGAGATTCAGTCTTTCTTTAAAAATAATTCTCTCCACAAGCGGTTCAACGAAACACACGTATGTCTCATCCCGAAAGGAGTAGGTCCTAAAAAGGTCTCGGATTATCGACCAATAGCTCTATGTTCTACACATTATAAGATCATTGCAAAGATACTCTCTAAGAGAATTCAACCTCTACTTGCTGTTTTGATATCACCATCGCAAACAGCTTTTGTACCAAATAGGGCGATATCGGATAATGTCCTCATCACACACGAAGTACTTCACTTTTTGAAGAAATCTGAAGCCACTAAGCATTGTTCGATGTCGGTCAAAACAGACATGTCAAAAGCTTATGACCGAATCGAATGGGTTTTTCTCCGTGAAGTGTTGAAACGGATTGGTTTTCACGATACTTGGATAGGTTGGGTTATGGAATGTGTTGCCACGGTGTCTTATTCTTTTCTCATTAATGGGCAGCCACACGGGAAGGTTATTCCTACGAGAGGACTCCGACAAGGAGATCCAATCTCACTGTACCGCTTTATATTATGCACTGAAGTGCTTTTGGGAATGTGCGCAAAAGCCTTGCGGACAGGGACGCTTCCTGGGGTGAAAATGGCAAGGAAATGCCCTCCCATTAACCATCTATTGTTCACCGACGATACTATGTTCTTCATGAAGACTAGTAACAAGAGTTGTCAAACGTTGGTAAAAATTTTGAAGAGATACGAAAAGGTTTCGGGACAAATGATAAATTTGAGAAAATCTTCTATTACTTATCCTTCTAAGGCCCCAATAGAGCTCAAGGCTAGAGTGAAAAGGCTTCTCAAAATCTAAACCGAAGGAGGTATGGGTAAGTACCTCGGATTACCCGAACACTTTGGGAGAAGAAAGAAAGACATTTTTACGGGAATAGTGGATAAGATACAACAACGAGCTCTTAGTTGGTCAAATCGGTTCCTCTCCTCGGCCGGTAAACAAGTCCTTTTAAAGGCGGTTCTCACTTCTTTGCCCTCTTACACTATGTCATGTTTTAAGTTACCGGTCTCGTTATGCAAACGAATACAATCATCTCTTACTCGGTTTTGGTGGGAAGAAAAGCCGGGAGAGAAAAAGATTAGTTGGGTCTCATGGGATAAACTCACACTACCACTTTCGGCCGGTGGACTTGGTTTTCGAGAAATCGAAAAGTTTAATGACCCACTCCTTGCAAAGCTAAGTTGGAGACTGCTCCAGGATCCCCATTCCTTGCTGGTGACAATATACAAAGGGAAATATTTCCTTAACTCTTCTTTCTTGGAACGCAAGGCTCCATCTAATTCTTCTCATGGGTAGATGGGTATTATGGCAGGAAGATCAGTCTTGCAACAAGAGTTAGGCTGGTTAGTCGGTGATGGTAAGGAGATCAAAGTATGGGAGGTTCCTTGGCTCTCTAATTCAAGACCGCTAAGACCATATGGCACGGTTCCCCTAGAAGGAGTTAACTTGAAAGTAGCAGACCTCATTAACCCAATCTCAAAACAGTGGGATGTGGAGATTATACAAAAAAAATTACCTCAATATAAGGAAGTAATCACAAGCATGGAGCTTAGTACCTTCCCGATGAAAGATTCTTTGGCTTGGTTACCTGTTACATCGGGAAATTATACGACTAAATCCGGTTATGCAGTCACAAAGATCAATGTTGCACCGGTTGTTTCAGAGGAATTTGATTGGAAAACATGCATTTGGCAAGTCAAAACCGTACCAAAGCTTAAGAGCTTTCTTTGGAAACTTAAGAGTAGAGCACTTGCTGTTGGAAGTAATCTTGTCGTTAGAGGTGTACTTGCAGCCCCAACATGTAAACAATGTAATGCCTTTGAGGATGAGGTGCATATTATCTTCTTATGTCCCTTTGCGCAGAAAGTTTGGGAACTGGTGCCGGTGGTCAACAAAGCAGGATCCTGCACGTCTATTAATCAATTCTTCAATGCTGCATGTTTACATGTTAACTTGCCTCCAGTTGGTCTCTTTGACACGCCATTGTATCCATGGATTTTTTAGAGCTTGTGGAAGTCGAGAAATCAGTTGGTGTTTGAGAACAGGTTTAGCAAAGCAGAGGACTTGGTGGCTAACTCAATCAAAGAGGTAAGGTCATGGAGGAATGCACAAGTGGACATTGATAAATCAAAACCGGTCCCCTCCTCATCTCTACCACTGTTGGAACATGTCACTCTTTGTTATGTTGATGCATCATGGCTATCAACAACATCGGCATGTGGCTTTGGTTGGTTTTTCAAGACTTAAACCAGAATATCATATCTCAAGACTCGGTGAATTATCCGAAGGTGGCTTCGGTGATGATTGCGGAGGCTTTATCATTAAAAGGTGCTCTAACTGCAGCTATAAACAAGGGTTTTAGAGTTTTTCATTGTTTCTCGGATTCCCTCTCGTTAGTTAAACTCCTCACCAACGGAGTGACGAACGAGTTGAAGCCTATCCTACATGATATTAATCATCTTAGGAAAGATTTTGCTACTATCTTGTTTACTTTTATTCCACACTTGGAAAATGTATTAGCCGATGCGTTAGCTAAAAATGGTCGTTTATCATTGTACTCTTCCTCCTAGACGGAGTTCTTTCAATTTAATTGAATCGGTTTGCTCAAAAAAAGGCATTTGGAAACAGATTATATAGGGAGCAAATTTCTAGAGTACATAAATTATGCCAATCCATTACATTGAACAGAGAATAAATCTACCATCAAAGAAAAACAAATCTACCATCAAAGAAAAACAAATCTACCATACCATTGAACAGAGAATAAATCTACGATCAAACATAAATTTGTACGACTACCATGACTAAACAAACTTCCTACCAAATTAAACTACCATTACCACTGCCGAATTCAATAGATCCACGACTTCCTCTTCTTTGCCACCACCTTCAAAGCCTCCACGTCTACCAAAATAAATCTACCATCAAAGAAAAATAAATCTACCATCAAACTAGCATAAATCTACCATTAAGAACAACTACCATACCATTGAACATAGAATAAATCTACCATGACTAAACAAACTTCCTACCAAATTAAACAACCATTACCACCGCCGAATCCAATAGATGCCACGACCTCCGCCTCTTCCGCCACCACCTCTGAAGCCTCCACGTCTACCAGAATAAATCTACCAACAAAGAAAAATAAATCTACCATCAAACTAGAACAAAGCTACCATCAAAGAAAAACTACCATACCATTGAGCAGATAATAAATCTACCATAACAGAACAAACTTTTTACCAAATTAAACCACAACCACCACCACCACCGACGAATTCAACATACCCACGACTCCGCTTCTTTTGCCACCTCCTCCGAAACCTCCACGTTCACCAGAATAAATCTACCATCAAAGAATACCAAATCTACCATCAAAGAATAACAAATCTACCATCAAACAAAAATAAATCAATCATCAAGAACACGAACCCAGAAATCATCAAGAACACGAACATGAACCCAGAAATAAATCTACCGTTACAGAACAACAATCTACCATCAAAGAAAAACAAATCTACCATCAAAGAATAACAAATCTACCATCAAACAAAAATAAATCTATCATCAAGAACACGAACCCAGAAATCATCAAGAACACGAACACGAACCCAGAAATAAATCTACCGTTACAGAACAACAAATCTACCATTAAAGAAAAACAAATCTACATCAAAGAAAAACAAAAATCTCTTTACTACCGAAACATCGATATCGGAATTGTCACTTACATGCTGTACAAACCCAGATTTCGCCGGATAGTACACCAGAACAACAATAAACCCAGATTTCGCCGGAATTTCAAAACTATAAAACAAATTTTTTTGATTAGGGTTTTATAAAACAGGTGAGTGAAGAAAAGAAGAGAAAAGGAGTAGAGAGAATAACGGAATTTACCTTATGGACTCGCCGACGACGACAATGGTGGCCGGAGAAGACGAAGTCGTCGGTTATCTTTCTTCTCTTCTTCTCTTCTATGTGTCGTGAACAAAAAAAAACAAATCTGATTTTTTTTTTTTTTATTCAACTAAAACTAAAACCCTAATTTTTTTTGTTTCAATGACACTTTCGTAAATAAAATAACTACACAAAGTTTATAAGACTTTTCATGTGTTCACATCTCTACAAGGTTGTTTTAGTTATTAAGTAATTTTTCAAGGTTGTTTTAGTTATTATCTCTTAGATTGTAATCGTAAAGATTAGATTGTATACCCAAATAAACGGTAACACCATTTTTCGTACTACTAACTCTTTTTCATTTGGTGACCACAATGGTAAAAGATTTGCCAATCAAATAAAAAATCCCGGAGAAAAACCTTATATGATTTTTATATTTATCCACGTGTTCAAGATTTATTTTTCCAAATTTTAATTGTATTTTGAACAAAACATTAATATTGTGGGGTCACTTTAAATAAATGATTTTAGAACACTGTTTCGAAAACAAAAAAAATTATTGAATAGCATAGTATCGCAAAGTTTTACCGTTGTTTACTTGTTTTACATTTATGACATATTTAAGAACACTGTTTTTAAACAAAATAATGAGATCTTGTTTTAAGAAAGTTTGACCTCAGCCTCGTCATCATTCACCAAGTAGAGTATGTTATATGAGGGAATAAAATTTCGTTGGTTCTTTCTTTGTAAGGAATTGTTGGTTTGTGATGAGAAGTAGCTAGCTAGTTGAGACCAAATTAGAACTCTTTTATTATTATCTTTTCTACTTTAGTCTAGTGGTTTAGACCAAACTATCTTTTAGTACTAATTGGAAGTTCGAATCCACTCTGTGATTCTTGGTGACAAGGTAAGATTTTGTTTTTATCCCATTAGTTTTGTTGTCAGTCGAGAGATTTGACAATCGGTCTCACAGTCACCAATCAAATTTTGCTACGTTTTTTATATTGCAATTTGATGGGAGATATTTTCGTAATGGTTGGACGCATATTATTATCATATTATAGCTTTAAGACCAATTCAAAAATGTTGATGTTAGTTCATAATAAGCCAAAGAAAAAAGTGACTGCGACTTATAATTTTTTCAACAAAACAAAAAAAGTGACTTATGAAAGTTTGAGATATTCGAATTATAATCTTTCCACGCTCATTTTTTTTTTCTTTCTTTGTCCAGACCTGAAACAATTTACCGTTACTGATTTGACCCTATGTACTTGAGTCACATGCATTATAATTTACATGCATTATAATTCAAAAAAAGACTTGGTCATTATTGATTACACTACCAACAAGTTGGTTTCTATTTATGATAGAACCTAAAATCATGGACCAGGAAAGAGATTATTCAATTAATACGATCGAGCCTCATTATGATAGAACCTATAGTCATGCCCCAGAAAGAAAATTGCAATAAATTGACATATTGGTTGACATATATATGCATGCAAGGAAATACCACACATTCAAGACCGTCTATTGAAACAAATAATTGATATTCAGAAATTATTAAACAAACAGATGACTAAACAGATAAATGATAAATATATGTCTGACAAAATATTCAAAAGTAATAAAAATAATTTTTTTTGAATTTTTTAAATCAATTAATATTGACTGATTGCTATCCAGTAGGGCTGGGCAAAAAATCCGTTAAAAGCGATTCGATCCGCGATTCGTTTTGATCCGAACCGAAAAATTCGAATATCCGCAAAGTTTCGAAGCAAAACAAATACTAAAATAGGCGATCCGTCAAAAACAAAGCAAATCACAAATAGTGTTTTTAAAAAGACCATTATCCGATCCGATCAGTATATATATACAAATACATATGTTATTTATATAAAGTAACATGTAAGTCTAATATGTATGATTAGATTTTATTGTTAACCCATTTATTTTCACTAAATATTTAATTTTTATGATAATTAAATTACAAAAAAAAAAAAATATATATTAAAAATAATAACGGATCGGATCGGATAATCGCGGATATCTTAAAAAATTTTTGGATACTTGATTTTTCACGGATCGAATCGGATATCCGCGGATAGTAAAAAAAATTTCGGATATCCGAATTTCCGGATATCCAAAATTTCACGGATCGGATCGGATCAGAAAATCAAATATCCGTTTAACACGGATCGGATCACGGATACCTGCATTTTCTCGGATATTTGCTTCGTGCCCAGCCCTAGTAGTATCTGGAATTCTTTACGTATTCCAACTAAGATTTTGAAACCTTGTCACAATCAAAAATATCTTTGCATGAGGC
The DNA here is from genome assembly GCA_963576765.1 of Draba incana. Classification (NCBI taxonomy): domain Eukaryota; kingdom Viridiplantae; phylum Streptophyta; class Magnoliopsida; order Brassicales; family Brassicaceae; genus Draba; species Draba incana. The sequence goes on from OY755206.1 coordinate 36,564,921, forward strand.
GAGACAGAACTTTGTTTCATTATTAAAATGTGCAAATGATAGTGAGGACGGTGGATGCTTTTCCACTAGGAAACCAATTACACGACCTTTTAGAAAGAAAAAATATATATGCAAACTACACCAAGTAATTTTTCGTTTGTAATCATTAGAAACAAATCGTTTGTACAAGTAACAAACACGTGAAAGAAGAAAATCAGAAGAAAAAAACAACAAAATATGAGCATTTCCAACCTTTAAACAGGGGATGGTCTCTTTTGCTCTCTTAGGAAGATAAGATTCAACTTTCTTCAAAAATTTCAAACTAAAATTTATTATCCAAGTACAAAATGTTCGTGTATATATATATACATTAAAAAAATTGATTTTGAATCCTTAGAAACAATAGAGAAACAAACAAAAGAACATACTGTGGTAAAAATTGGAATGTATAGTTGGTAATGAGAGTAGTGACGTTGAAGAAGAAGAAGAACCCAACTCTTTGCAAGGGGTTTGAATCTTTCAGTTTAAAGCTGAATTTGGTAATCTTACAGGCAAATTAGCTTTCCTGTGACCCCTTGAACCGGACCGTCTATCTCTTCCACGCCTTCTAGGCGGTGTCGTACTAACCGCTCTTCCACTTGACATTTTTCCAGGCAAATCGCTGCTGATTAAAGCCGGTGGAGGCGGTGAAGGTGGTGGAGGAGAAAAAATGGGTATCGGAGGTTTTTGCCTTGCAAATCTCTCTTGTTCTGCTCGATGATATCTCTGCGTTTGAGTGTTCGATAAACGGGTTATGATAAAGTCAGGATCTTTTAACTATACAGCTTACGTCTGACAAGAAAAGAAGAAATCACCTGAACTACAAAGTTGCGTCTTTCGCAGTCAAGGAACATGCTTACTGTCCAGTTTGTTTTTGCTGCAATCTTGTCTCTTACTGTTGAGAAACTGATTTGATCTCTAGAAGTGAATCGGTCTACTTCGTTGAACCATAGACAAGTGAAGAGGTTGCTGATGGGAACATGTTCTCTTAAAATGACACAGCCCTCTGGTACGTCTGCATCCCCCCGACCACAAAGTTGTGTATACATTATATATGAATGCCAAAAGCGAGTTTTTCTGAAAATGTAAGCGAAAGAAGCATACCGCTTGTGATTGGGAGCTTTGCAACAGAATAAGGGGTTAACCCTTCATTCTTGTAGAAATCCACTTGAAAGTCGATAGAGGCGTTGTCATATTTACCAGCAGCTTTATTTGCTTCGGCTTCCACTAAGACATCAAATCGTTTGTAGTGTCTAGAGATCGCAAAAGTAGCATTTTTCCTCCACAAGAACCTGAAGAAATGAGATCTCAGTCAAAATGTTGCACCCAAAAGCAGATGCACCAAGCCTAAGGCGTTCTAAATTCAAACGTTACTGGGATGTCTCATCTACACCAAAAAAAGGGGTGGAACGGAACTAGTAAATTCCTACCATAACAATTAACTAATGTGATTAGGGCAGTGTTTGGTATTTGGTAAGTGCAACATGCTAAATAATTTCCTAGTCAACCACAATTGAAGAAGGTTCCGATTAAATGATGGGTACTACACATACCATACAACTAGAGATATGTTGGGATGATCTTCTAGAAAGAAAAATGATAGACCTCTTACCTCTCAAGAATTTGATATGGATCAACAACAAGCTCAAGTTTTCCGTCAATCCATAAAGAATAGCGAGCATTTGGAAACATTCTATGGACAAGAAGCTTTGGCACCTACAAGTACAAGAGAACAAGGTATCAGCATATACATGGCATTTCATCTGTCTCTTTACTCTGTCCATTTGGAATCAATCATGTAAAGCTACATATATGTTGTAAACTCAAAATCTGATTTCTTGAGTTTCTAAGAGGCATTGTATACTCTTCAGTTAGTTAGTAAACAACTTCAGGCCTGATCTAAGGCAAAAAGGATGTTGTCACACCAGTTTGGATACAGTTATTTTAAGGATAAGTTGTAATAAGACGGTAAAATTTGTAATGTTTCAGTTTTGGACGCAAACTTTCCTTGTTCAAAAGATAAGAGAGGTAAATTTACCTTTCCATTGCGCCTTCCATCTGAATAAGGGAGATTATGAACAACAACAACTCTCCATATCCCAACTTTCTTGTTGCCGTCAAGGCCTCGTTCTCTCTTCAAAATTGTTTCAGTGTCTTCATCAACAAACATGTAGAAGCAAACTGTTTCCTCCGAATATTTACTTATATTTTGTGGGGCTTTTACATCATCGAAAGCATCTACAGAAAAAAAAAAGAAGAGATTATATATTAGAAACACAAACATTGGTAAAATGACCGGAGTTATTGATTACATGTATAAACATATCATGCAAAGCACTACCAAATACAGCTGAAGCGACAACTATCCCACGACACTGCTTCATTTCAAGAAGATCAGACTCATCAATGTCAAATCCTGTATTTCGACCAGGTTGAGGTCCTTTGACAAACCTGATTGAAAAATCATAGATAAAATTTTTACTACGATGAGACAATAAAAAGGGAAATAAGTTAGACCACAACGATACTGACCCACAATGTACGCTCATTGTTTCTTTAATGTCAAAAGAATCATTCCTATGTCTCAAAGTAGGATAACCACCAAAATCTGACCCTCCAAACTCTGTCTCCCTATTTACCGGTTCCTCATATATATACGATAAGTTCTTAAGAACAGGGGAAAATGACGGAGCATTTGGCATCAAGGCAATTGCTTCTTCTACTGGAAGGTAACATACTGGACATGCTGAAATCAAAACCAGGCAGAACAAAACCAATGCTAGTTACAAAACATGTCCACAACCTTAAATCTTGTAGTGATCTCAAAAAAAGAAAAATGGAAGGAGACCAAAAATCAAGAATTTATATCTTACGTCGTGGTCCTGTTCTCTTTCTATCTGCTGGTGGAGGAGGTAAGGTGAAACTGTTACACGGATGACCTTGAGGAAGCGAATAGCCAAGAAAATGCATAGGAGGAGAAGGAGGAGGAGAGAACACTACTACAACATCTTTCTCCACAAATGATATATTATGTATATTAATGTTTTGCTCTTCATTCGACGGAAACAAGTTCGAATAGTTTACGCCTGAAGTTCCATTGAAATGAAGACTCGGTGGACCTTGAACTTCCTGAGAATCCTCACCTAATTACAAATACCAAAAGAACAATCCCAAATGATTTCAAATTCTAGCTCAAAGCAACATTTGGTCACAATCATCCTCAATTCGAAAGCCATTGCACACAACACAAGCATAATCCTCTTTTGTATTCCACAATTCTAAGCCAACATTTCACACAACACAAGCATACTCTACTTTTCTACTCCATAAGCTAAAACATTCAATTACTATAACAAGGATCTGAGAAAAGCGAATACCTTTGCCAACGTAAAGGACACGAAGGAAGACAACGGCAGAGATTAAGAAGAGAAGCAACATGCCAACTTTCTTACGACCTGCGAATTTGAAGATCCAATGTACAATACCTTCTCTTTCCTTTTGCATCTTAGATGGTTTCGTACGAGTCGTCGTCGTCGTCATACTAGTCTGGATAGGCAAAACGACGCCGTTAAGTCCCGTCTTCTCCAAGGAACCATAGCTACTGGATCGAACGCCCAATCCAGTCATCGTTTCCTCCTCCCTTGAATCACTCCATCACCAAAACTCGAATTCGATTGTTTCTCACTCTCGATTCTGCAGATCAAGAGCTTTAAGCTTAATGCCCAGAATTGAAGAACAATGTTTGTTCAAGTAATCGATTTTCTGGGTCGAATTTGCAAAATTGAGCTTGAACAGAATCGGAATCGAAGAATGGATCAAATCAGAAGGAAGGAGACACGGATCAAGAGAATTCGGAGGAAGAAGAATCAAAAATCTAGGGTTTGTGATTGGCGAATAGGGTTTTGATTCTGCAGAATTTTTCAAAAATCAAATGGAATCTATGAAGCCAAATTGCAAAAGTCAGTCTTTCACCACCCAGAAACAAAAAATACTGTCAAAAATTGACGAAGAAAATTAAATATATTTATATCAAAAATACATAAATCCGCGTTAACAAAAAGGCAAAAATTTGATGAAATAGATCCTCTATCCAATTTTTTGTCTATTTCTAATAATGTTTTAATACTTTTCTATGCATTAGTTAATATAATTAAATCCATAATGTAATGGGTTTAATTAAAAGTTAATAGTAACATTGTCTGTAAAAAAAAAGGAAAATCTTCATATGATTATGATGGTTTCATTAAGCACGTTGATTGTTTTTTTCAATATTTAGATGTTCTGTGAAATTAAAAAATAACTTATCTTGTAATACGAAACTGTTTTATACGGACACATGGCGATTTTATTACTGCTGGTGCTGGGGGTGGAAATTTTAACGTCTTATTAAATTGTTAGAAAAATAGGGTATTATTAATTTATTATTGTGCAAACACTTATGTAAGCATCATTATAGAGTTTATGACAACTAAGATATTAAATAAATGTAATCACAGTACCTAGCAGCCATTCATGAATCAAGTCATCATTATTAGTCTCATCTGTCGCACTAAATAACACCCCATTGCTCTCTTTTTTTCTTTTGATTAATACTACCGTTTCATTTTTAAGTTCATTTTCAAAACAAATAAATGTGTCTTAATTAAAAATAAAGTTTATATCTATATTAGTTTTAATTAAAAATAAAATAAATGTGTTTTAATTTTGCCATACTAAATTATTTCGAACAAGTTTGGTTAGATTTTGACATAACGATGATCCCGACAAGTTTTATCTAAACCAAATTGGAATACGTATATAAAATAAACTTTTTTTTATATAAAAAAAAACTGCCTAAATCTTCACCGTATGTAAGTTTCTATGGGAAAGGGTTTTTTGGTGAATTTGTGAGAACGGATATTCACTAGAAAAAACTTAAAGTGGGTAGTTGGAGACAATTTTTGAGTAATTACGGAGATAAAATTTGGGTATCTTATTTCTTTTGTTTCCGCATATTTTCTTCTAGAAATGTCTATTTTTAAGTGGTAACAATTCTTCGGATCAAACCTTAGGTAGTTAAAGGAGGTACTTTAGCAATGGGTACACTATATCTAATGCCGTAAACTAGGATACACCATCAAATGCGCCATATTGAGGGGTTCATCACCAAATGTTCTATATAATCAAAAGTTCCACAATGAGGTTGTATCAACAAATGCTTCACAATGATTCCCTCAACCAAATTTTTAATAATGGAGAATAACATCAAATTTTCAGCAAACATGGATTGTCATTAGGAGATCAAAGTAGAAACTACAATGGATGCTCAGTAAAAAAAAAATTCTTACATCATTCACCAAAATATTTTAGAAGAAGTTAAAGTCCATATTTCATCAAAACATTCAGAATCAAGCATATGTTCTACTTTCCTTTATGATTTTATGACATCATTCATTTTGTCAAATATGTAAGATAGTTTTTTCCAAATTTCCCTATGTATTATTGGTTGATGTAAGTTTTTTTTATCTGTATGATACATTGTTTATTTCTTGTTTATAAAAGAGAATTTGAAGCATACATCAACGGAATATAGGGAAATTAGCGAAATGACAGTGGTACCATTGATTTTTTAAAAATGCCCATCATATCCCTATTTTAGTTGTTTGCGTGTGTAGCTATCGTATCCACCACCACAACCACTACCTCTCTCCGTAACCACCACCTTCTCCTTCGTAACCACCACCACCGCTACGTCTCTCTGTAACCACCACCTTAAATCTTCAATTACCATCCATCACCTCCACCACCACTTCCTCCGTAATCGCCGTCACCTCTACCGTAACCATCTTCTCCTTCACGGCGATCACCGTATCCACCACTACCACCGCTACGTCTCTCTCCAAAACCACCATCTCCTCCTCCGTAACCACCACCACCGTCTCCATATCCACCACCAAAACCGCTACGTCTCTCTCCGTAACCACCATATCCTCCTCCGTTACCACCACCACCGCCTTCATATCCACCTCCACTTATTTTTATAAGAATATTTGGGTTGTCAGCTAAAATTTTCATTGAAGGCAAAACCCGACATTAGCGACACAATAAACTAAATAACGTTATATCTATTGTTTATAAATTTCATGTTTCTGGTTAATTAATAGGTCTGGGAATTCGGATAATCGGTTCGGGTTCGGGTCATATCCGATGGGTTTTGGGTAATCGGGTGTAGGGGTTTTATACCCATTAAAGAACCGAAACATATTCGGTTCGGTGTCGGTTCGGTATTTTCGGTTTCGGATTGGTTCGGTTTTAAAATTAATTACCCGAAAAAATTAGGTATCGGTTCGGTTCGGTTCGGTTTCGGATATTTTTTACTCAAACTACAAAAAAATACCAAAATATCCGAAAATGTCTAATATATTCAAAATTTATATAATTTTTTAATAAAAAATGAAACAATTCACAGAAATTGTTTATTTTTTATTAAACTAACCGAAAAAATCTTTAAACTAACATAAACAAAATTGAAAAATTCACCAATTTTATCCTACATATCTAACCTGTAACACCCGCTTTTTTTTTGCGTAATAAATAATTAGTCCGGATTAAATGATCCCACAATCATTTAATCCTCAACGACTAATTCAGGGTGAACAACACAAGCGGAAATACTCAAACGTAAACCATTCAATTAACCATCAACATCAATTCCAAATACCAAGATAACAATTCCATAATCAATTCACAATTTCTAAATCAACAACATCAACTCAATCAATCCTCTCTAACAGCCTAACACAGTTCACAAATTCCCTAATCATCCTCTTCCTCTGCCATGATTCCGCGATCACACTTTCTTATACCTGCAACACATGGGAATAAGAGTTGCGTAAGTATTTCATAAATACTTAGTGAGTTGCTCATCCCGCCTACCGGTGTAACAAGCAGGCTTAATCTCACACAACAACCAATAAACCATTACACAGCACAATTCACACTCAACAACACAAACAAACATTTTTCGGGTAAACAGTACCTCGTGTCGAGCGACACCACAAAGGTGTCGATCGACACGTCCGAAAGTCCGGTGTCGAGCGACACCACCAAAGTGTCGATCGACACATGACCAAACTTCATGTCGAGCGACACCCTCCAGGTGTCGATCGACACGATCCTCACTGTTCACCAAAAACGAGTTTCTCCTCTCTCAACCCGATTCCGATGAACACGAGTCGCAAACCTGCACGGAAAATCACGACAAAACGACAATACAATCCACAGATAACACAACCATATTCATCACACGAAATCTCATCCAAAACAATCACAAAACACATCAAAATTATCCTCATTGCCTAGAAACCACGGTCACAACTCACCTTAGCAACAACGGTGATTGGATTCGGTTTAGAGACACAAGAACAGCCACGAACAGAGCCACAAAGCCACGAAACTCACTGATCAAACGGAATTCTTCGAGAAACAACAAAGAACAACGATCCTATGGCCCTAAAACACGAATCTACGGTGTCTCGAGGATTTCTTTGCAACAATCCTCAAGAACACAACAATTTCCTCTCAATCTCTCTGATTTTCTCCCTGGAAAACACGACCACGAACAACCTAGGCTTATATAGCCGAGTCCTAGGGTTCCCTTAAACCAACCCAAGCCCAAACCGAACCGAACTCAAAACCCTAAGTCTGATTTCAATGTGTGTCGATCGACAGGAACCTGTGTCGATCGACAGGGACCTCTCTGCCCAAAACCTTCGCAAGGCAAACACCCGTGTCGATCGACAGACACCCATTCCTGTCGATCGACAGGCATCAAGAAAACTCATTTTGGATCACGGGCGTTACATAACCTAAAACCAAAATGTTTACAAAATAATTTATGTGTCGGATATTTCAGATATCCATTCGGTTTTCGGTTCGGTACTAGTTCGGTTTTCGGTTCTAGACATATATGATCCATCAGGTATTTTAAAAAAATTGGTTCGGATTTGGTTCGGATAATATCGGTTCGGTATGGGATCGGATGTTCGGATCCGAGTAAAAATCCCAGCCCTATTAATTAACGGGGAAGCTTTATTAACACACGAATTAAAAAAAGTCAATATGTTAAACCGGAAAGAACCATTCTTAACATTCAGAAAAAATCCCTGAAGAGAAAAAAAAATGGAGAAGAAGGAGAAATCAGCGATTTCTTCAACAGAAGCTGTTCTTTATGGAGCTCTAGCTCCAGGCGTCAATGTCCGTTTTCGATTTTACTGTTTCTTTGGTTTATCCAAAAAAAAACCCTAATTTGATCGCAATTTCTTTCTACAGGCTCCAACATGGAACACATTGAGATTCGCGTTTCTTCTTCTAGGTCTCTGTCTCGCTTTCATGCTCTCCGTTGCTTTCACTAGTGGCCAATCTATGTTGCTTGTCCATGTTGGGTTCCTTATTCTAATCGCATCTACTCTCTTTATCCTCCTCAATTGGTATCTTAAATTTCCTCTCTTTAAATCTCAGTTTTTGATTTTTTTTTTTTATACTTTCTAGGGTTTTAGAACTAGTGACTTTACCCCTTTGTTAGATCTGATCCAGAATCTATTCCTGTTGAGTTAGAATAGCATGTAAGAATGGATCTTAGTTCTTGAGTTTTGTATATCCTTAGGAAAGATCTTATCTTTGTGTCATTTAAGGTTTTAGAGATGATTGTTGTGGAAAATATTGAGTCTTTTAGGATCTTGATGGGTTTATGATGATTTTGTTCTGCAGGTTTCTTGCGCAGACGGGTCTAGTTCAAGTGGAGACGCAAATGCAGGAGCTAAACTTGGTACCTAATGATAAAACCAAATGATCATGCACAGGTTATGTTTTATATTCAGAACATTCAACATTAGAGGTATCAAGCAAATAGGAGGATTGGATTTTGTACAACAAGCATATCAGGTTTCTCTTGGAAGTAGAATTTTAAGTCATCGGCATTTGCTTTCGTTCTTTGGCTTGAGGAAACAGAAGTACCAGTAAGGGAACTGAAACAAGAACTTATCAGGATTGTATTTGCTGCATTATTTCCTCTTTTAGTTTCCCTTTTCCCCATGTAAGAAGAATGATTACACTAACTCCAGTTCATTTACTTATGGAAGAAGAAACAATTTGGTAGTTTCCTTTATGTACAACCAAACATTTTCTTGATTTGGGTTATCATTCTTTTGAAAAATTGAGCTACAACACATGGAGATAAGACAAGAAATTGTCCATCTTTAGTTGTTCATATATGCAGGAGAAGGACCTCTTAACCTCTGACCATTCTCATTAAGCCACTCTTTCTCTCTCAGATATCGAAGAAACGGTCCTGGATCGTCACTGAGGCCATAACCGTTTGTTGTGGTTTGTTGAGCGTTGGAAAGCTTCTCTCCTCTAGGTTCATAGTCTTCCATGTAGAGCTGAGGGTAAAGCGTTGAAGTTTCAGAACCGATCATTGATTGATCAGTTGGTGTCCCGTACCTAGCTAAGAGACTGAACTTGGACGACCCATGAGCCAAGAAGTTACTCAAATTGTTTGGCCCCTGAGCTTGTGGTCCAAGATTTCGTCTTTCTCTGTACCGTCGTAACCATTCAGAAGAAGAAATCCCAACTGGGGGGCTGGAGTATGGCGTCATGAAACCGGGGCGTTCCATACACCTGGTTTGGTCATATAAGCTCTCTGCTTTGCTAGTATTAACGCCATTATGAAACCAAGAAGCGTCTTCAGGCAGTAATGGAGCAGACGGAGTAGGAGGTGAATACGAAGAAGCAGGATGCTCGATGCTGCTACTGATGGAGAGACTGTCAAAGGATGTGACAGGACTTGTTTCATCAATAGGGCTCAACCCGTTTGGTTTACTTAAACCGGATCTTCCATTCTCTTTATTCTTGTCAACCACCCAGGCGCTCAACGATGGTGGTCTTCCCGGGATGGTAGTGCTTTCTTCTAGATTCATCTGTTGCGGGTCCATGTCAATGAAGCTGAAACTTTCAGAACTAGTATCCTGTGGGAAATGGTTCACAACGAGCGATGTTGTACGTCTTAGGCTTTCATTAGATGAAGTTGTGTTATCAGAGCTGAGTAGGTTCGTTGAAATGCCAGGAGAACTAATTGGAGCAGATTGACACCGTACAAGCGGCTTGAGAAGGATGACTTCTTCCTCTTCTGCAGGCACAGATCTTTCATTTTCACTCTCACAAGGAATGATCTCAACCGTTCCTAAAGTATCACATTTTCTGTTACGTCCGTCTCCATTTCCATGAAAGAGCTCTTCTTTGCGTTGCCAATCACCTGAAGTTGTGTAGAAACGCGTCTTTTGCTTGTCAAAGAATAACCACTTTTGAGAACCCTTCTTTGTGATCTCCATAGCAGAATGTATAATTCGTTGAAGACGAAGCTCCTTCCGTTTATCAAATCTCTCTCTTAGATCTAGATGACTAGAGAAATCCAAAAGTACTTGTATAGGAGCCAGAGGAGCCAAGGACCTCAGTTCATGATCCTCCCAGAGAGCTACCAACATTTTAGTGTTTTCGCCTTTCACCTTTAACAGGTTCAAGAAATCAACGAGTTTGTCAAAGAAGTAAGATATTGCAATCTCGCTCTTCTCATCGAACCTGCATTCATCCTCTTCTTCTTTGCAAAGCAGAAACGGTAAGTAGTCTAGAAATACAGTTAGTGCAGGTAAGAGAGGACAAGAATCCAAGGGACTCGTCTTCAAACATCTCTCAACGACTCGCCCCATGACAATGAACACCATAGTGAATGCTAAATCTGTTGGTTTAACTTCCTCTTTCGTGTTGTCTGATCCATTAAACTCGGCTAAATTTTGGAAGATGAAGATGAAAACCGCAACAAGTTGGAGAATTCTGTAAGGTCCCTTTCTCGCCGGGTCCATCACTTGATATGACTCCAACATTGCTGCTAGATTTCTATCATCTGCTGCAAAAGCTGCATCCAACTCTCTCATTGTTGATGCAAATGCGCAACCAAACTCATCGAAACTGAAACAAACCAAAAAGATTAAGAGAAGAACAGATTGGACTATAGAGAAAAGGTTATGTTCTACTCATGATCCAAATAGACCTGGATTTAAGGAAGAAGAAGCTAGTCGTTCGAACTACGAGTGGCCACAAATCAACTCCAGATGTTAATTGTCTTTTCGCGTTTGAGAGATCGCGGTCCTCTCTGACCTTTTTCACGGTAAAATTTCTCTCTGAGGGGTTTAAGAAGTTAAACTGTGCATTAGTAGACAGAGACTGCAGAGGAGAAGACCTGTTCTGCAGTAATGAAAACAAGCATTTTGAGCAATGCAAGGCAAAGCACAATCCAATTGCTTATAGAGAAGTATCGGCGAATCAAATCACCTTCTCAAACAACAAAAGAAGATTGTTCAAAGCACCAGGAAAAGGTTCTTTCACAGCTAAGCTTCTTACACAATGATACAGAGCCAAGAACTCATCACCAACATAAGTCGCCAATACAGCTAGCTACACAAATGTAAGCAAAAATCACTCAGAAAGCGGCGAATAACAAACTGAAAACAGTGAATGGAATAAGAATCATTTACCTGATTATGAGGATTTCCACTATCAGGCCAAGATTTTGCAGCTTCAAGATAGTAAGTAGCTGAAGTTGACCAATTAGGTTGATGTTCATGTGTTTTCAAATACTGTTCTTTATACCTTTCAAGATCTCCAAGACAAATATAGAATCTATGACACAAGAATATGCTTTTCTGTGAATTGGTCTCTCCAGATTCCTTGTAATAATATCCTCTGACTTTGGAAATCAGATTCTTGTAAAACTCTGTTGCTTTTACAAGAAACAACTTGAATGCTTTCACATGATTCATGTGATCATCTGTTTTTACGCCTTTTCGAAACTCATCGATGTGTTTATAATGAAGTTTCCATAGACAGAACTCAATTTCTTGAAGCTCTTCTTGTTGTAGATTGCTTTTGAAGATTTGCTCATAGGTTAAACCTGATTTCTTGTATAATTCTGATACTTCAGTATGTAATATACCTTTTGAATGGATTAATGTCCATAGTTGTTTCTCAATGTTATTTACCTAAGTGAGAAAACATAAAACATAATTAACTTGTGTCATTAGTTAAAGATTCTTTAACCAAAAGCTGTGTTTTACTTACCTCTACAAGAAAATTAGGGTTTTGTTTCTGATTAGCTGAAGAACCACCATTACTCTTAGGTAAAGCTTCCATCTTCTTTGGAAACAGAGCACAAAAAAGGAATCTTTGAAAAATCACAAAAGATTAATACTTTCTTATAAACAGAGTAGGTAAAAGTGTAAAGTCACAAGCTTTAGGTGAAATTAATGTAACCCAGAAGGTGAAATCTCAAGAAAATCTTCAAGAATCAAAGAGAGATAGAGAAAGAAGCATGAAGAGATCACAATCACAAAAGCAGAGTAAGAGAGGTGAAGAAGAAAATCGGATTCTTTTAGATGGAAAAGGAAAAGACTTTACCAGAAGAAACTTTGACGTACGGAAATTGGGACAAGAGCAAGTTAAAGAGCAGAAGAAGCCAAGAGAAGTGTGTATTCACATGGAAGAGAGAGAGAGAGAGAGAGAGAGAGAGAGAGAGAGAGAGAGAGATTGTGAAACAGACAAAGTAGAAAGGTAGCTGATGATGATGGTGATGAATTTATGATGAATATGGTGGAGATGCAGAGGTGGATGTATATCTAATCCATAATATCATCTCTTGTTCTTAGTGCCCAACAATTTTGATTTTCTTTCTCTTTCAAATATTTGTGTTGTTTCATTTGTTCTTAAATTTTCTTCAATGATTTAACCCATGGTTTTTTAATTAATTGTATTAGTGCTCAAATTATTTGATTTAGCAGGGGGATCCAAAGTTACCCACTTGTAAAATATTCCTTGACGTTTAAGCCAAACCTTCCTCTAGTATTCTAATGACCTTTGTGAATCACTTTATGTGGAAAAAAATCTTACAAACTTTTACAAGAAAATATTGTCAGGCTAGAGTTTGGATATATCATTATGATTGGAAAAAAACAGCGAAAATATGATTTAAGAGCACTTCTCCCAACTTTTTTACCCATTCTAGTTTCTTCTCTAAATTTCATTATAGAGTAAAAGCATTGCTAATTCCATTCTATATTTATTAAAAATGGCGAATGATAATATTGTAGAGTGTTACATTTATAGTATGTATTGTTTTTCTTTTTCAAATAATATAAATTATCGCATATTTTAACAAAAGCATAGTTACATTTTTAAAATCTGCAATAGACCGAAACAAACTTCATTGAATAGACCCACGTTCAAATTCATGTAATTGTGTATATGATGGGCCATATATAAAATTATTATAGATCAATGGAGTGTGTAACATTCATGTGTATTTGTTTAGAAAAAAAGAAAAAAAAACATTCATGTGTATTTTGGTCAGATTCCACGACCAATTGTTTTGTTTCTTTAATACTCGCGTATGATAATCTAAACTATTAGAGATTAAAAGATGATCAAAGTTTCAGGGTTTTTTCCCACGAAATCTTCACCTAATAAATCTTGAATTTATATCAGAAAAGTTTGATTAGAAGTACATATTCCACAAATCACAGGTCAGCTACAATATTGTCACTTGACATCACCTCTAAAAATGGTTTGTCTTTTGGTTATAAATGGACCCATTCGAATTAAAAACAAAGACAAATTATACACGTAATTGAATGGAAATTTACCAACACAACTCTCTTCTTGATGTTATTATTATTATATTTAAGTGGGGAAATATCTTCGATGATTGATGTGATATTTGATGATATATACACTTAACGTTATTTTTCTATTGACTTGTTTGTATATAAAAAAGGTAACTGTTGGGAATTATATTCAAAAGCACCCAATGATGTATACTATAAACTACGAAGTAAGCCATGGAAAACTACCAAAGAGACATTTAAAAACTTCCCCATTACTTCCTCTTCGTAATTCTATTACTGTACAGTTTGTTTAGTTTTATTTCTGACATACTATTTTCAGAAATATCTTGTAAATGCGGACATATCGAATTCAGCCTAAACTATTGAATTCCCATCATGCCACGCTCTTTTACTTTTTTATTTTTTTTGAAAAATGCCACGCTCTTTTACATAAATGATTTTATTCCATATGGCTCCAAAAAAGTCATTCAAGATCAGCTCGCGCACTACAAAGTTTGTATCTTCTAGTCTTCTGTGTTTAGTTAATTGATTGGGACGATAATAGTATTGTTGGTATTGACTTTACTACTTAATTGTGTTCTTAATGAGAATCGACATCTTAACCATTAAAACGCGGACAACGAATGTTGTAGTAGTTGTTTCATACGTGATTTGACACAATTCTTTCTCTTTGTTTTCCATTTTTGTTATTAAAACATATTTATGGTTGTATAATTGACTGACATGTAACTGCATATCTCCGTTTTTATTTCCAACGAACACCATATTTTGGCTGAGAATGATAACAGTATAATGATTAAATTTCTGGCAGAATGATTAAATTTCTGGCAGAATCTGGCAGAATAAAAAAAAGTTAAATGGTGTCAGTAGAACCATTATACCAATAGCAGAATCATTCTAGAGACAAAAACTGACAGTATAACCATTTAAACTGATAGTAGAACCATTAATCTGACAGTAGAACCATTAAACAAATGGTGTCAGTAGAACCATTAAGCCAATGGTAGAACTATTAAACTGGTACCATTTAGAGCCATTGTATCAATTTTAATCGGTACGATGATTTCTTTGTGTAGGATATGCCATTTCGAATTTGTTTGATTTACATGGGAAAAAGGATAATTACATAGTCGTGATCTTTTTGCATGTGCAACAGCACTTATATTTTCATTTAGGTGAGTTTGTTAAATAACCAAGAAAAAAATTATAATCTAAAAAGTAACAAAAAAATCTAGATCTAAGGGATAAGATTATGCCACATATTTAAGTTTTTGTTAGATGTTAAAATTTCTTTTTTTCATGGTTATATGGCCTAATTCCCCTTTTCATTTTGAGAAATAAAACATAAACTAAAAATCTTGAAAGGCCCCCTACAAATATAAATATGGTCTAACTCCTAATGAAAGGCTGCTCAATCGAAAGCTCCGCCACATGTAACTGAATTTCTTGTGTTTGTCAAAGGTCAGTCATAGTTGCTCATTGTATTCTATTTTGTGTAGCTCATACGCAAACCAAATGATGTTGTATATTCAAAGTGAAGATTTTTATGGAGATACATTAATTTACTTTTGTTCAATATATCGTGAGATTATAAATTTTGATTTGAAACTATTAATAAAATGGAAGCCCCTTGGCCCAATGATCAATTGTTTAAAGGTTTCTACATCAGGTCTGGGGTTCAAACCCCAGATAATACAGTTTATTGCAGATTAATGGAGAAAACGCTTCTTAGAGGTTCTAGAGTGCAGAGAGACCATGTCCATCACTGGAGATGTCGTACATGCTAAGCCGATCGTCGGGGAGAGTATGTCCATCATGGAAGATGTCGTACATGCATAACCGTTCGTCGGTGAGAGCTTGTCCATCATGAGGATGTCACACATGGAGAGTTGCATCAGAGAAGATGTCGTACATGGAGAGTTGCATCATGGAGGCAAATGTAGAAACTATTCACCTTAACCGCAAATGTGACACCCTGGTTTCAGGGCATATATGGTATATGTGGTATATGCAGAGAGGCTTAATATAATTGATTTGACTACCTATATCACCAAAGTGCACTTATCTTTTCGGTCACAGGTCTTGAGAGAACTCCAGAGTTAAGCGTGCTTGAGCTGGAGTAGTTTCAGGATGGGTGACCTACTGGGAAGTGATTTTCAGTATCGTGTAAGTGAGGTCAAAACACGAGGAAAGATCACGTGGTGATTTGCAGGGTCAGTAAACATGACTTACGAACCTCTCGGACTAACGCACCGACCGTCGGACATAGGTGGGCCCATGGGCCGAGAGTGGACGTGGGGCCCACTGGGAGATGAGGATTTCTCCTGAGGGGATGAGGATTTCCCCTGTATGTCCTTGAGAGATGAGGATTTCTCTCTAAGGGGATGAGGATTTCCCCTACAGCGGCGGTCGAGGCGTTACAAGTGGTATCAGAGCAAACCTTGACAACCGTGTGTTGTCGAGGTAACGATCTTGGTATGCGCAACGAGGACGTTGCGATCTGTTAGTGGGGGGTGATTGTGACACCCTGGTTTCAGGGCATATATGGTATATGCGGTATATGCAGAGAGGTTTAATATAATTGATTTGACTACCTATATCACCAAAGTGCACTTATCTTTTCGGTCACAGGTCTTGAGAGAACTCCAGAGTTAAGCGTGCTTGAGCTGGAGTAGTTTCAGGATGGGTGACCTACTGGGAAGTGATTTTCAGTATCGTGTAAGTGAGGTCAAAACACGAGGAAAGATCACGTGGTGATTTGCAGGGTCAGTAAACATGACTTACGAGCCTCTCGGACTAACGCACCGACCGTCGGACATAGGTGGGCCCCTGGGCCGAGAGTGGACGTGGGGCCCACTGGGAGATGAGGATTTCTCCTGAGGGGATGAGGATTTCCCCTGTATGTCCTTGAGAGATGAGGATTTCTCTCTAAGGGGATGAGGATTTCCCCTACAGCGGCGGTCGAGGCGTTACAGCAAAAAGAGAAGAGATAGATGAATATCATCATAATAGAACTAGGTCAAATATATCAAATTAGTCTAGTGATAATTGTAATATTTATAATAATTCCAGACATTTAAAAAAAAACTATTAATAAATATTTAACTATTTTACCATATAGGAAAAAAATAGAAACATTTCAAATTAGGTTTTTCTAGAATTATAAGAAGATAGGAATTAATTTTATCATAAACTAATTGAAAATGAGTGGGGACGCCCATAAATTTATATAGTATTTTACAGATCCTTCAACTTTTAATATGAGACAATTACATAGTCTACTAAAAGAATAAAGAGTACTTGTTCAAAGTCCCATCTCTATGTCCAAATTTGAACACTGGATTCCATTTCTTAACGTACATTTTCAGACGTTAAAAGCTATATTGAATTCTGTATTCAAAAGTCACCTTTAGTTTGTTTGCTTCTCATTCACAATAAAAAAAACAACTTATGTTGAATACAATGTTTTTAATGGGTTAACGTAATTGATTCAATGGTAAAAACATCAAATCAATCGATAATAGGTAACGATCCAAAAGAATGTGGAATATATGCTAATGATTAAAATCTCATGAAAATCAGATTCTTTGGATCGTTGATATATATTCATGAGATTAATAGATATATAAATTCTTTCCCCAAGACATTTTACATGCACGGGAGCTGGAAAAAACATCTGCATCAAGAGTTTTACATTTACAGATCACAAAATCCAAAATAATAATAGTTAGAAAAAAAAATCCAAAATAATATTAGATCATCTAGAACCAAGATCCTACAAATCCACGCCTTATACTACTCATTCTTAAGTTATTTGAAATTGGTTACAGAACAGATCATAAACGTTTATATGCTAATTTAAGCATTTTATTAATATATTTTTCCAAAAAAGAAAAAAAAAAATGACTAAGCCGATCAAAGAGGAGGACCAAATATAACCTAGTAAAATTAGAACTAACCACCAACCGGGAAAAAAGGATAAGAGTAGACCTACAAAAAAGGTTAAAACCTCAATTTCAAAATAACAGAATTAACGACCACAAAATAATAAAAAGCAAAAATTCCATTCAATCTGTCTTAACCCTTTTTTTATCCTCAACAAAACCAATCCCTCATTTGTTCTTCTGCACAATCTCATACTTCTATTTCTCCCTCTCCTTTCACAAGGAAAGGGCGTAGAAGAAACCAAAAACTTTAAAACACAAGAGTTTTATAATAACTCAAATCTATTTTACCATTCAAAAAAATTACCCAAAAAACCAAAAACAAAATGAGTGTCAAATTGTTATTCATCTTTGGCCTCTTGGTTTTAGCTATGGTAGCTAAATCCGTCAGCGCGACCTATCCATTAACTAAATCATGCATCAACGGTCAGGGTTGCATCGGGGATGACGATGAGCTCGAATCTCTAATGGATTCAGAGACTAACCGTCGTCAATTGGCAAGAGGAAGACGTTACATTGGCTATGATGCTCTTAAAAAGAACAATGTGCCTTGCAATAGACGTGGCCGATCTTACTACGATTGCAAGAAGAGGAGAAGGAATAACCCGTATAGGCGTGGATGCAGTGCGATCACGCATTGCTATAGGTACGCTAAATGATAGAGAGGAAGGTGATTCAACACGGTTTCGATCGGTCTTCATTCTTGGTCGTTAATACCCTCCGCTCTTTTTTAATTTTTCTTTCTTTATGTTATACGTATGATCTATATTCTTTTTGCTCTTTTTCCTTTATTTATTTGATTATTATCATCATGATGCATATAAGCTTTTGATTCATTGATATATCGTTTTTTTTTCCTTTCCTTTGTTGTTGTTCTTTATATTTTGTTTCGTTCATATAATTAAGTTCCGTTTATGTATTATATACATCATGATGTTTTACAATTAAGCATGTAAATGTGAACGAGAAGGGTTAAATTGAACCTCTTTCTTCTTTCATTTTTCCTTTCATATGTTATTTCTACGATATAAAATCACTAACCGTTATATAGGCGGCAGACGAAAATTTAGCGTCAAATTGTATATGTACATCGAGAAAACCCAATATACATATTTTACTTTTAGAGAGTAAAAGGTAAACTATAGTCTCAAATATTAAATGTCATTAACTCTAAAGTTGTTGAAATAAAGATATAGTTTAAAATGTATTAAATATTATCTCAAAGAATAAATGATTAAGAAAAACATAATTTCGATACCTTGCAGGATATTAATCTATACGATAATTTATATATCGATTCCGTTTATTTTTCTACGTGAGAAACAATTATAGTGGATAGTACTAATCAAACACACACCATATCATATATATTGTTCGTCTTTCGTAATTTATTTTCTTTGAAACTTTAACCATGTTTTTCATAGTTTACCTTTTAGCACCAGAATTCTCATTAGTTTTTACCCTAATCATCTGCAAGTGATCTCACCAACTTGACTCGCATTGATACATGCTTATGGTATCCTTTTATACATCGATCGATTTGAACGGAAAAAATAAACAAATTGTTTCTAGACAGAATAATCATTTTTCATTGACAAGTTTTTGGGGATTAAAATTCGTTTGTAGGCGTTAAACCACATAAATTTCAAAAGCTCATAACAATGATGAATTGATGATGATAATTTAATGATCTCCCTTGTTATTTAGACAATATAACAAAAACATTGTTCAAGTATGATAGTTACCACCACCATTTTTTGAGTCTCCACTAAACATTTTTTCATCAAAGTGAAAAATAAATATTAATTGTTCTTGGAGACGGAAGAGATGCCGAGAACTCCAGCCCACACTTCCTTCCTAACCTTTGATCTTTGCGGCTGGTTCCTAAACGAACCACCGCTTCCACTGCCGCTTCCACTGCCGTTTCCGCCTCTATTACTGCGCAGTAATAGAGGCGGAAACGGCAGTGGAAGCGGTGGTTCGTTTAGGAACCAGCCGCAAAGAGCAAAGGTTAGGAAGGAAGTGTGGGCTGGAGTTCTCGGCATCTCTTCCGTCTCCAAGAACAATTAATATTTATTTTTCACTTTGATGAAAAAATGTTTAGTGGAGACTCAAAAAATGGTGGTGGTAACTATCATACTTGACGTCTCCATCAACAGTCGTTGTTGACGTTTGGCCGCTTGGGTCGCTCATGTTTTGATTTTTGTTGTTGTCTTCTTGGACTCGTGGGTGCTTATAACAGTGAGTGCTCATACAAATAAAAAAAACTCAGAGCATTTCAAAGGTAATATATCTTATCAATATAATATTTATATTTTAACTTTAGAAACTTATCTTTGTTTCTTTATTTCTAAACAATATAATATAAATATAAATATTTTTCTAAAAGTGTTTAATTAATATGATTTAAGCATATCAAGTTTCATTTTATAGATATGAATTACCTTAAGAGTTATCTTAATTTATTTAATTTCTATAGATAAAATTTATTTTTATAGTGAAAAGATAAAAAAAATCTTATGGTATAAGGTAAGACGAATATATGAACTCTAAATATTAAAAAATTAAAATTAAAAATTTATATATCATATTAACAAAATGTCTTTTTTTTCTTTTTTTTGAAATTATAAATTTTGTATAATGGCAGTTAAACAACCAATAAAAAGAAGCATTGTTCACGTAGGAATCATTTAAAGAACTGATACTATAATATGTCTTGGTGATTTTATCTTCAAGATTTAATCCAACGATGATGAAGGGAAAGCCATAGCTATAATTACTATTTAGGGGATTTTCGTTTGTTCATTTAAATGATGAGTTGATCGTTTAGTATGAAAAATGAGCAACATTTAAATGGTCTGTTTGGATAAAACTTTTAAATTGAGGCAAATTTTTTAAACTCATTTGGTGAACCAAATTGGATATAAATCAACAGGATCTTTGTCGTAATGACGTGACAATAATGAATAATGTAATTAGGAGAAGTCTTTTGAGGTGCAATTTGGGATCTCGAATCAAACTTGAAGTTGGATTGCAAAAGCCCAACTCTAATCAAACTTAATTTTGGATTGTTAGGAGAAGTTTTTGGTATTCAATTTGGGATCTCTAAGCAAACTTAATTTTGGATTGGAAAAGCCCAAATATGAACCCAAACAATGCCGCACCGTCATGTTTAGGAGAAGTGTTTTGTTTTGGGACGATATGGGGATCTCAAATCAAACTTACCTTCTCAGAAACATTTTTTTCATAAACAATCCAAATATAGTCTCATACCAAAAGATTAAAATGCGTTTAAAAACAAGATATATTCAATGTTTTGAAAACCGGACCGGAGACCGAACCGGAGATACTTTTGGGACATGGGTCAATGTGGTTCGACCGGGTCGAACCAGGTTTAATAGTTTTTTTTTAAATAATAATATAAATAGGTTTTGTATAACTATAATATCCAAATATATAATATAGTCTTTGAATAAGCATATGTTTTTGATAAACATATATTTTTAAAAATTAAGAAAATCATTTTAATAACAAAAAAACTATTCAAAGACAAAATTTAATGAGAAATAGTTAAGTTTAAATGTAAAAAAATATTTAAAACATTAAACCATAACAAAAATTAACTAAATTCAAAACTTTTTTTTTGGTGGATAACTAAATTCAAAACTAGTATTTATTTCTATAAATTTTAATCATAAAAAATTTAAAAGTGGAAAAAATGGAAATTTAAAAAAAAAAAAAAAAAAAACCTCAAACCTGGGTCAACCCAACCCGGCTAGCTGGCCGGTTCACAGTTGAACCCGGTCTGACCTCCGGTCCGGTCCGGTTTTCAAAATACTGGATATATTGAAGCTAAAATAGGTGACAACAAAACTTTGGGTTGATAGAATATTAGTTATATGAATCGAGCAATCCACTCAATGACAATTGTTTTTTAATTGTGAATTCATGAAAACTTTTAAAACTTACCACGATAAGACATTCGAATTAGGTTTTTACTTCAAGTTTAATTGTTACTTTAGATTATTCAGGTTTTGAGAGTGTTAACCGGTCATACTCAAAACAGCTTGAAGTTTATTAGGCCCTAAAGTTTGTGGAGAAATCTATTGTTTTTCACCAAGGACCATACTGTGTTCTGACTCAATTTAGTTGTTCTTCTTTAAAAGAGAAAATAACGTTTTTTTGTTTGTTTGTCTGAGGAAATGTGTAGTAGTTTCATGGTCACAAGACAAGACCCACCTGCACTACTTCATTCAGCACTGTATGTTCTTTTTTTTTTTTTTTTTTTTGAATTATATGTTAAATTAATCCAAAAAAAAATCGTTTATTACATCTTGTGCTTCTTTTTGCTGAATTTATAAAAAAAATTTTTTTACAATCTATAATGAAGTAGCAAACCACATTTGAAGACTCTCATCGTATTTCCGATCCCCTCGTATCGAGACGAGTTTGTTCCTCACTTGTTTATCGATGAATTTGGCTACGAGTTTGGGAAGAGTTGGCATCTCACCATGTCTTCGTGCGTTTCGTTCTCTCCAAATAATGTGGATCGATATTTGGAAGACACATCGAAATAAAAACCTTTGGACCCGAGAGAGACTCGTATCTATTAAGTAGTTGGTTATTACCTGCCAATCCGTTGAGTATCGCGTATTTAGAAACTTCCGCGTTAAGGTGGACCATACTTCAGAAGAAAAACGACATGAGAAAAACAAATGATCTCTTGTCTCCATAATGTCCGAGCACAAAACACAAGTCGAGCTAACTCTGTTATTCCACACGCACATGCGGTCCCCCGTCGATAGACGATTATGCATTGCTAGCCAAGTGCAGAGACTGTAGTTTGGCGTTCCATGCGTGAACCAAACCCCCTTAAACCAGAATACTTCAGGTTTTGGCGTACGAATATTATTCCAAGTGTCTTTTGTTTTGAAACGTGCTTTGAATTTGTCTCCTTTGCCTTTCCACTTAACTACATCCGCCAAGCCCGTCACGCGTCGTTGACTATCATTTTCAAGAGCATTTTCTATGTCATTCAGAACTGAGATTCGATGTCGTCGCCTTCTTCTTGCACTCCACGCGTCAGCCACCGTAGTATTATGTGGTATGCCCATATCTATGATACCTCTAGGTCCGACAATGTCAAATAAACAACCCATTTCCGACCACTTTCATGCCAAAAGGAGGTGGTTTCTCCACTTTTTAGTTCAACACAACAAAATTCTTTCGCTTTTGATCTGTACTTGAGAAGCTTATGCCACATCCATGAGCCCTTGTTAGGTCTCGCCGTTACGGACCAGAAAGATTCAGACTTAAGCAAATTTATAGTAATCCATTTTACCCATAGTGACTCCTTATGTGAAACTATTCTCCAAATCAGTTTCAAACAAGACACCTCATTTGCTTCCTTAAGAGAACGTAACCCCAATCCTCCTTCTGGTTCCGGTTTACATACATCTTCCCATGCTATTTTAGCTTTTCTTGGATTTAATTCCGTCCCTGACCAGAGAAAAGCCGAGCAAATTTTATCAATCTCTCGAATACACTCACGAGGAAGTCTAAAAGCCGCCATCCAAAAGTTACAAATACTCCATAGCACCGAGCTAATTAGACACAATCTTCCTGCATAAGAGAGAAATCTCGACGTCCATGTACAAATACGGTTTCTCACTTGTTCAATAAGCGGACAATAGTCGCTAACCGTCATGCATTTAGTAACCAAAGGTAGACCTAAATATCTCACTGGGAGAGTTCCCACTGCAAATGGAAACTGATTTATCATCTCTTGACGAACTCCTTCTGAAACTCCTGCAAGATACATTGTAGATTTCTCTATACTTATCTTTAAGCCCAAGATTTTTGCGAACTCATCAAATACCTTGATGATACCTTCCACTGATCGCACTTTACCATCCGTAAGTACCATAATATCATCTGCAAAACTTAGGTGAGTTAGACTTGTGGTCTTGCATCCAGGATGGTAGCCAAATCGTCTATCCGTTGCCGCTCGATCAAGTAGTTTCGACAACACATCCATGCTTATGACAAATAAATATGGAGACAAAGAACATCCCTGCCGTAACCCTCTTGCACTCTGGAAATACCCCGCTAGTTCTCCATTTACTTGCACCGAAAAAGATGCAGATGTTATACACACATAAATCCAATGGATGAAACCTGGAGGAAAGTTCATAGCCGAGAGCGTGTTTAGAATAAACTGCCATTGGACGGAGTCAAAAGCTTTGGAAATATCAATTTTTATAGCACATCTCGCTATGTTTGATTCCTTGTGATAGTCCTTTACCAGCTCTGTAGCAAGTAACATGTTTTCAATAAGTAATCGATCTTGCACAAAAGCCGATTGGTTAGCCGCGATAAACTTGGGCAGTATCCCCTTCAAGCGATTAGCGATCAGCTTTGATATGACTTTGTAAATCACATTACAACATGAAATGGGTCGATAATCCTTCATCTCCACCGCCTCTGTTTTTTTGGGAATAAGTGCTAGAATGGTAGAATTAATACCTTTCGGTAAGAAACCAGTCGCAAAAAATGATTGGATTAAAATTATAAATTCTGAACCAATAATCTCCCATACTGATTTATAAAACTCTACCGTGAAGCCACCCGGTCCCGGCGATTTGTCACTTGGCATTGAAAATAATACCTTCTTTATTTCCTCTGCCGTTACTTCTCGCATTAACATTCTCTGGTCCTCTTTCGAGCAACGAAACAGTAATAGATCCTGTAAACTTTCCACGGTAATTCCCTCAAAACCATCCGGTGTTAGTTGTAAAAATTCTCGAAAGAATCGTTCTGCCTCTGTTTTTATCGCAATCCCACTCTTAGCCATTGTACCGTCGGAGCAACGTATTTCTCGAATCATATTTCTTACCTCTCTCGTTGTTATTGTTCTGTGATAGGTCTTGTTGTTTTTGTCGCCAACTTTTAGCCAGTGAAGCTTTGACTTTTGTTTCAGATTTCTCCTCTAATCCGGATACAAAGTCCCATCGCTTATATGCTAGTTTCTCCTCCTCCATAGCCTGCGGTGATGGATTCAACAAATTAGCCTCTTGCTTATCACAAAGATCTTTGTAAGCTTCTTTAGCTTTTCGCTCTAGATTTCCCAACTTTTCCTTTGCCAGCTTGCGAATTAACGGCTTAAGTAACTTAAGCTTCTTTGAGAAGCGAAAAAGAGATGAGAGCCAAGAAGCTGATTTGGACGAGGAGGATCATCACAAAGAAGTCATTGAGAGCCAAGAAAAAAATATAAGTCTGGATCAGGGAAGTAGTTTAATGGGAAAGGATATCTCAAATGATGCAAATCAGAAGGAGATGGTATTTCCCATTCGACAATCTTTACCTAGAGACTCAAAAAACAATCATAAATTCCTGGGGGACTCAACTTCATCGAAGCCTATGGATGTTAATCCTAGTACTTTGATAAAAAAGGCGACTACCCGCCGAAATAATTGATGTCAGGTTTCTTCTGGAATATTCGAGGTTTCAACCAACCTAATAAACATTTAGTGGTCCGAGATTGGATAAAAACGAGTGATTTTCAATTTGGAGGTTTAGTAGAAACAAGAGTAAAGGAAAACAAAGCCGAGAGAATTGCATCTTCAGTTTTCGAGGGCTGGTCTTTTCTATCAAACTATGAGTATAATCGACTTGGTCGGATTTGGGTGGTGTGGAGGAATAACGTAAGAGTTACGCCTTTTTTCAAAAGTAATCAACTCATAACGTGTTCAGTGAAGATGGAGGATAGGGAAGAGGAGTTTTTTTGTTCATTCGTTTATGCTTTGAATACAATGGGAGAGCGTAAGGAGTTATGGCGAGATTTGATAAACCATCAAGATTCACCAATCATCCGCAATAACTCTTGGATGATTTTTGGGGATTTTAATGAGACTTTGGAGATGGAGGAACATTCAAATGTTGAAAGTTCTCCTGTTACTACTTCGGGCATGAGGGACTTTCAAAATGTGGTGAATTATTGTTCTCTTACCGATATGGCATATCATGGTCCGTTATTTACCTGGTGCAATAGGCAGGAGAATGATCTAGTTTCCAAAAAGTTGGATCGAGTTCTAGTGAATGACCGATGGCGGCAAGATTTTCTTCAATCGTATAATGTTTTTGAAGCGGGAGGATGCTCTGATCATCTCCGGTGTCGTATTCATCTTAGCAATGAAATTAAACGTCCACGCAAACCTTTTAAGTTTGTAAACGTAATTACAGAGTTGAAAGAGTTTAGACCGATGGTGGACGGGTACTGGAAGCAAACCGAAAATATTTTTCAGTATGTTCTTTTTCCAAAGTCACTCAAAAAAAAAAAAAAAAAAAATAGAGCCAAAGAACACTTTAAAGTGAGATGAGAACCTAACTTATGAACATTATTGCTTTTCACACCACATCTCTCCATTACTTTTGACTTTTCTTATCTTCCTTTCTTTTAATCTTTTATTGGCTTTTGCTACATATATCACAACAGAAATATTTGTAATTATGATAAAATGAGATCTACAAAAATAAAGGTTCGAATCACGCTTTGTTGCATTATAATTTTCTTTTGGAATGTATTCGTATAGTAGTGTTATTTATATATTCCGAAAAGAAGAAGCATTTCTCGAGCTGAATCTTGATATCACATATATTCTTTCTATTTTCATTTTGGAATAGACATCTTTTTTTGTCAACAATAATATCTTTTTAAAAGAATTTTTTAAATATAATTTCACATGTAATATACTTAAATCTAATCATTTGTCGCAAATAGAAGTTAATAAAACAAGAGTATTAAATAGAACATAACTACAAATAACGACTTATTTTATGGAAATATATAGTAGGACATGATGGACATCTAACAATGTTTATGAATTTATTTTCAAAAAGACTACACTGATATTTTTTTCACTTACATTAAAACGAGAGAAGCCTCTATTTATAATTTAGGATTATTAGGTACAACATCATCAGAGAAAACAGATTGGATTCTAGTGGGTAAGATTACCGATATAATACATCAACCAAAAATAAAATATTTCCATTAAAGAGTGAAAAAAGGGAAAGACATTTTCTTTATTTAGAAAATTTATTATTTTTCCAACAAAGAAAAATTAAAATGGGTCAACCGCAATCGCTCTCAGTGGCACCACTAATAGTGGAAGTGGGCCCCACAACATCAACTCTCTTCACATGAGAATTTTCAACCTTTTGGAGAGAGAAACGAAAGAGATAGATACTAGGGATGGGCAAATTATCCGTTAGATTTGCTCCGATCCGTGATCCGTTTTGATCCGATCCGAAAAATTCGAATATCCGTTATAAATCAAAGCAAAGCAAATAGTAAAATCTACGATCCGTCTAAAGCAAAGCAAATAATAAATACTAATTTTAAAAATCCGAATATCCGATCCGAAAATTACATATATGTACATATAATATGATATACCTACAACATATATTTGCATTTTTTAACCTTTTCAATACATTGAACGGATATAGTTATAGTAAATTTACGTAGTTACTAATTTTGTAAATCAGTTGTCTCATATTTTTATCTAAAAATAATAATAAATGTTTCGTAGTCCACCATTTTTTCTTTCACTTTTCATTTTATTTTTAGTTATATCAAATAAAATTATCTAACTTATATTATTTTTTCACTAATTAGTTTAAAATTTATACTGAAAAAATAACTTTTTGAAAAAATAAAATATTTTTCTTTCGTTTTTTTCAGTTAAAACAAATATCTGCAAATATCCGAATATCCGCAAATATCCGGAAAAAATCCGGATATCCGTAACTCCAAATATCTAAAATTTTCAAAGCAAAGCAAATCGGAAAATTTAATATCCGTGAATAACAAATCGAATCACAAATACTATAATTTTTCCGGATATCCGATCCGCGCCCAGACCTAATAGATACGGTCCACCTTATGAGAGATTGAGTCAAGTTTAATTTATTAATTTGATCATCAAAGACCATTAAATGACAGTATTATTACTTAATTAATTAATTGTTTCCATCGACCACGCACCATAGGCCTGGGCGCGGATCGGATATCCGGAAAAATTATAGTATTTGTGATTCGATTTGTTATTCACGGATATTAAATTTTCCGATTTGCTTTGCTTTGAAAATTTTAGATATTTGGAGTTACGGATATCCGGATTTTTTTCCGGATATTTGCGGATATTCGGATATTTGCGGATATTTGTTTTAACCGAAAAAAACGAAAGAAAAATATTTTATTTTTTCAAAAAGTTATTTTTTCAGTATAAATTTTAAACTAATTAATGAAAAAATAATATAAGTTAGATAATTTTATTTGATATAACTAAAAATAAAATGAAAAGTGAAAGAAAAAATGGTGGACTACGAAACATTTATTATTATTTTTAGATAAAAATATGAGACAACTGATTTACAAAATTAGTAACTACATAAATTTACTATAACTATATCCGTTCAATGTATTGAAAAGGTTAAAAAATGCAAATATATGTTGTAGGTATATCATATTATATGCACATATATGTAATTTACGGATCGGATCGGATATTCGGATTTTTAAAATTATTATTTATGATTTGCTTTGCTTTAGACGGATCGTAGATTTTACTATTTGCTTTGCTTTGATTTATAACGGATATTCGAATTTTTCGGATCGGATCAAAACGGATCACGGATCGGAGCAAATCTAACGGAAAATTTGCCCAGCAGCCCTGTCGCACCATTTGTCCAACTAATTAAACTAGCTAAAATTTGAAACTTTCAAGCAAGCCTAATTCCTCTCTCTTTTTTTTTTTTGGGTTCTATTTCCTTTTAAGCAAAAACCTTTGACCAAGAAGTATTCAAAGCACATGATTAATTAATAAAACAAAAATAAAATGGGGCCATTTTCCCATATGCCCATCATCTCAATTCATTTATCTTAATCGACCTTCATCAATATAATTTGAAAATGAAAATTCTACTTGATTTTTTGACCTAAGATATTATATTACTAATGACATTTGTAACACACAAGTAAAAATATTTTATCAAAATTTGAAGTAAGATAAAAGATAACTAGTATCCATCTAAGAAATTTGCGTCTTTTAATTAGTAAACATCTTGTAGTTACCAATCAAATTCTATAACCTTTTAACTAGATACCATGTAATTTCCTAACAATATCACTAGGCTAAAAATATAGGTGAAAAGGGTTCCTTTATCAAATCATGAAAATGAAATAAAAGAAAACAAAAGAGCAGAAAATTAGTGAAAAGATTCCTTACTCCCTTAATTAATACTCACTCTTTAGACAGCGAAGCCCCACTCTTTATCTCCCTTGTATCCAATTTTCTCTTTCTTTTTTTTCAATTTGTATCTCCCATTTTCTATGGAAAGAAGAAATCAACATTTTCAACAACAAAAATCTCTTTTTCACACTCCTTTACCCATACATTAATACTTAGCAAAAGAAGGTTAGACCAATCTCTTCATCATTGTTTACTTAAAAAGCCATATAATTGAATAACAAACACAAAGTCTAATTAGGTAAATTCCACCATTTACAGTAAAACAAAAAAATCACTAAAACATTTCATTCTCTTCACCAAATTACTTGAAATTTGCAGTATAAACCCATCAAGAATAAAGTAAAACCAGTCAAAATATGATAATAACAAAAAACCATAGAGATTAATCATACAAATGAAGCGATTAAATTTTAAAATCGCAACTGGAATTTGGGGTAAACATCTCAGCATTACAATTGTTTTCCTCGTATAATTCTCATCATAATTCATCTCACATTCCAACAACATATATAATTAAGAACACGAAAAAAAAAAATTGAGTAGAAAAATTAGGGTTTTCACGAAGTAGTAGAAGCAACAGAGGAAGAAGAACCTGAAGAGAGTCGAGGTGACGTCACAGGAAACAGAGGAAGTAACCGGGGCTCCGAATCCATCGGAGTTGTCGCCGGAGACGGATGCAAATAAAACCCTTTCTCTTTCATAGCTCTCTCTTCCGGATCTACACCTGGGTTCGGATTCAACCCGGATCGATCAAACGGGTCAGGTATAAGAGGAGTGACCGGGCTTAAGGCAAGAGACGGGAAATCTAAGATGCTTGGAGAGAGTATCTCGGGTTTCCGGGGCGAGAAAACCGAATTAACCGGGTTTAAACCCGGGTTTAACGGGTTGATTTTGAGATTCTTGATTGAATTACGACGCTCGTAGAGACGAAATCCTGAAGAAGAAGATTGTTTCTTGTTTGGTACTGCTTTGATTGGTGGGATTGAGAAAGAAGGAGAAGTAGTGGATCTTGGGTCGGGTTGATGGGTCGGGTTAATGGGTTTAAGAGAGGAACCGTGGTGTTTGGGTCTCTCGGAGGATCCGGTTAACATCTGAACGACTTGTTTGAACGAGGAAGTGTCTGCTTGGACGAAAGTTGTCGGGTATGGGTTACCGGATTCGGATCTAGTGGTTACGTGTCGGGTCGGAGTTGTGGGAGGTTTGTTGTTGGTTTCAGTGCTACTGCTCATACTGCAGGTGCTAGTGTTGTTGTGTCCTCCTCTCGGAGATGGAATCAGATTTGGCGTTGCAGATGCGCCTCTGTATCTCGGTGAATTCTCCATTTTAGAGAGAGAGAGAGAGAGAGGGGAAAAATTGTGTTTTTGGTTTAAAAGCTTTGTTTGGTTAGGTAAGAAAATGTTTCGGTGGGCACTATTGGCTCTTTAGTCTCTCTCTATAAATTCGAGCCTAATTCACGCGCTTACGGTGGCGAGTGATACAAACGCGCCGTCGTCAAAGGAGAAAATACATTAGGATTTGGCCAAAATTAAGAAATATTTATGGATGAAAATGCAATATATACATAACTGATTAGAAAATATTTAAAATCAAAACTTTGGATATTTGTCCTTCTTAATAAAAAATATTACGTTTTTATATTATTTAATTTAAAATTATATTTTATATAAATTATTGAATTTTTATTAAAAAAAATGAATGCAACATTTGTTTTTTTAGGGTTAATTTGCTAACTAACATTAAAAAAAATTATAATTGAAAAACTAACAAAAATACACCTATGTGGCAAAATCGTGGCCATTAGATAAAGGGTTTTTTGTTAGTATTTCAATTAAAAAAAAATTCTATGTTAGTAAGCAAATTAACCTTTTTTTTATTCATTTTGAAAAAAAATCATAATTTTTAGGAAGCGGATTAGATATTCGATCATGATTTTAACAAATAAGTATCTCTATCTGACTAAAACCACACAACACAAAATCCTGCGTGGCGAACCAGGTTACATTTTGATGTTCCACACTTGTTTGTAAGTCTCATTATTACCTATGGTTTGAGTCTTGGTGATAAATGATAGAAGGAGAGACTAATTATGTACAGTGCCTACTAATTTCCATTTTCCACAAGAACAATTAATTTCCTGAGCAGAAAAAAATGAACTCGATTGACCAATGATATTAGAGATGACTGTGACATTATGTGACCTTTTTGGTCAAAATAATAAATACTCGGAAATAATCTTAAGGTAAGTAGATTTATCTACGTGTCGTGATAAAATATCAACCAAGAGATCTTTTCTTAGGAATAATTTAATCATTGGGTTTGACCAAGTAAAAACAACAAATCTACACATAAACGATACAGAGCTCGTTATTTATGGGGAGAGTTTGGGCTTATATATGAATTAGGCTTAAATCGTAAACATATTAATAAGAGGTTGTTACTTGTGTTACCATTCGAATTGGGCAAGAATCCAAGTCCGTTATTGTGCATTTATGCGGGCCGTGTCTTATGTATTTAAATTTTGAACTTCCATGACTAGTTCAACGATTTTCTACTCAATGAAGTCCTCGCCAGATATATATTCGAATGGGCTGATTTTTGTGTCAAGGCCCATTAAGAGAAATCCAATGTCCTGGCCTACTTTGTTAACACGGCAGAGGAGTATTAAAGATGTTTACACTCCATTTTAACTAGTTTGTTTAACTATTAAAAAATATTTAGACTGTTTTAGACTAATTGAATCCATTTTATTTCTTGTTCTCTCTTATTTCAACTAGTCGAACAACTTTCTCTTCTTTAGTATCTTAAATTATTTTTTTGTCCTTCTAACTTTGAGATGTGATGGGAAAAATATGTCAGCCACGTGGCCGACAAT
The DNA here is from genome assembly GCA_963576765.1 of Draba incana. NCBI lineage: Eukaryota > Viridiplantae > Streptophyta > Magnoliopsida > Brassicales > Brassicaceae > Draba > Draba incana. Next base: position 36,596,779 of record OY755206.1, read on the forward strand.
TTCGCAGCTGATTTTTTCCGAATCCAAGAACCCACTAGATACCCTATTCGATGATTCCTCTTCCTTTCAACCTTATTATCACCCTTCACTGTAATCATATTCTTTTGTCCGCAACATAATTATATTAGTATCACTTTATTTGATTAAGGAGTAATATAACTTAATTTTTTGCTTTTTGCAATCATAAAAACTAGTACAATATTGTTGGCTAACGCCTGGATTTACATGTATGTTTTGTTCATTTAATGAGCCATGTTATGGAATCATCTTATTTCGGTGATTTCCATTTTAGTCCTTCAATAAAATGTGAAAAAGGAAAATGTTCTTGAAAGCTACTCTTTTATTTAATAATTTAAACCAAACTTTAGAAACCGACACATAATTAAAGACACGATCATAAAAACATAAGCATTCATTTCAAACTTCAAACTAGCTAAACATTAAAGTTCCAATGCAGACACACATAACTCTCTTCCTCCTCATTCACTTCTTTGAACAAGAGAATCATAAACATAACTTAAAACAAGAAACTAATCATCTTCTTCTTCACTTAGGGCAAGTTGGGTCAAACGCAAACGGACCAACGTTAAAGAGACCATAGGGAAGCTTGTTAATAACCAACGTAGATTTTCCCGGAATTCTCACCGGCTTAAGTACGGCACCAACATCTCCACCGAAGAGCTTAGACACTTTGCTACATTTGGTGTCATTTGACTTAACCAAATACACACGACATCCTCTGAAACCGTAGTTCGTCACCGTCTTCGGACCCAACAGCAAGAAGTATCCGTTCTTGTCTGTCTTAGTCTCCGAGACAATGTTCTTCTTGCTCTTACACAAAAGTCTCACAACCGCACCTACAAAAATGCCAAATAATACTAATACACATTAGATTTGGTTTTGGACTAATGGAAATAGCTATGCGACTCCTTTAATAATTTTTATTTTGTGGGGGTTCGTGATTTAATTTATGTGACTGATGAGTGCAGGAATGTACATAGATATATATGGTCACTTTAGTTTTTTTTACCACTTTTCGAAATATTGACTCATTACGTACCTATGGACCCTACTAATGTTTTGAAATTTGAATCATTTTTTGAAGTTTGCGTCATGATTTGAAATTGAATACGTATAATCATGTAAAATATACGTACGTATACAGTGTTCAATAAATGAAAATGCAGAGGTTGTTTCAAAGATCATTACTACTGGTACTTAAGTTTGTATAATGAAACAATTAAAGGGAAATATACGAAAAAGTAAAGTGAAAATGTTTATACCTTCAACGGGTTTAGCGCCTAAAAGTGTGTTGTACGCTGCGTATTTGCAGCTTTTGCAGTAAACCGTACCACGAACGGCGACTAGGCTCCGGTTAAACTTCGGTGGGTAAACCGGTGGCAAAACCGGTGGCTTTGCTGGAGGAGAAACCGGTGGTTTAGTTGGAGGAGAGACCGGAGGCTTAACTGGGGGTTTAGTTGGGGGCTTAACCGGGGCTTTGGCCGGAGGGTAAACCGGAGGCTTAACCGGGGGTTTTACTGGAGGCTTAACCGGAGCTTTAGTCGGAGGGTAAACTGGAGGCTTGACTGGAGGTTTGGCTGGTGGAGAAACTGGTGGCTTAACCGGGGGTTTAACTGGTGGCTTGACTGGAGCTTTGGTAGGAGGGTAAACCGGAGGCTTAACCGGGGGTTTGGCTGGTGGAGAAACCGGTGTCTTAACCGGGGGTTTAGCTGGTGGCTTAACTGGGCCTTTGGTTGGAGGGTAAACCGGAGGCTTAACCGGGGCTTTGGCCGGAGGGTGGGGGTGAGGATGAGGGTGAGGGTGGTGGCCATGGGGAGGGTGGGGGTGGTGGTGACCATGGTGGTAAGGAGATGGAGCCGGAGCAGAGGAAGGGGTTTGAGTCACATAGTTCACTTCTTCAGTGAAGGCAGAGGAAGGGAAGCACCAAAGTGCTATGAGAGTAACCAATATACTTTTACCCAAAAGCCCCATTTTTTTGTTTTGTTTAGTGTTATGGAATTTGTGATAATGAAATGGTTGTATTTATAAGAGGAAGAGGGTTCAGGCTTCGAGTGTCATATAAAATATCTCTATTTTTGTTTTCTTTTCTAAATTACTGAATAAAATGGATCGGCATCAATTATTCATTTTTTTGCTGTAAAAAGATATCTATTTTTCACCCCATTGATATTTACCATTTTTTTGCTAACTTATTTACCATTGCTACTCTTGTTATATTAGCAATTTAAAAGGGTAAAGATTTTCTTGTTTCTTCTTTTTTTCTAATAGTATATTAGAAATGAACATGTATTTGTTTAGGCTATAATAATGGTTATGGTCTTTTAATCATTTAGTACGTAACATAAACCACATATCTTAATAATTTATCTTGTTTGATGTTGAAACTGAGAATGTATATGTCACAAAACATTATATTACCTTAGCCAAGACTGTGTTACTCGCAAGAATGTAGCCTCTACACTCTTTGCGGAGACTCTAGCATTGAAAACCGTTTTAATTGCAGCTAAAATGGTGAGATTCCGGGCTCTTAATATATTCTCGGACTCGTTTACTTTTGTTTCGCTACTCAATACAAAAGGTGAGGAAAATGAGTTGAAATCCCTTCTTTACGACATTCGTCGTCTCGGTGAGAATTTTGTTTCTACCTCGTTTGCTTTTATTCCCCGCTCGACAAATGTATTAGTCAATGCTTTGGCAAAGTATAATCTTGTACCTTTGAACTCCTCTCCTTAGTTGAGGGTATGCTTTTAATTTAATGAATCGGTTTGGTCAAAAAAAAAAAATATTCCTTCATTTTTAGACACTTTTCCGCGTAATTCAAAGTAAAAAAGTTAATATTTTTTTTGTCAACAAGTTGAATCTTTTTTTATAGTACTTTTTTTTTGTTGGTCAAATAAAAAAAAAGAGGGTAAACGAGAATAATTATTTATTCAGCAAAAATATTCACTACAACAGGAACAGTCAGAGCCTTTGTTTTTCTTTGTGCTAATTTATCAAAAATGTGTAAATCGATTCAGGAATGAGGCCAAAAACCCTACTACATTATTACACTGATCAATAATATTCACGAATGATTAAATTTAATTTATTACCGTTGGGAAAGAGACATGCCATGTTACATTTTCGTGTTAGTGCAAAAGTATGGGAAAAATGATAAGAGTCACACAGACTCAGTATTGGACCCACTGTATCATTATTTTGTATTCTCAGTTTAAAGTTTAAAAACCAATCTTTGGATGCTTTGATCAAATGTCTCCCTATAAATATAACACAATTATTAGCCATAATTGTTCATACGCTAAAATCAGATAACGCGACGATGCATCATTACATTTACATTGTAGACTAATCATTTTTATCCTTGGAATGATTCTCTATGCTTTTATGATTTATATGTTTTATATAAAGCATATGTTACTCTTCGTGATCTTACCAAAAAAAATCCATCGTGATCTTACCACATTTTCCTCCAAGAAATATGGCTACTTTTGTGTTAGTCTTCTCCCTTATATTATTTGTGATTAAATATTTTATTAATCTATGACTATGTTTTACCTCAACATTATTATATTGTAATAGGATACTAATTACTTCTACGAATTTTGTTCAGTAAAAAATTCCATTTGGTATTGTAGTTGTTTCAATCGCTTTACGATAATTATATCATTTTCCCTTAAAAGTTGTTTCGATTTGTTGCTTAAAGGTATTAATCTGATTAATCATATGAGTTTTGGAATAAACAAAAAGATACTTATATCAGTTCCTTATTCCAAGATTTTGGTTTGGGTAGTGCAACGCCTTACACATATATACTCAATGCACGTCATTTTTGAATTTTGAGAGGTCAATTTTTTAGAAGAATTCAGTAGATCTAATTTCGATGATCGAAAAATTAGAGATCTAGTCAGCATTTCCAAAATATGTTTCGGAATTTCGCTCTCTACGTAATTTATTCTTATATTTTTACCACGTTGTGTGCGAATTTGGATGTTAATAATCATCATGTTAATCATCTTACTCGAGTTGCAAGAACTAGGATTTGTTGTTTTTTCATGTACAACTGTGCCATGGCTTCAATCACATTCTCATTTTCCCATGGTTAATCAAATACGGTGTGTATTTTGCCACAAAGATAAGTATGATTAGATAGAGTATATAATTATTCAGAATAACAAAATTCTACAAAAACTCTTCATATGATATACTAGATTTAAACCCTCGCGATGCAAGGATTAATTGATTTATAGTATATAATTATGGCTTAAAATATTTTAGAGAAAAACATACCATATTCTTAATTTAAACCTTAACTTATTATATACTATATTCTTAATTCAAATCCTAACTTCGATAGTGTAATGTTTTGACAGAAAAAAAAAACTTAGATAATGTAATATTTCAAATTATAGGTTCATATGTAATTTGAAAAATATAGTTTCATAACTCATATAGTTTGAAGAATTTAAAAATTACTAAAGTATACATACTTGATATATATAAATATGATTTAAATCATTAAACAATTTGATATAACAACTAAACTATTCATACATGTTTTGACGATCCTTCTTTGATGTTATTTCGTAAACTAAACATACTACTAACCAAATTTTATTTATCTTTATTTTATGCTTGTTTATTTCCATTTTAACTTCTTCCTTTTTGAGTAACTAACAATTTTGGTATTGGAAAATTTATCTATTTAAATAATTGACATGTGTCACAAACTAAACGACTATTTAACACGTGTCGCGATCTCGTGAGTTACAATTATAAGAACTCTCCTTTATTATTAATTTCTTCCCTTTCGAGTAACTAATAATTTTGGTATTGGAAAATTTACATATTTAAATAATTGACATGTGTCACAATCTAAACGACTACTTAATACATGTCGCGATCTCGTGAGCTACAATTATAAGAACTCTCCTTTATATATTGTTTATTTTCCATTTTAATTTCTTCCTTTTTGAGTAACTAACAATTTTGGTATTAGAAAATTTACATATTTAAATAATTGACATGTGTCACAATCTAAACGACTACTTAACACATGTCGCGATCTCGTGAGTTACAATTATAAGAATTCTCCTTTATATAATAAGATTATGTGTGGACAAAAAAAAATTGATATGTTTTTTTGTTTTGACACTAACAAATTGAAATGTTCCATAAATTATATAACAATCTCAGTTTAGTAATCCGGATGATGTAATGTGTTCCATAAAATGATTAGTTTTTTGATCCTCCTAATTTTTGAACTACCAAGCAGAATATGTGTTTCTTGCCATGGCCAAATTTATCACCGACGGCGGTTTCTGTGTCAAATCTGCTGGCTCCGCCGGATCCTGCTGATCCTCCAGATCCACCAAACGGAGAACGTATGCCATCCCGTCACACCCGACCATATCCTCCTCCTCATGAAATCCTTTTCGACCTCGTTTAAAACCACCTCGAGGACTGGACTTGAAGCCCTTCTCTTACATCTTGTATAGCCCAAATGCAGGTAGTTTACAAGGTCCCCGTCGATGTTGGACCACATAGAAACACAAAAATCAGTCCGGTTGGTTAATCTTGTCCGTTGTGAGCAGTCCATTTCAGACAAATACATCTGATGTTGGTGGCTATTGCTTGGATAATGTGAATTTGGTCCAACACCTAAAGGTATTTAGCCTTGTCCTTTATCTCAAAACGTCAAAATATATATCTGCTTTTGAGCTTGTTGATTTTTTTTTTGAGAGAAGTCCAAAGTTTTCTGAATTCTCAAATCCTATAATTTTCTCTTTTTGGGAGAGACTTCTTCAATACTCTTGCCTATTGTCGAAGAAATCATCTCGGGTAATGCCTGAAAAGTTTATAATGTTGACGAGTTTAGTGCTCCTTGTTTTGGCTACGCTTCGACGGTGTTAGACTCGAGATTACCAGTTCTTTATGTCCGGTTTTTGTTTATGGATCAGTTTCTTCATTGCTTATAACCAGAAGCAACCAAAAAGCGTTTCAATCCAGAATCCACAATTTAATTTTGTGCACGTTCTGTTATGGCTTACGGATTCAATGAAAGGCCATATGTTTTATCAGAGAGAATCTGACCAGCGCCTTAAAGCATCAAATCATAGAGTAACTGACCTTGAGGGTCTTGTTACTTCAAATTCCTCATTTTTTTTACTTATTTTTCATTTATTTGATGGGAATCTAGAGAAATTTGACTTATTTTTCATTTGTTTGATGAGACCCAATAAATTTTAGAGAAAAACAAATTTATCTCAAATGGTAAAATCATAGAGAAATTGAGAAAGATAGTCTATTCTACCAAATTTTATTTCTTTAATGTTTCAACTATTTGGAGCCAAAAATGACTCATAAAAAAAAAAAGAATTTAGTCGTTGGCCAAAGCATGTAATCATCCCAAATCTACGATCAAAACGTGTAATATCAATTTTGACTTTTTTTGTTGTTGTTTAGAGCATCTCTAATCTCCAATGTATTACTCCATTTTCTACAACAAAAAAGAATAATCTAAATTTATTCTTTTACAAATTTACATATTAACATATCTACTTTTTTAGTTTAATAAATTATATAATCATTTAAATTTAACATTAAATATGAAAGGAAAATATAATAATATAGGTATGTATAATAGATTTTGATTTAATCATTATAAACATATTAGATTTGGGCTTAATTGTCATCATTTATATATGTTTTTTATTAAATTTGAAATTTTTAATAATTTGAAGAACCAATTTATAAATAAAAAAAGTTATACACAAAAATGGTGTAACACCAAATTTTACACCAAAATGAGATTTGGTGTAGGATTTGGTGTAGGGTTAGAGATGCTCTTAGAGTATGAGATATTTTTTCCATTTCTCTAGATTTACTTAGTCTAAAGAAAACCTATTAGCATGTTAAGAACATTATTAAAAACATTAAAATCTGAAGGTTTCATACGTAGTTTCATGATCCACACTTACACATGATATGTACATGGCAAGCAAGCTGCGCATGGCTCCGCTGTGTCACAAGCCTCACCACATTACACATTCAATGTCCAAATTAATTTACACGCTTTCTGTGTTTTTATAGTATATTTAGGAATTTATAGTACTTCGGAATTTGGAATTCATTATAATGTAAAGAGTAAACAATGGTTTAGAAGCAATGTTTTTAAAACCGGACCGGCGACTGAACCGGAAAACCTTTCGGGTCGTGGGTTAATATGGTCTAACCGGGTCGAACCGGGTTCAACCAAATTTAATAGTTTTTTTAAAATATTAGTTTATATATATTTGGTCTTATATTTTTTTTTCTTCTATTTATAGGTTTATATCTATCCAAATATCAAATAAAACATTTCAATTATATCAAACATTTAAAAAACAAAAAAAATCAATAGCAAAATAAAACTAAGTTATAATTACTAACACAATTGTAGCAAATTTAAGCGTTTTGGTCTAAATTTTTACGCATTTTATAATTTTAAAATATTTTATATGGAAAAAGTTTAATATTTCATTAGTTTTATCAAAAATTTTGACTTAAAACTTATAAATTAAATATAAAAAATGAAAAAACAAAACTTTAATTAAAAAAATTATTAAACCTGGTTTAATGCGGTTCCAGTTCAATGCCGGTTTCTGGTTTTTTGCCGGTTCAACCCGGTTTGATATCCGGTTTGATCATAGGTGGGTTTTTACGTTGATCCGAACCGGACCAGTGGCCGGTTCCGGGTTTAATCCGGTCCGATCCCCGGTCCGGTTCGGTTTTCAAAACATTGTTTAGAAGTCAGTCATTAAATTCACTCGCTGCGACGGCTAGAGATGCTATAAATCTAGAATTGTTTTTGCGTAGATCTAGATGTCAACTATTATGACCGAATAAAGTTTAGTCAACTGACATTTTTCTGGTTAGTAGTATAAATTTCTTTGGCAGATTCGATTACAATTAGCTATACATTTTTAAATAAAATAATATATTTGAGAATTGAATCCTTATCTATTAGTAGTATGCATTAAGCTCACGTGAGACTGATCCGCGATCAAATCCTTCGGAGTAAAGCTAGGAGCCTATCCTTGTGAACAGTATTGACTTTTTTTTTTCCTTTCTTAAATATAATCTCCCTTTGTTTTTCGGGTTTTTTTTCATTAATTTAGAGTTAATATTATCAAATTCCACATATTATTGCAATCGTATTATTACTTATTCTTCACAAGTTTGTTGAAATTAGTCGGTTTTATCTTTACTCACGTTGTTTGCATTTATAACTTTACTGTTTTCGAACTTGAAAAAACTATCTATTTCCCCACGAGAACTATGACATACACATATATGTCCACGAAACTTTAGTCTCCGCACAAATCTCCCTCAGATGAAGTTTTATGCCTATTTCCCCATTAAAACTAAGTTAAATGTGTATATCTCCACCAAATCGAAGTTTCAAGCATATTTACCCACCACGAGGGTTTTAATTGGTTTACTGTTCTCAAATCATCAATTAACCATTCGAAAACATTCTTAACCGGCCTAAGACCCAATTTAAATTCCGATTAACCGGGTCATCTCCTCTTTGATACTCCCACTCAATGATTCCAAAGATCTAGAACTCGATCCAGATCTTGTTGCCGTTTTGCTCCGTGTTTTTTGTGAAGAGGATTATACCGTCTGAGAACCTGCTCGAAGATTGTGGATTGCTTTATTCGATAATTTTCTGCTTTGATGAGAAATTGTTTTGGAGTTAATTTTGTTCTTGGATTTTTATTAGATTATGTTAACATGTGTTTAGCTCTGTAATTTAAGTCTTTGTGTGTTTAAGGCTTAGTTATGTTTAATGAGCCTTGTCTTAGTTTGGATTGTTTCGGTGTTAGGAAAGTCCAAAGTAGATTAGGTTTCCTTAATCAAGTCGGCTTAATCTCTTACTTGCTATAAAAGGGATTAAGTTGTTAGACTTGGGTGGTACGAAAAACATATCTTCTTCCTCGAGTATTATCTCTGCATTAGAGAGCTCGATCTTCCTTGATAGTGAATTGCTGGTCTTAGCCGGCTCCAGAGCAATAGTTTTACACCACATCGGTGGCAAAGCTCTGGGTAACCAAATCGTGTGTCTTGCTTAATTACTTTGCTTATTCGTTTACTAGTTCGTGCGAGTTGATCAAAAGTTCATCGTTGGAGTAGTTATAGATCAACCATTAAGGTTTGATCGGTACAAATCCTCAACAGTTGGTATCAGAGCCTCGGCTCAAGGTCTTAATGTCGAACCCTAGGATTGAGGTGAAGAGGTTTGATGGCTCCGGTGATTTTTAGATATGGAAGATCAAGATGATGGCAAACTTTGGTATTCTTGGTTTGAAGAATATACTCACGGATGAAACGTTGATGAAGGAAGTTCCCTTGACAAAGGCAGAAGAAAAGAAGCCTGTAGTAATGGATTCATCTACCTCAGATGATCCACCGTCTCCAGTGGTGCAAACTACTCCAGGTATGAAGTTAGTTCCTGACCCTGACAAGATTGAGCAATCAGATCGGGCAAAGAACTTGATTATCTTGCATGTTAGTGATAATGTCCTTAGAAAGATTCAACACTGTGAAACTGCGGCTGAGATATGGTCTCTTCTTGACCGGTTATACATGGCAACAACCTTGCCAAATAGAATTTATATGCAACTGAAATTCTACACGTTCAAGACTGATGAGTCAAGGTCTGTGGATGCTAATGTGGACGAATTTCTTAAGATTGTTGCTGAGCTACACAATCTTCATGTTAGTGTGTCTGAGGAAGTGCAAGCAATTTTGTTCTTGAGCTCATTACCAAATAGATTTAATCAACTGAAGCATACATTAAAGTATGGTAGAGATTCTCTGACTTTGGAGGAAGTTATCTCTTCGGCTAAGTCACGAGAAAGAGAGTTGGCTGAGAAACTAGGTGAGAGAGGTCAGGCTACTGCGTTATACACGAAGGAGAGAGGAAGGCAGTTCAACAGAGGTCAACCAAATCATAATGGAAGATCTAGGAGTAGGTCCAAAACCGGCTCTAAGGTGATTTGTTGGTACTGCAGGAAGGAAGGACATCTCAAGAAGGATTATTTTGCGAAAAAGAAAAGATATGAAAGTGATGTTGATGGTGAAGCCGGTGTGCTAGTAGAGCAGCTTGAAACTGGTACGGTGTTGAATGTATCAGAAGCTGATTGTAATGATAACTGGGTGATCGATTCTGGTTGCACATATCACATGACTTCCAGGATAGATTGGTTCTTTGAATTTGAAGAAAAAGGGTCCAATTAGATTCTACTCGGTGATTTCAGGACTGTTGAATCACAAGGCACCGGTACTATCAGGATTAATACTCATGGAGGCTCCATCAAGGTGCTTCAAAACGTGAGGTATGTGCCGAACCTTAGAAGAAACTTGATCTCTACTCCTACCTTGGATAGGTTAGGTTTTCATCATACCGGTGGTGATGGTAAAAAGGTTTTCCACAAGAATGGGAAGGTAGCTTTAAGAGCATCTATACAGAATGGATTGTATGTCTTGAATGGTAAAACTGTTACTGGTGAAGTATGTCAGTTGGAGAACAAGACGGGACCTGTTCCAATGTGGCGTAGTCGACTTGGCTACATGAGTTACAAGAATATGCAAGTTCTGGTTAGAGAAGGTGTTCTTAAAAGGAAAGAGATCGGAGATGAGTTCTTCTGCGAGCATTGTGTGTTAGGAAAAGCAAAAAGGGTGAGTTTTGAGTCGGGAAAGCATGATTCAACTCATATCTTAGAATACGTTCATTGTGATCTATGTGGTTCTCCGAATATTGAAGCTTCTGAGTCTGGATGTCATTACTTCTTGTCCATTATTGATTACTATTCAAGAAAGGTATGGATTTACTTTCTTAAGTCTAAGGATGAAACCTTTTCTAAGTTTAGAGAATGGCAAGCTTTTGTTGAAAATAAAACGGATAGAAAGGTTAAGTGTTTAAGAACGGATAATGGACTTGAGTTTTGTAATAAAGCTTTTGATGATCATTGTAAAGCTCATGGGATAGAGAGACATCGCACGTGTACCTATACCCCTCAGCAAAATGGTGTAGCTGAGAGGATGAACCGAACGATTATGGAGAAAATGAGATGCTTATTGAATGAGTCTGGTTTAGACGAAAGCTTCTGGGCTGAGGCAGCTGCTATGTCAGTGTATATTATCAATAGGTCTCCATCGTCGGTGATTGGTTTTAAAACGCCTGAAGAGTTATGGTTGAGTAAGAAGCCAGGATACAAACATCTCAAGAAGTTTGGATCAGTTGCTTATGTTTACATGGATCAAGGGAAGCTGAAGCCAAGAGCTCTTAAAGGAATATTCATTGGTTACCCTCCAGGTACCAAAGGGTATAAGATATGGTTACTTGATGAGAAGAAGTGTATTGTAAGCAGGAATGTGAAGTTTCATGAGGAGATGGTTTATAAGGATTTGAATAAATCGTTTGGAAATCAGAAGAAATCTACTGAGAAGATTTTTCCAGAGATTAAAACGTCTAGTTTGATAAAGAAGAAACCTACTGAGAAGATTGTTTCGGAGATTGAAACATCTAGTTGGTTAAAGAAGAACCGAGTTTTATCTCAAGGTGGAGCAAAGTTGGTTGATGTCACAGAGGCTGAGAGTTCAAAAGAGAATGATTCTGTGACCGATAGTATTGAGGATGAGGTAAGTACTCCTCGAGGTGGAGCTATATCAGAAGTTGTTGATTTATGTGATGATGATACAGGAGAGGAACCACTTGGACTTAAATCTGTTTTGAATAAAAAAAGTGTGTCATGATTTCCTGAGAGAGCTAAAAGGATTATTAAGAAACCTGCAAGATTGATAGAGGAGAGTGGTTTTGCTTATGCTTTAGCTATGGAAGATCTTTCTACCGAAGATGGAGTTTTAGCTTTTGCATTTGCTGCAGCCAAAATTATTGAAGCTAATGAGCCACAAAGTTTTGCAGAAGCTATGGAAGGTAGTGAAAAGGAGTTGTGGACCGCAGCTTGTTTTGAAGAAAAGGACTCTCTAGATAGGAATAAGATTTGGATTTTGGTCCCTAGACCTGAAGGAAGACATATTATAAGTTGTAGATGGTTGTTTAAACTGAAACCGGGAATTGAGGAGACAGAGCCACCGAGACATAAAGCTAGGCTCGTCGCTCGTGGTTTTACGCAGCGAGAAGGAATTGATTATCAAGAGATTTTTGCTCCTGTGGTGAAGCATGTGTTCATAAGAACATTGCTTTCAGTTGTAGTGAATTTAGACTTGGAACTTGAGCAAATGGATGTTAAGACAGCCTTCTTACATGGTGATTTGGAGGAGGATTTGTATATGTCTCAGCCTGAAGGATTTGAGGATAAGAAACATCCGGATTATGTGTGTCTTCTCAAGAAGTCGTTATATGGGCTCAAGCAATCTCCTAGACAATGGAGTAGGAAATTTGATCAAGTTATGAAACTACAAGGTTTTAAGAGAAGTGAGCATGATCAATGTGTGTATACAAGAGAAGTAAATGAGGGAAATTTTATATATCTTTTGTTATACGTTGATGATATGCTCATAGCTGGAGCTGATATAGCTGAGGTAAAAGAGTTAAAGATGCAGTTGAGTGCTGCGTTTGAAATGAAAGATCTAGGTCCAGCAAGAAGGATTCTAGGTATGGATATCATTAGAAATCGAGAGAGAGAGGTTTTGTACTTGTCTCAAGCCGAATATTTGAAGAAGGTAATCAGGAGTTTTAGTATGGAAGGTGCTAAAGGATCTCAGACCCCAATTGGAGCTCACTTCAAATTGTCTAAAGTACAAGATCAAGAAGAGTGTATTGATACAGAGGTAACTCCCTATTCATCAGCGGTTGGTAGTATAATGTATGCGATGGTAGGCTCTAGACCAGACCTAGCTTATGGACTTGGAATTGTTAGTAGATTTATGAGTAATCCAGGTCGCATTCATTGGGAAGGTGTGAAATGGTTGTTAAGATACATTAAGAACTCGGTTGATTTAAAGCTAGTCTTTACTAAGACAGGAAGTATGAAGGTTCAAGGTTATTGTGACTCAGACTTTGGAGCTGATTTAGACAGGAGAAGGTCTATTTCTGGATATGTGTTCACCGTAGATGGGAATGTGGTTAGTTGGAAGTCTTGTTTGCAACAGGTGGTGGCGTTATCAACCACTAAGGCCTAATATATGGCTCTTACTGAAGCTGTGAAGGAAGCAATATGGCTAAGAGGTTTGCTAGAAGATTTCGGGTTTAAGCAAGAAAGTGCCAGTGTGTGGTGTGATTCACAAAGTGCTTTGTGCTTAGCCAAGAATAATGTTTTACACGAAAGGACAAAGCACATGGCAACCAAACTCAGTTTTGTTCGAGACATAATTGAGACAAAGGAAGTCGAAGTCATGAAGATTCATACAAGTAGGAACCCTGCAGATATTTTGACGAAAGTGGTTCTGGTAGGTAAGTTCAATGCTGCGTTGGACTTACTTAAAGTTCTCAAGAACTAAGAGAGCCGTAAAGGCTCACTCGCCGGTGGTTAAGGACATGGAAGGATTCACTGGAGATCAAGGAGATGTTTTGAAGATTGGAAGAAGTTAAAGTTTCAGAGTCTAAACAAGGTGGAGATTGTTAACATGTGTTTAGCTCTGTAACTTAAGTCTTTGTGTGTTTAAGGCTTAGTTATGTTTAATGGGCCTTGTCCTAGTTTGGATTGTTTCGGTGTTAGGAAAGTCCAAAGTAGATTAGGTTTCCTTAATCAAGTCGGCTTAATCTCTTACTTGCTATAAAAGGGATTAAGTTGTTAGACTTGGGTGGTACGAAAAACATATCTTCTTCCTCGAGTATTATCTCTGCATTAGAGAGCTCGATCTTCCTTGATAGTGAATTGCTAGTCTTAGCCGACTCCAGAGCAGTAGTTTTACACCACATCGGTGGCGAAGCTCTGGGTAACCAAATCGTGTGTCTTACTTAATTACTTTGCTTATTCGTTTACTAGTTCGTGCGAGTTGATCAAAAGTTCATCGTTGGAGTAGTTATAGATCAACCATTAAGGTTTGATCGGTACAAATCCTCAACAGATTATGAGTCTCTCTACATAAGATTTGGGTTATTGAGATTGAATTTTCCCTCGATAGATGAAATTGGTTCTTGAAAAACGGTTTACATAAGGTTTCAATCAAAATCCCGAGATTTCTCATGCCAATTGGTGAAATGAAACACTTTATATATAAAAAAAATATGGACTTTTATGACTCTCTGTCTTCCGATATAAACACGGCGAAGTAACCAAGTATCTTCCGCGACATCTGAGCTCCTTGAATGTAACCTCTAAGAACAGTGTCTTCCCTTTTAGCCATAAACTAATGAATCTGCTTCTTTGGGATCCCTTTTGATTCGTCATAAACTAGTCCGTACTTGAGAAGCTCCACCATTGACAAAAATTTGTCTCTTGAGATGAAGAAATCGTCTTTACCTTCGACTTCACTGGGACATTGGAAACGCCGTAAATATAGACATTCACGAACCACTGATGACGATTACGATTTGATTCGGCGGAAGGATAATTGGATCGGCGATGAAAGAAGAACCCATGTGAAATTCGAGATATTGATGGGATTTGGGTTTGTTGAGAGATGGAATTGGGGGCGAATTAGGTGTATTGGGGAATGAGAGAGAGAGAGAGAGTAGAAGATTGACAGAGAGATTAGGGAAGAGAACGAGAGGAGAAGATGGTTTTGGGGAAGAAGATGGGTTTAATTTAAATTTGGTTTATATTCTAACTGGTTGGGTATTGGTTTTTAATGGGTTGGTATCGGTTTTGGTCATAAACCAATAAAACCGATATTTGTGTATAATTGAAGTTAAAACTTTGAACTGGGAGAGATACAAACATATAATTTTTTTTCAGGGAGATCTATGAGGAGACGGACATATATGTGTATGTCATAGTTCTTGTGGGGAAATAGACAATTTTTTCTTCGAACTTCTTAATAGTATATTTAAAGGGTAATCGATAAGAGGTCTTTGAAAGTTTCAACTTCTACTCCAGTTACACAAAATTTAAATATTTTTATAACGCTAGCCTATACAAAATCACAAATCATATCATATCAATAATCACACCAAAAAATTATAATTAATGCTCAAAACCACAACAAGTTTTAAAATGTCTATTTTTGTTCTTGAAAAAAATAGCGATTACATAACGAAAACCAACATATAATCGAAATAAATAAATTAATTAATCTAACCCTACATTAATAAAAATCCGACCCAAGACCAATTTGAAGTAATTGAGAGAAATGACACTTATTCATAAATTTATTAGTTTTTTAGCACTTCATGAAATTCTTTGTTCCATATAACACTTCCATTGTGAATTAACCCAAAATGCTTTTATATCACACCTCAACCAAATCCCCATCCACTTTCTTTTTCTTTTTTCTTCTATACATTACCGATTTTTTTTTTTAATTTTTTTGTTTTTTTTGTAACGACTACATCTATTATTCTTTATTTACTTATATATTCATATTTTATTTTAGAAAAAAATTCATTTTCAGTTTTCATTACAGTTTATTTTTCTTTACATATTAATACCCACTTTCAATACATTTTATTACTTTTATCAACATAAAAAAAATATAATACAACATAGTAATATATTTAATATGTACATATACAAGTCATATATATACGTGTATAGTAAAATTTGCTAATAATGTTATATACACGTATTATATATAATATGTTATACATGTATATGTACACTATATCGTATGTATATACACAAATGATATGGTATATGTACATATATACATATCACATATATATTATCATATACATAACATATATATATATATATGTGTACACACATATTAATATATAATTATCTATCTAATATGTTATATGTGCATGTGTACATTTCATAGATATACTTGTACACATACATATATGCATATGAATGCAAGATGCGTACATATGTATGTACATACAAGATACAATAGATGTTATATATATACTTGTATGTACTTAAAATTATCATATATGTACACTTACATATGCCACGAGTACATAATACATGTACATAAACATTTATACGTAGATATATATTTAGACATACACTTACACAAACATACATTATATGTATAACATTTATTGTAGACACACATACATATATTATAAGTATAATATTTATTGTAGACGTACACGCACATATTCCATAGATATGATATACATGTATACATTATTGTATGTACACATACACGTATGTATACACCATATAATTATACACGTACACATATATATAGATATATATCATTTTTATTGTGCAAAAATATCGTAATATGGATTTTGAAAGATTAAGAATAAAAAACTAAGTTTAAAAATAAGAACAAATATTTTTTTACAAACGTATTTATAAGAAATTGAGTGTATGAGGACGAAAGAACGGTGTCCAAAAGTGTCAAAATGACATCTAAATCACATATATGGCAAACATTGGCTGTGATGGTGATTAATTATGGGTTGCTCTTTTTTTTGAAAATTTCAGCATGATTGGCTTTATGTCGGATTTATAATAAGGAAAAGAACAATGGAAAGGTAATTAGCCGGTGGATGAGAAATATACGACAATGACTTCAACGGCCGACTCGAAATGGTTATTTTCACTAGATGGTTCTCCCATCGTTGCGAGGTCCAGAGCAGGGGCGGCGTTGAGGGGAGCACACGGAGCATCTGCACAGAGCCAATTATTTTTTTAGAATTTTCCTTAAGGTTTTAGGACCCATATTCGTATAAATTTTGTTTTAAAAAGGGGAAAAATCCGAAAAATACCCCAACTAATTTACATTTGGCAGAAAATTACATGAATTTTTTAGGTTGCCAGAAAAACACATTAACTAAATATAATTGTTCGTTTAATACACACACTTTCAAAATATGATCGTTTAACACTTTCAGATTAACGGAAGTTGGTGTCCGTTAACAGAATATAAAACGTCGTTAGACTAATTAAAGCAAAACTCCTAAAAATACCCTAACTAATTATTTTTGCCAAAATTATACACGAACTTTTTTTAGTTGCCATAAAAATACATCAACTAAATAAAATTATCTTTTTAATATGCAGATGAAGTACTTTGTTCATAAGCAAAAAAATTGATTTAGAAATTTTGATGAATCTCAAGAGTGTAGTTGATACCGTCCAATTTCTTTTTTTTTTTTTTTGTGTTTGATTAGGGTCACTCAATTTGTATGTATAACTTAAGTACTTTGTGTTTGATTTTGAAGTTTGGTTATGAACTCAATTGTTGATTTGTATTCATTATTTGAGTTTGATTTGTATACAATGATTCACAATTCACAAAACTCAATTGCATTATGGAGAAGATAATAATATGCCAAATAATTGGGCAACAGTGGATTCCAAAAATATTGGAGTCAATCATGATAATGATGACTTGGAGAAACAATATAGGGGTTAATAGTGTCAACTTACGTTAATTGACCATCAGATTTCGTGGCCTAATGGTTAGTTGAACAAAATACTTCATCTGCATATTAAAAAGACAATTTTATTTAGTTGATGTATTTTTCTGGCAACTAAAAAAGTTCGTGTATACTTTTGGCAAAAATAATTAGTTAGGGTATTTTTTAGAAATTTTGCTTAAATTAGTCTAACGACGTTTTCTATTCCGTTAACGGACGTCAGCTTCCGTTAATCTGACAGTGTAAAATGTTCATATTTTGAAAATGTGTGTATTAAACGAACAATTATATTTAGTTGAAGTATATTTCTGACAATCTAAAAAATTCATGTATTTTTCGGGTTTTTTCCCGTTAAAAAAAACCCATAATTTTGAAATTAATACTAAGACTATTTTTTTATTTAAATTTTTATGTGGCACAGAGCCCCACATTTCTTTGCACCGCCCCTGGTCCAGAGCAAGCGTAAATCGTATTAGTTCGATTTTGTCACGTCGTTCTAGGATATGCCAGAGCACAAACCGTTAGTCTAATTTGAACAGAAAAACTATATATATCCAACATCAGTATGGTTATAAGCATTTAACTTTGTTATATATATATGGTTTTAGGTGTGAAACTTTGATTTCGTATAGCGTTATAAAGAGGCATAACTTTTGAATGGGTGGAGTAAGAATTAAAACTTATGGGGAAAAGAGTGTTGTGGATCGATTGCCCGATATTATAATGTAAAAGTTTGCATTTTTTGACATTTATAATTCGTACCTATTATGTTCTTTTTATTTACATGCTATGGTTCATAAAATTCAACTGTAAAATAAATGAAAATAATTAAACTATATAGTCCACACTTCTTTTAAATTAGATAATAATTTATTCATGCGATGTGAATTATCTAACATGTATTTGAAAGTTACGCCTTTTTTAAGTTCTAAAACTTGAATACGGATATTTTATAAGGCCCTATCGATTTATAAATTTCACATAAAGAAAATTAATAAAATTAACAAAGTTTACAAAATAAGGTATTTATTTGGACAAAATGAATAACTCTTAATTAAGGTTTAGGCTGGATTTGTCTCCATGACAAAGAAAGTACATACCAAAAGAGAAATGTATACAGCCCAAGCCCAAGCCCAAACCCAAGCCCAAATCTAAACCCAAACCTAAGCCAAAACCAATCACATATTACAAAAGTGAGTAGAGATAATTCAAGTACGATCAACAGTGGTATATATTTTTTTGGTCACACTGCTTTCAATGTTTAATCTATTGCTCAACCAAAAATGTGTCTATGTACAAAAAGAAGAAAATGGAACCTTGTAAATACAATCAAATCGTTTGAACCAAATAAACCAATGCACTTCCCGAGATCAACAATGATATATTTTCTTGTAAATTCAACTATATCAGATCATTTACTAAGATAACCATACATAACACCAAAATGTACATACCATAAAAACAGATATGCCGGATCAGTCCACGGTGGATCGCGAGTTTTGCCCATAGGCGGGAGGCAGCCAGCGAACTACTATTCATTTGATAAAAATAAGTTATGAATATAAGTAAACATTTTTATGTAGTTGATAAAGTATAGTCTATAAAACATGTGGTAGTACTACCCAAAAAAAAAAAAAACATGTGGTAGTCTAACAAGTTCTCTATGAATAAAAAGTAAAATGTGCAATTCAAAAATTTCAATGGATGAAGGTATAGGCACTCTTATAAAGCCATCAACACATTCTACTTAACCCGTTGGGCTACCAATCGAAAGTGCCATTCAAATGTTTCATTGGAGTTTATAATCTTGTTTTAAGTCATTTACTAACAATACTATTCATCGCTTCGGAATAATAAAACTCAAATTATAAATTTTGTAATTATAATTAGAACTGAACACAAATGATCATCCTTTTTTTTAAGTTATTAGATTAAAAAACATAAACACACTTATCAAACAAATCTCTCTCTCTTTGTATATTTCTGATGATGAAAATTACTCCTTTTGTTTTTGTACTTCTTGTATACCATCTCCAAGTTCGCCCGGGGAGCTATTAACTTCCACATCACCATTCAAAGTCGCTTAAGCTCAAATGATCGTTGGATGGACCCATTTGTTGCGGATTGGTCGCGTGATCAATTTGTGTCGACGAGGATGAGGCAGGATGATTCTGAAGATCTAGCGTGAGGTTCATGAAGTCATCTGGAATAGGATAGTGATCATTTAGATTTCCGATAAGCATTTCGATAGAAGCTTCTTCTTCGTTTGGTATGTAATCGAACATTATATCTTCATAGTAGTTTATTTCGTTCACTCCCATCGGCTCATCTTCGTTTCTTTCATTTTGTTTGTCCGACTTTGTGATCGAGAAGTACTGTAATAAGAGGAAACAAATCATACATTATTGGCATTTGATTAAATCTATAGATTAGAAATATTTGAGTTAATCTTATAGAATTGCATGGGAGAAAAATGTTAGATTCATTAATAACCAAATCAATTAAAATCCAAAAAAATCCGAATAATAAAAAATGAAGGTATATAGAAAATACGATGTTACCTAAAAAAGTTGTAATTAATTATGTTTTCATGAAATAGTCCGAATTGTAATTTAATGCATGTTATTAAATTCCAACTTGATGGAGAAATTAGACTAGTAAAAAAATGAACTCAAATCGACCACATTCAAATGAACTATACTTGAAATTTTATATAAACATTCAAATTGATTTATGTAGTAAAAAAGAAAATGGTTTTCTAGAGAATATAATTTTTCGATGATAAAACAGCTTTTGTTTGTTTGTCAAGTGATAAAACATACTTCATATTTTAAGTTCTTTGCATCACACTACTTTTCACTACCATGCAATATTTACTGTTTAAAAAAGAAGAGAGCTGGAGTTATAAATAGTTTCCATAGATGAACAGAAAAAGGTTAAAAAGGCAATAAATTTTTGTCTGGACGCTTAACAAACTTAATTTAAAGACCACTTTTCATATTCCCGATAGTTGACTAATTAATCATTATTGAACTTTTTGTCTTTTAAAAAAAAAAAAAATAAGGAAAAAGAGTTAAGAAGAGAGCTCACGAGATTCTTGCTTTCGTCTTCGTAGATTGTTAACAAATCTCCCGTCTCCACTCCATTCGTTTTTACAAATTCTCCTTTAAATTTCACCACAGAAAAAAAAAAAAAAAGTAATTCAGAATTAAAAATATTGTTTGTTTTTTCATCTAGAATATCGCAGCAACATAAATATTACCTGTGTTTTCGAGGACATACATTCTGCTCTTGTTATTGGACCAGAACCTATGTAATACAATAAAAAAAGCTTTAAGTCATCTAGTTCAAAAATCATTTGAAACTAATAACTATTTGTAATAATTGGATTAATAGCAATAGAGTTATCTCAAATCATATACTATTTTATTTATGAAAAACAATGAAATGAGGCTTAACTTGTATCTGAAAGACCAAGAGTTTATAGAGTCGGCATCTCTCATCTCTACTATGAGTCCTTCTTTATCAGATAGCTGAGGAAGATTTCCTTCTGCTTCTCTCTGCATTCCAAACATGGGCGGATCCAGAAATATCCAGAAATATTTTTAGTATGGGGCACAAACATAATAACATAAAATATTTAAAGTTATAGAATAATATTTAAATCTCCAAATAACTAAATTGTTAAACAAAACATTTTCATCGGTTTTAGATATGTTTACATATATAAGAAAATAAATATTATATTTAAAATACATAATACACATTATTAGAAAATAGTGTATAAAATGCAACAAATCAAAAGAAAGGGTAAAAAAAGTGGAGGAAAGATTTAAAAATAGCGTATCAATAGCCATTGTGGTTTAAAAAAATATGAAAATGAAGGTGGCAAGTACAATAAAAAGAACACAAATGTTAATTTTTAAGATAGCGAGGGCTGGGCATCGAACACCTCACATGAATAACAAGTGGGAATTAACTAACCAACTCAACCAAAGAACCAATATTGCCTGTTACTGATTAACAATTTTAATAAATCAGTATAGGGCACGTGCCCCACTTCCATACACCTAGATCCGCCACTGATTCCAAAGTCATGTTCTACTATTTACTTAATTTGTTTACAAAATAAGACCAATGTAGTTGTACATGGCTTAATTAATCAAAGCAGTAAAAAGATTAAGATATATAAAACCATTTAAGAGGCAACTAATAATACTATTCACTAGGAAAGCCACAATTTTCTTCAACTAGAAAATCACCTGAATTTTGTATTTTACTTTAGCTAAATAAATTTTGCAAATTTTGTAATTTCGTGTTTTTAATTTAATGGTTACTATTTCATAGATTCAATCTTCTTTTTTTTGAAAATCTATTCAACTTTTCTTTTAAGTGTTCATTTTACATATATACCGAAATATATGTTTCAATAAACCAAATTTAAAGTTCAACTACAAATTTTAAATTAATTCCTATCATTAACTAAACGCAAAAAAACACAAAAAACCCGTATGGAAACCGACAAAAAACTGACTAAACAATTTTATTTCATTCCGCATTTTAATCTCGTGTTTTATATTTCTTTCGTTTTCGTGTGTTTATTCTATTTTTTTATATTTTTTGTTGGTTTAACAATGGAAATATAAAAATAAGTATAATAATTTGTTGGAAGTGTAAGAAAACAAAATTAAAGGGAATGAAATGTGTGGTATAAAATCCAATGAAACTACATAATGAGTGAATATATTGGGAACTGATTTTTGGACCTTTTCCCCATAAATCCCTTTTTCTAAATATATCAAATCCTAAAATTACTTATTTTGCTACAGAATATTCCATGGGCTCAAAATCTTTAAATTTCGTAACAACGTAAGTGATAATTAGTCCGTCAGCGAATTTTCACCATATACCTTTTCAATTTCATAATTTCCATTAAAGCATAACAATTAAAAGTATAAAATAAAGAAAACGAAATGATAATTTTTCTGATTAGTGGTTCGAGATTCCCAAAAAAAATTGTTACAAAGAATTTACATACCTTCGGTAGAACGATCCTCCCAAGTGACCCAACATCACTCTTCTTCAAGTCCTTCACCAACAAAACCTTAAGCTTCTACAACCAACAAACAAAACAATTTACACAAATCTTTTAACCATCGAAAAAATCAAAATATTTCATACTTGGAACAACAAAAAAAACCAAACCTTGTTATCGAAGGTAGAGTATCGATAAAAATCTTCTCTAGGAGCGATCTCAGCAGGTTTTTTCATGTTAAACATCATTTGCCTCCTTGAATCAATCAACTCATTAGAACTAGAATTAGGGCTAGAGTTGTTTCTTGATCTTATCATAGCATTCTTCCTATTGATCCTCGCCATCTTCGTCATATGCGGATCAAGAAACCCACCGGGGTTGCAAACCAAAGAACCGAATTCACTTCCGGTTTGCATAACCGGGATCTGAGACGGCTGTTGAGTCATCGCCGCGGGACATGCAACGTTTGCATACATGTGATCATAAGTATGGAAATTTGTGAAGTGATTGTTGTTTGGATCCATTGAGAGTTGTTCTTGGACAGAGTTAGCGTTAGAAGAGGAAAAAGGCAAGAAGTTATCCATATTTTCCGGAGAGAGAGATGAATAATGAGAGAAGGAAAAGAGAGGTCGTTGGGGAGATTGGGAAAGAAAGAAAGATAATGAGAGAGAGCAAGTAAAGAAGAGACAAATGTTGGAAAATCAAAAAAGAAGACGAGTCAAAATGTTGCAGATGGTTCGATGCTTGCCCTTATGGGGATACACATCTCACCATTCACAAAAGGAGAGAGAAGAAGAGATATGTGTTAATACATATGTGTATGAAGCGCCAGATTGGTGTTTGAATGTATATAATGGTTCTTATGGCACAGAAGACCACGGGAAGGTCATTGGTTGTGTTTTTTTTTTTTTTTTAGAGAAAGAAAGTGAATATTCCTTTCTTAGTTTGTTGTGAAAAATCCTACTGAACATAGTCAAATTTATAGTTGATATTGGGAAAAAATGAATCCTTGGAGTTTTGGAAATGGTGTGATAGTTGTTAGCATATTAATTTTTTTTGGAAACTCAATTAATTGCAATTTCTATTTTGTAGAAATTTTGTTGATTTTTTTATGAAAATTTAATTCTTGTCGTTTTTACGTATTTTGGAAATTTTATTCTTTTTCCATCAATTTTAGAATAAAATTTAGTAGAATTCAAACGTTGAATTTTGGAACAATACAATATTTAGAAGTCAGTTAGTCGTTGTTTATATTTTGTAGAAACTTAATTAATTATCATTAATTCTTGTCGTTTTTACGTATTTTGTAAATTAGTTTCTTTTTCAACAACTTTAGAAAATAAATTTATTAGAATTCAAAACGTTCAATTCATGAACGATACGATATTTAAAAATCAGTTATTTTATAGAAACTCGATTAATTGTCATTAATTTCTTTTTGTCCTTTTCACTTTAATTTGAGAAAAGCATATTCTTTCATAAAATCTCCTTTGTATCATATAAATTAATACGCAAATTTATATATGACCATCTTTTAGGCAGGAAACTAACATAAAATTTGTTATGTTAATCTTTTTGTCTATTTTTCTCTTATTAGTAAGAATCTCAATCTTATGATTTTTTCATATTCTTTATTTATTTGTTTTAATCGGAAGATTCCAAACCAGATTCCAAATTAATCGCTAAACCGTGCAACGATTTTCTTTGTTTGTTCCATCTTCTTAAATTATTTCGTCGTGACTTAACTAATTGAATTTCGAAAATTTTCATGATATTTCACTCTTGGCATGTCATTTTACAATTATGCCATCGTTTGAAAATTTTTGCAAGAATGTCATCTTTTTTGAACTTAACTGTTATATTTTTTGGGTGTGAGTTAACTATTTTATATTTAAGGTATGGTTTTTGAGGTTTGAGTTTTGAGAAAGAGAAATTTTTTTTAATGATTTTGTTTTTTTTTTCTATTAAAGGTGACATGTTTGCAATAAGTTTTCAGATGTGGCATATTTGAAAAAAATATTTTCAAAGGTGACATGTATGTAATTCCCTGTTGAATTTCAAAACGATATGACATTTAGCATATAAAATTTGGCGGATACGTAATTAATCATTACTTATATTTTGTAGAAACTCAATTAATCATCATTAATGTGTTTTTTTACAAAATTTGAGAATTTTTTTTTTGTTTTTTTTTTGTTTTGTTACGTATTATTAATACGAATGTGCAAATTAATATTTGACCATCTTTTCGGCATAAAATTAATAGAATAAATTTCCTAACAATCGGTTCATTTTTCTTAATATTTGACCATCTCTACTTTATGTTTTTTAATTTTTTTTTTTTTATATGTTTTAGTCGAAAGATTCCAAACCAAATTCTAAATTAATATGGATTTTTTAATTTTATTGTCATTTTTCTTACCTTATTTTCTAGATACTTAAAATTGTATTGGCTTCTTATTAAAAAGAGTAGAAGATAAATTAGCACTAATGACAAAAAACTATAATTACAAATTTTAACTATTTTGATAAACTTAACTACGTTCAACTATATTTTTATGCTTTTATTTCGCCGGAAAACTGCTCTCTATACTCTTTATTTAATTTTCTTCTTCTTCTTTCTCTTCTATAACTTAAAAAAAAAAACTACCCTCCTTCCATCTATCTCAACTCAATGTATGTCTGGGTTGCTTAGATCTTGTTTTAGAGATTCTATGGATTTGGTTTGTTTTTCATTAAATAATAATAATAATATTAAAAAGATGAAACTAAAAACCGAGGCCAATATTCAAAAAGCAAGACCCAAAGAAAATGAGAAAATGGCAAAGTTTTAAAACTTATTTCTAATCTCATCGAGCATGATAATGATGATGTGATCTTGACAGTGATAAGTGATACGCAGTCTAAATCAGCAAGTCAATGTATGCAGCTCTGGTTTTTGGCTTGATACAAGAAACAATTAACAAATGAATGATCAGAAGGAACGAATGTGGAAACTGAGTCAAATGGGAACCAGATGAAACTGCTCATCGTTGATTCAGAGGAATTTAGGGTTCCTCGTTACTAACTACAGATTTGAGAAGAATTGGAATTTTTGCATGTTCTACTGGACTTTCACCAGGGGTGTCAAAATAGATAATCCTATCTAATCCAACACATAACCATAATGGGTTGAATGTTAATGCAATATGGATTAACCCAACTCATTTAATAAATGGATTAGATTAACCCATGAACTCATCAAATTTAAATGAGTCGGATTGATTTTGACCAAACCCATTTATTTTAATAAATCAAATAATTAAAGAGGTATATTTATTAATAAATTGTGAAATTATGTATATATAAGAAATGCAAGTCATATTTTTGGCAGATTTTTTTCACGAAATCACGTTTTTTGGGGGAAAACTTTTACAGAACTACGTTTTCGTCAGAAAAATTTTACAGTCGCCAGTTTTTTGGCAGAAATTTTTTACGGTCTCGAGTTTTTTGGCAGAAATTTTTTTTACCGAATCACGTTTTGTGGCTGGAAACTTTTACGGAATAACGTTTTTGCGGAATTTTTTTTATGAAATAACGTTTTGGCGGGGAAATTTTAACAGAATCATGTTTTTTGGCGGGAATTTTTTTACGGAATAACGTTTTGACGGAAAAATTTTATGGTCTCGAATTTTTTGGCAGGAATTTTTTACGAAATCATGTTTTTTGGCGAAAAACTTTTACGAAATCACATTTTTTGTGGAAAATTTTATGATCTCGAGTTTTTTGGCGGGAAAATTTTACGGTCTCGAGTTTTTGGTGGAAATGTTTTTTGGCGGGAATTTTTTTACGGAATAACGTTTTGACGGAAAAATTTTATGGTCTAGCTGGAATTTTTTACGGAATCATGTTTTTTGACGAAAAACTTTTACGAAATCACATCTTTTGTGGGAAATTTTACGAAAATTTTATGGTCTCGAGTTTTTGGTGGGAATTTTTTACGGAATCACGTTTTTGGCAAAAATTTTTTATGGAATCATGTTTTTTGACAGGAAACATTTACAGATTCTTTGGCATGATTTTTGACGAACTCATGTTTTTGACAGAAAACTTTTATGGACTCTGGTTTTTTGGCTGGATTTTTTTACGGAATGACGTTTATGGTGGGAAAATTTTACGGAATCTAGTTTTTGGTGGGAATTTATAACGAAATGGTGTTTTGGCGGGAAAAATGGGAAATCATGTTTTTGGCGGAAACATTGTAAAATTATGGGTTTTAGTTTAAGAGAAGGTTATGTTTTCGGCGGAAACATTGTAAAATTATGGGTTTTAGTTTAAGAGAAAGTTTATGGGTTAACCCATTTCAACCCACTAACTCATTTAATTTTAACTCATTTCAACTCAACCTATTTAACTCATAAACCATAAAATCCATTTATCTACTAGGATCTAAATATTCATTCCATTAAGATTAATGGTTTGGATTGGGTTGAGTTAAACCATGAGTTTTGACCCATTTTGACATCCTAGCTTCCGCATATGGGCTTCGTCTATTTCACAACAAAACTAATTGGCTTTGGGCTTTCTTCAACTTAATGGATTCTACTTGGTTCTTTTAGTATTTATTTCAAAGATATATAATTTAAGATGGCTCTTGAAAACAATGGAGCACTTATGCATCTTTTAATTTTAATGCATATGAAAAGTATTAAAAAAAAAAAAAAAGACAGTGATAAGTGATAACGAAGACTAGAACGAGACTGAGAATCCTAGGTCTTTAGAGTATGTGCAATGGAAAACTATGTGAATAGTTCTTAGGACTTTTTTTTACTAATAATTTATGATTATGGCTGTTTAAGAATTTTTTATGCTTTTTCATCTTCAACGGTAAAATCCTATTATTGGTTCTTAACAAAATTTATAAAAATTTGAAATTCATTTTATTTTTTTTGTCAATAATGTTAGACCCAATCACAAACAGACACTTGCCAATTAAGATACATTTAAAAAACATCTTAATTAAGAGATAGTTCTTATTAATTAAACCAATTTTAATTTAAATTAAATCTCTTTTTGGTTAAGATACTTGGCTAAAATATACTAGCATTGTACATGCTCTTAGGTTCGACGACTACATTTTTCTACTCTTTTTTCTTGGTAATTTTCGGAAGAATAAAAAAAAAACTCTTCATTCCTATTAAAATATTTTAAATCATACACATTCGTTTTGGTAACATGGTTTAAATCAATGTGAGTTCTCTTCTACATAAACATTTTATTATTATTAATTACGAGTACTATTTCCGTATATGTATAACTGCAGTCATATGTCTCAAAATCCAGATTAACCAGATAATATATAACAATTTAAGAGTATGGAAAAAAACGAAGACCCATAATCCAAAATATAACAATTTAAGAGTATGGACTGAGTGGGAATCCCTTCATGTCTCATCGATCGATGATTTATAGTCACCCTCCGGGAACAAATGTTCATATATTTAATCAAAATTTTTGAGAGTCAACATAATTTAATTGTATCGTACATTTCTATTAATTATCATAAATTATAACCATATATAGTCTTTTATTGTTAAGTTTTAGACTAGTTATTGTTTATTGAGTAAAATCAATACTCGTTTTCTCTCTCTAAAAAGTTTTTCTCGTCCTTCTCTCCAAAAGCAAATCAGAAAATTTGGCTGGATAGCCCGGTATACATTTATTAGACTAGTATTCTTTTTTTGGTTTTTTATAGTTACCGAATCGTTTCTGGTGAAACCTTTTGTGTAAAATGTTTCCGCTTAGTCGGAATCTTTTTTCCGCTTAGACGGAATCCTTTTCCGCTTAGACGGAATCTAATTTCCAATTAAATCGGATTCGGCGTCTGACTTGTTCGGATTAATTTTACCAGATTGAATCTCTTTTCTTCCGGATTGTGCGTCTTCTTCCTTCCTCGTTGCTCTAGTGTTAAATTTTAATTTGTTTGGATTCAATCTCCTTGCTTTCGTTTTGGTCAAAATCTGCAGGGCATAAAAATCTTTCTTGCCTTATGGCTATTTAGAAGTAAAGTGTTCCGATCAAGGCCGGATTTTTCTGGTTGTTATTTCGGGATTTCCCTTTATCTTTAAATAAACGACAAAGGAGTTTGACTTATCTGAACGGAAATGAAGAAGGTATATTTTCATTGCATGTGAAGATGATTTGCGAGGCTGTATGGTGGTGGAATGGTGGTCAAATTTTCTCCGGTGGTGTTTGAGGAGGATAAGCTGACCGACGGTGAAGCTTTGACATGTCCTCCACGTGCAACAAGATCTCTATTTTGGCCAACACGTGTAATTTGTGCTTCAATGTAATATTATTTCAATTGTGTTACCAAAATTGGTCTGTAAATTATAATCGTGTACTAGTTTCGGCCTGTTGGGCCTTTCAATGAAAATTGTAGTTGATGTTAAAAAAAAAAAATGAACAGACTAGTTATTGTTTAAACTAATCTATGTATATAATAGCAAAGTTTTCTCTCCATCTGAGGTGTCTACATAGGCAAAAACTTCTTTTTACCATTAATTTGAAATTGGAATTTCATTTAATTCATGTTTATATATTAAATGAAGTTCCAAATTTCATAATAAAATAAATTGGATGGATCTTCAAAGGAAACGATTTCCTCTCAGGAAATTCAACTTCGACGCTTCATGTTCCTTCGGCCCTATCAGCCGAAGCTTTGGCCATGAGGAATGAGATTTTTCAAGCCTTGACTCAGAAAATCGATAATATCATCTTCAACTCGAATTCACATATACTAATCCAATCTATCAATCAAGCAATTCCGAATCCGGCGATCTATGGAATTTTATCAGACATTTTGGCGGATGCTAATTTGTTTTAGAACATTCAGTTTTGCTTCATTCCTAGAAAGAAAAATGTATGAGCTGATAAACTAGCAAAAAAGGCGCTAAAAGATGTAATAGGCCTAAATTAGTGAGAGATTATTTACAAAAGACTTTGAACAAAAAGAAAAAAAACTCATAGATAAATAAAAAATATTCTTCCTCAGTAACAACGCCATTTAAAAAAATAAAACTTTACGAGAAAAAAAACCATCGCTATTTTTTATGCAAAGAACATGCAACCTAAAATGCTCAAGACTCGATCGTAGAAACAAATAATAATATATGACGCTACAATTTTCTTTTGTTTTTTTCTTCACATTTTCGAAACACAAATTGGTTATTTTTTATGCAAAAGGTAAAACAAAACAACTGAAAATTTGATGAGCAAACGTTTCTCTCCTTTATAGTTACCCTTCACCGTCTCGGTGAAATGACAAAACCGAAAGAGAAAATGCAAACACACAAAAAGAAATGTAAAGAAAGAAAAGGTGAAGAATGGTGTACCTTCTAAAATTGGATAGACCCCAAAAAGTTTGAGAGTGACATGTCCAAAGAAGGATTGTTCGAGTTCAATGTTGGAGTTAGAATTTTCTCTTGTCTATGTCTCTGCGATCTTCTCTGCATGAGGAATGATGAGATGGCTCGTTAAGTGCTAAAGAAAAATTCGATGTGCCATGGTAAGAGTATCTCAGATGATCCACTTGCATTTTTCCGGTTGTTTTGTCATTATCTTCGGAATTCGCAACCTTTCTTCTTGTTCTTGGCGTTGTGATAAGGTTGAATTGCACTAAGCTACTTCACTTGCTCCGTCAAACATTTAACCATTTGGCAAGATTTCGATTGTCTTATGTCACTTGTTCCACCTTTGTAGAAATTGATACTTTGCTAGAAATGACGCTCCAGGGTTGAATGTATAGGTACGTCCAATGGAGGTAGGTAGTACCGCTCACTCCCATAGCTTAATTAGTATCATTGCAATCTTTCATCTTGAAGAAAAACTCAATTTTATTGAAAAAAATGAAGCCAACGATTAAAATTGCCCTTGGGAATTTACATTCACAAGGATTTAACAATTGTGTCTGAAATAATTGTCGAGCTTGGCTGCGACATCAAGAGGTAACGGTGCATCCTCTCTCAGAGAAAAAGGTTCGTTGAGCTGCCTCTCTTCTTTAACCGTTCTGAGATCCTCTTGTGACACCTTTGATCAGGTCTTCCAAAATCTGCCTCAGTTTCTCATCACCTTTCTCTATGCTACTAGTTCCGCTTCCATCGTTTCTTTCTCTTACAAGCTCAAGCAATCCCCGAAGAGCGGCTTCTCTGGTCTCAGCGTCTTCACTAGACGCGAGATGCACTATCAAACGTGGAAATCCGAGTCCGATAACAATACTTCGGTCTGAATCAGCATCCTCTTGCAGAAGATATTCCAACAAATTTAAGGCTTTCCTGAAAAAATTAGAAACAATTCTAGAATATTCTGAGGCAAATACGAATTAAGAGCGTTTTTGCGTTACTACCTCTGAAATCTTACACTATCAGAAACCAACGCGTCTTTTAGAACAGCATAACCATTAGCAAGCTTGGAAGACGTGACTCCGGATTTGTGCCAAGAGCCTGAGTTCTAGCATGAACATCTACGTCAGAAGTGAAATTCGAAAGCAGTGACTCCAAACCATTAGCTTCCATAACTAATTCCTGAATCCGAGGATTGTTTTGAGCTATCGTGCTTACGACACATCAGCAGCTTTCGCTCGAATATTAGCGTGAGAGTTTTTCAGACACCCGAGAAGCGGAACCAAACCTCCTATCGAATAACACAATAGTCAGTAACCAAAAATTCAAATTGAGCTAACCACACAAGTTACAAGTAAGAGATAGTTTTTACCACACAAGGATTTGTATGGGCTATATATTCTTGGTACATGAGCTCTCATTTTTATTTTAAAAATACACGAGCTCTCATTTTTTGCTAACAATGAGCTTCGAGGCGCATACACGTGGAACCTCTTGTTACGTCGTTGCACAACAATTCATGGAAGATCAACGAGAGAATCAGGACATTCTATGCAATCGTGTGATATTTGAGATTAAATCCGTAAATCATCCGCACAAATATGATGTGTCCAATCAACCAATACCGACCAAATGCTTAGCGGATATGATATCTCCAACTCTTGCACGAAAAGACACCTCACTAAACTCCAAGTCTAGAACAAAACTTGTGTTCATATATGTTGTTAGCTTGTAAGTTGTAACATATATATATGGAGTTGAAGCCAACATGTTCAAGAACAAAATCATCAATATAACATAATCTAATAAAACCGTAAAAACCAGGATACATCAAAACTCTAGTGAAAATGTTTTTTACACTTTAATACTATTTATTTATTCATTCGTATATAGATCACTTGTTTGATTAAAAAGAATGGCACTTTTTGTTTTGTATTACTTCTGTTTTTTTCAGAAATTTGTTTTGTACTATTACTTTTGTTCCTCTCTATTACTAAAATTTTATTTATGGCAAGGCAACAATGTGAAAAAAAATCCTCAACAACTGATCAAATTATATATATAATTACAAGTTTATAAAACTGAAAACAAAATACAAATAAACCATCAGATTCAACACTATGCATCATGCTTCACACTGCTTGTTCGCGTCATGATCAAGTCCATCTTCGTCTTCATGACTCAAACATTAAACTGTACTAAACATCTCCAAATGGCACCAACCCGTCAATAGAATATTTATATGTTTTTTGATATATTTCATATTTCGAGTGAGCTACCTAGAAATAAACCATGTTGCAATAATATGGCTCATGCTTGCTAACAACACATCTATGACAAACTCCACATACTGGTTGCGTATGACAGGAAGACACATTTTAACCAACAGAATAATATGTATATAAAGAGATATATATAAAAATAAACCCCATATAAATAAGAGACGAAGTCGACGAGGAGTTGGCCTGAGCACTTTGAATTGTGGACGGTCGATACAACTTTTATGAACTAAATAGTTGCATGAGATACAAGCATATCGTGGCTCTTCGTTACCCCCCAATCCACACACATTGCATGGTAATGAGATTGGATTATAACAAAAGGTGAGAGAATGTTGATGGCTTTTTGGGTTAGTGATCTTAAAAGGAGGATCTTTCCAGATAAAACAAAGGCCTAAACTGAAATTATATTCAGAACAATGATTAAACATTCTTCCAAGCTTGTCTTTACACCAATCACAAGTCTTGTCGGATTGAAACTCAAAACTGTTGTCATGTACGGGAGCGTGAACCGCCAAAAACATGCTGATTTCAAACAAATTTTTGTTGAATGATAGGATTTCAGTTTCTGAATACTGAATGGCCGTGTTGAGAGTGTGGTTTGGGAGATGTGCATGCCTCATACCTTGAGGAAACACGTGAAAATTGACATGGAACACGTGCTCACATGTATCACAATAGTAATGCCAACCACCTTCTTCAAATTCATAACGTGTTGGTCCGCACCTAAAACACGTTGAAGAGGGAGGATTGTCTCGACGGCGAAGGGTGTGAGGAAAAAGAGGATCAGAGAGACGACATCTTTTTGTGAAAATCGGTTTTGCTTCACCATCCATTTTTTGTGAGAGGACAAGTCTTATGGTGTTTTGTAATTAGTAAATACTTAACAAGTGATTTGTTCTCTCTGTATTTATAATCTCTTCTTCTTAACCCACTACATTTTATTCGGCATTGATACCGAAATTTTATCATACTATTAAAGTCAATGAAATTTCAAATTGGAATTTGTCTCTTGATTGGCCTCCAGTATTGTGTCTTTTGTACTCCTTCCATTTGATTCTTGTAAGGATTTTAATTTTCCAAGTCACATCATTTTTTTTGTTTCACAAATCATAATGTGGTGTTTCTATCAAACACCGATTCAATGTGTATTGTTTCATTTTTTTTTGTTCTTTAGAGCCATGAAAAGACTCTTTTATGGATGTTAAGCAAAGACAAAGATTTTACCACGACATATTCCTATATTTCTATACCAGCAATATATTTAATTCATTAATCAATCAGGACAGCAATCTTAGCGTGTGATCTTCGTCTTTTAATTTTTCAATCTTCGTTGTTTGAAACTTATTTTAAAGGAACTTGGTGAATTTATTTTGTTTTAAGGAATTTGATGAATTTATTCAATGGTTTCTAAAACTTGAAATGGTCTTCAGTCTCATAAGTCCTTGGCACAATTTGTTTCTAACGTAGCTATTGGATATACAGAACACATGGTAATGGTGGAGTTTGAATGATAAAAGCTATCTTAAATCATGCACCATAGACAATGAACACACGTACACTACAAGAAAACATCTCGGTTTCTGACGGAATTCCCAGCCGTCGGAATTTCCGTCAGACAGTTCCGTCGGATTACTGACGGAATTGTGACGAAAAATCATTCCGTCGTGATTCCGTCAGTTTTTTGTGACGGATTCCTGACGACAAAGGTTGCTGTCAGTATGCCGTCATAAATCCGTCAACATTTTCCGACAACATACCGACGGCAATAAACGGTCGGAATATTCTGACGGTAATACTGACGGATATCTGACGGAAATCAGATTTTTTGTAGTGCCGACGGAATTCCGATGTCGGCAAACTTTGACTGGTTAACAAATCGTCTGGGTCGGCCGATGGGATTGATGTGTTATTGTGTCGGAGGTTTTGACGGTTGTCTGACGGAGTTCCAGAACATGATGCTCTACAACCATCCAGAAGTGTACCAATGTCACATGTTGAGGAGATATATAACATTGACCTTGTCGTTGATGTCACACATGTCGGGGATGATCTAGTGCATTCGGACGAAGAGGAAACACGTGGGGAATTTGACGACGATTCAGACTCCATCCCTAGTGAAGGTCCCTCCGAAGATTCAGAATAATAATATTTTTCATGTTCTTCTCTTACATTTGTGTGTTTGCCTATAATATTTTTCATTTCATTAACAAAAACGATTGTGCACGAGCATCTGAGTATTAGAACAGACAAATAAAACTCAAATAAAGGAAGCTTAATCAATTCAGCTGTGGACAAATATTGTGTACCATATTATTTAATAGTATATATATAGTCATGTTCGATGACTAATTAACGATAATTATTGCTATTGCAACTCGAATAAAATATTACATTTAATGAAACTGAAAATGTAAAACACATTCTTAAACAGGTACATGAAAGACTTGCAAATATTTAACACAAAACGGTTATGGTACAACTACATAATAAACTCCGCATTTTAAAATCATTTGTGGGTTTCCACTCCGAACTTACAATTTGTTAGAACCATTTAGTGATGTTCTTTCCCTTTTTCTTCTTTTGTGGAGAATCTACGAATCCGTCGCACAATTCTCTTCTGATTGCATCAACATCTAGATTAATGTTTGGCTTGTCTGGACTTTGGGCGAATTCGAAATCATAGTAATGATCCTTTGGTGGAGAATCTATAAATTCGTCGCACAATTCACGTTTGATTGCATCAACATCTAAATTTAAGTTTGGCTTTTCTGGGCTTTGGGCGAATTCAAACGTGTTATGGAATGGAGGGAAGACAACACCGTTTAGACCGGAAAGAGGGCTCCGTCAAGGAGACCCGCTATCACCGTACCTGTTTGTATTATGTATGGAAAGATTATGTCATCAAATTGACGTCGTTGTTGCTTTAAAGGAATGGAAGCCGATTAGTCTTTCACGCGGTGGTCCAAAGTTGTCATATATATGTTTCGCCGATAATCTTATTTTATTTGCGGAGGCATCGGTAGCGCAAATTCGAGTTATACGGCGAGTGTTGGAAAGATTTTGTATGGTTCGGGTCAGAAAGTGAGCTTAGCTAAGTTAAAGATCTTTTTCTCTACCAATGTGCACCGTGATTTGGAGAAATTGATAAGCGACGAAAGCGGTATTAAATCGACGAAGGATGCCGGTGTTGCACTAGCGGATTAACAAGGAAACGTTTGGAGAAATTTTAGAGAAGATGACATCACGGCTATCAGGATGGAGGGCTCGTTTTCTCATTTTTACGGGGAGGTTGACTTTAATCAAATCGGTCTTGTTATCAATTCTGGTTCACAGCATGATAACAATCTCTCTTGACAAGTTGGATAGTGTTTCGAGATCATTTTTATAGGGCAGTACAGTGGAAAAGAAGAGGCAACATCTCATAAGATGGACTCGAGTGTGTCAAGCTTAAAAAGAAGGTGGTTTAGGAATCAAATCAGCGAAACCGATGAATAAGGCTCTATTAGGGAAGGAAAGCCTCTGGGCTCGGGTACTTAGGCATAAATACAAAGTGGGTGATATGTCAGACCTTTCGTGGCTGGTGGCTAAAGGAGGATGGTCGTCGACATGGAGGAGCATTGGTATGGGATTAAGAGATGTGGTGATACCATGTTTGAGTTGGGTAGTAGGTGATGGAAGAAGAGTCTGTTTCTGGCGAGATAGGTGGCTGATGAGAACACCTCTTCTTGATACAATAGTTGGAAAAGTACCCGAGGAAGTTAGAGAGGCTTTTGTGTGCGATTTATGGAGTGACAAAGTAGGTTGGGAATTTTCATGTATTTCTCAACATGTGTCAACCAATGTGAGTTTGCAGCTTTCGTCGATGGTTGTAGACAAGCTGGTGGGAGCAGTAGATCACATATCGTGAAGTGAAGGCGTAGACGGATTATACACCGTGAGGATAACATACTTGATGTTGATAAAAGAGGGTAGTTTGCAACCGAATATGAGTAAGTTCTTTGAGAGACTGTGGAAGGTGGTGGCTCCGGAGAGGGTTAGGGTTTTTTTTTATGGTTAGTAGCTCATCAAGGTATAATGACTAATTTGGAGAAATACAGAAGACATCTAAGTGATACGAGTCTATGTCAGGTTTGCCGCGGAGGAGAAGAATCGATTTTACATATTCCTCGAGATTGTCCAGCAATGGCTGGAATTTGGTTACGTCTCGTGCCAAGACAGAGAGTTACCTCCTTCTTTGCGCAATCCTTATTGGAATGGATTTGTGGAAATTTGGGAGAAGCCGGAGGGAAAGAAGGTACTACTTGGGGCACGATGTTTGCAATGGCGATATGGTGGGGATGGAAATGGTGATGCGCTAATATTTTTAGTAATAATAGGAAATATCGAGATCGTGTACGCTTCATTAGAGATATTGCACAAGAGGTTTTGGCAGCCCATTTGCTTCTGAGTCGTACAACGGATAGAGCCTCACGGGAAGAGAGGATGATCGTGTGGATACCGCCGGCGGCTGGGTGGATTAAACTTAACATAGACGGTGCCTCGCGAGGGGAATCTGGGGTTAGCGGCCGCTGGGGGAGTTTTGAGAGACTGCGATGGCATTTGGAGAGGTGGGTTTGCTTTGAACATTGGTATTTATTCTGCTCTATTGGCGGAGTTATGGGGAGTATATTATGGTCTAGTTATAGCCTGGGAGCAGAGGGTGCAGCGGCTGGAACTGGAGGTGGATTCAGAGATTGTTTTTGCTTTTCTTCGGACAGGGGTTAGCGAGGCTCACCCGTTGTCATTCCTGGTGTGTTTGTGCCATGGCATTATCTCGAGGGACTGAATAGTTTGGGTTTCACATGTGTATAGGGAGGCTAATAGTCTGGCTGACGGATTAGCTAACTATGCATTTTCTTTACTGTTAGGATTCCATATGTTTTATTCGTCTTTTGATGTTGTTGATTTGATTTTACTAGAGGATGCGAATTGGTCTGCGCGCCCAAAAAACATTCGAGTATGATCGGTTTTTAGTTTAGTTTTAATAATATTTGATGGGAGACCTTGTCTCACGTCGATTTACCAAAAAAAAAAAGTTCAATTTTACTAGTCAATTGAAATGACAATTGGATGAGGATATGTGGTTTGATTTATTTGTGATTTCATCCCAACCCTCTCGGTCTAATTCTCGAAGAATTTCATATAGTTTAGTCACTAAACATGGCTAATGTATGTATTTTGACGAATTCCATATCATTTGAAAATTAAAACCCCAAACAAAAAAATTTCATAGGTTTGCATTTAGATTGTTATAGAAGTTTTTGGAAAAAAAAACTTTGTAATATATTTTAAATAAGCGTAGTATTTAAGTTAAGGATAAATGTAAAATACCAAATGAAGTTACCAGGTTCGTGCGAACGAACTCGATCTCCTCAAATGAGTAGGATTTTAGATTTGGGGCCAAATAATAAGAAAAGCTTAGAAGAATAAAGAGTGTTTCCAAGAATATGTATTATTCCAGAGAGTTGCAGATACCTGTTCGGGCAAAATGAGTTACATATTTATACTACAATGATCCATGAGAATAATCCCTAGAAATGTAGGGAAAGTATCATAGCTAGGTAGATTTACATAATATTCTCATATATTCTCTACTTCATCTTCAAGTATTCCGAAGTCGGCGACCGTAGGTAGAATGGAATTCTTATCTTCATAGTGGGCTTCCTAGGTTAATCTAGACCCAACTTGTCTCCTCTAGATGGATATTCGAGTAAGTTCAATCCTAAGTCGGGTTTGGGTAGAGGGTGCCAAACTCGGTACCACCACCAAATAGTCGGATTCAAATGCATTATCTAATATCGATTTAGGGAAGGACTGAGAAATTTTGTGGGTATATACATCAACCAAAAACTTCTTCCGAGTGGATATCGACGTC
The DNA here is from genome assembly GCA_963576765.1 of Draba incana. Classification (NCBI taxonomy): domain Eukaryota; kingdom Viridiplantae; phylum Streptophyta; class Magnoliopsida; order Brassicales; family Brassicaceae; genus Draba; species Draba incana. Next base: position 36,634,898 of record OY755206.1, read on the forward strand.
ATTCTATGCAATCGTGTGATTTTTGGAATAACGACCCAACACTACAAGAAAACAAAACTATTTCAGACGGATTTCCCGATTGGACTTTTTGCCATCGGAAAACATTAACCGAGTTGAGACGGATTTCTGATCAATTTTTCATGACTAAATACTCGTCCGAAATTGGTAGGAATATTTAAACCGTTGATAATTGGTTGGTAAAACGGTCGAAATTCCGTGGAAATTTTAATCGTTGTAAATTGAAAGTAAACACATGGTGGGATATCAATCCAAGTCTCACATCTGAAGATTAGACAATATTGGTCTAATATATAAGTAAAGTTCAACCAAAATAGTATGAGACATTTCGGGAAGGAGTCTAAAGATAAATCTGTGCAGACTTTGCCTTTTGGGCCCAAAGCAGACAATATCATACTAATTTGGGAAGTTGGACATTGGCTTAAAAAAGCTCTGATACCAATTGTGGGGCTTTTCAAGCCTATGTCCAACTCTCCCATTAGTATGATATTGTCCACTTTAGGTCCAAGTGGCAAAGCCCGCACGGATTTATCTTTGGATGTAGGACTTGGTTTGTAATCCCAACAAAACGTAGCAAAAAAGTAAAAAAATTCCAACGGATTTACGACGGCTTATATATATTCTATCAGTTTTTTTTTGGAAAACCGCCAATTTTTTTTGAGAACCACCAAATTTTTAGCGAGTAAGTAATCTCCAACTCTTACACGAAAAGAATCATTGAAGAGAAAATGACGTGAAGAAGCTGGTAACGAACTCATGCCCACTTTACATACACCTCACTAAACTCTAAGTTTGGACCAAAACTTGTGTTCATATATATAGCTCGCTTGTACGTTATAAATGTAACATAAGTGGAATTAAAGCCAACATGCTAAAGAACAAAATTTTCAATATGACATAATCTAACGAAGTATGTTCGCTTTGTCGGTCTAAGTAATTATACACACGTACATATACACTATTTTGATTGTACTCAATGACGTCGTTTCTAACAAATTTTTTTGTATTCATGAATCTCCCATTTGTGACAAATAGCTAAAGGGCGTTTTCTTTTTAACAAATGCAAGTTATCCACGAGTACCTTCGTTTTCGTGGTTTTACAAACATGTATCCAAAAGAACCATAAGAACATGAATCCAAATTAAAGAACCATAAGAACATAAACTCATACATGAATAACCCAAGTTATAACAACACAAAACCACCCCTCCCTCTGTTTGTATACCAAATGAAAGCCACACCCAAAAAAAAAAAAAAAAATTTGAAACTACAAAATGATAACAAAAAAGTTGAAAACTATTGAGTTCTCCGACCCCATGAGAAACTCAAATTAAGCCAAATATACCCTCCTAATCCCAATGAAAAGAAACACCAACCCATATGGTGGACCTTAAAAATTACATAAGATGAGATAGCAAAAATAAAAAGATCAAAGTCAGGAACATATTATATACACCCACATATAATTTAATTACCTCGAGTGAACTTAATAGTAAACCTTGAACCAGTCTTGAACGCCTTTTGATTTTTCTTGAAACAACGCGAAGGAAGATGATGGAGATGGTGAGATGAAGAGGATCCGAGGGAGCTTTAATAATATACCAAGATCAACATTATCCCTAATTTGATCTCTCTGATCCAAACTTCTTCTCTCATCTCAAACCACAAAAGAAAAAGAAAAAGTGATGAAGATAAACCCTAGCTAGTTATAGATCCTATAACCAAAGTTATGGTCTATATCAAGGAAGTGAGGGAAGATCCAACGTTATTATTTGTTGGATCAAGCCATGCTCCATTAACAAGACTTGCATTATTCCATATGTTGTTGTAGTTTGAAGGATCTAAAGATGATGATGATGACATGAACCCTTCTTTGTTCATACCTTCATTGTTACCTCCAACATGCATATCTTGAAGTGAAGCTAGGGTTTGGAGATGAGATTGTCCCAACATCTCACCACCATTGTTCATTGGCTTGTGTGGATGCTGGAGAAGAGTAGAGGAAGATGAAGACATCGAGGAGGACCCGAATAAACCCGAAAGAAGAAATGGTTTGTTCGTTGTAGAATTGTTGATGAAGCTATGATCATGATGACTCATATGATGTGGAAGCCCTAATCCAAGACCACTAAGACCAGTAAAACCAGTTGGTGAGAGAAACTCACTCTCTAAACCACTTGTTGAAGATGTCTTTGAAGAATCACTGAAACGGCTTGGAATCATTGGAAGATTATTATTCACATGATCTGATAAACCATAGAACAATGGATGGTGACTCATGGAAGAGTAATGAGAGATCTGATGAGTGTTATTAGGGGATGTAGAAGTTGTCGTCGAGGTGGTCGAGGCAGCGGTTGCGGTAGTTGGCCGCTTCACACGTTTGTTTTTTCGGTAGCTACCTCCGACCGGAACGTTCCGGAGGGTCCCACCTCTTGTCCAGTATCTCTTACAAGCCTTGCAAAAGTGGCGTGGCTGAGAGAGGCTGTAGTTGTTGTAGTAACAGAACTTTGTGTTGGACGAATCGCAACGAGGGCATTTAAGTTGCAGTTGCGGTTGCGGTTGCTGATGAGGCGAAGCAGCTACGATCATGTTCTTGCTTTGCATACTCGCCTGAGAAGAGAAGGAAATAAAAAGAGAGGGGGTTATTAGATTGTGTGGTTTAACTAAAGGCAAGAGAATTACAAAGAGATGACAAGAGGATATTATTCGGATCCAAAAGCTAAGAAACAAAATATAAATGGGTCATATTATTTAGAGAGAGAAAATTAAAATGGAAGAGAGAGAGGGAGTGAGAGTGAGACCAATGGATTGGTGTTGGGAGAGATGATGATAGGCATCTTCTTCTTCTGGTCACAATTGCTAAACGTATCTTTCTTGATTAAGCTCTTTTGATTTGTTTTTTGTTTTCTTTCTTTGTTACTTCACTTATTTAAAAGAGAATCCTTTTGAAACCAGCAGTGTACAGACAAGAGCTGGTGGCTACCGAAGCTATTATTACTGTTTTAACTTACAAAGATTGAAGCACAAAGATTCTTGACAGATGTTTTAAATTTCTTTATGTATATTATTAGTAATATCGTAATTTGTGCCACTATTGATTATCTATATATATATTTATGAGTGATTCACTAGGATTTTCTCTAGCTAGGTGTACTTAACATATTAGCTACGAGTTTTTAATAAGACTTTACTGCAGAGAATGACCAATATGCCTTTGTTCAAAAATGGTCCTAATTACACCGACTAATTATATTTATCAAAATAATTTAAACATCAGTTTTATGTGAAGAAAACATCAGTTTCCTTGACCGACTTTTAGGGCATGTACATTGGATACATGTTTAAAAGTGTCTAAAAACTCTTTAGTAATTAAATATATTAAATTTTAGGATCTTGGTGTCTAAAATCAAAAAAAAAATCTTTTCTGATTTTAGACATCAAGATCCTAAAATTTAATATATTTAATTACTAAAAAGCTTTTGGACACTTTTAAACTTGTCTCCAATGTACATGCCCTTAGTCGCTCTTTATTATGATTATTTTTTTTGGAATTTTAAAACATACAATAAACGTCACTTTGGGGTTTAATACTCGAGGTATCAAATAGAAAAGAGAAAAGCAAGCGAAATGTGAAATATGGATATAGGCCCTAAATGGTAACATGATATGAGCGGAATTGTGAGGAATTTTTTAGATAATACACCAGTTACAATTGGTGGAATTATGAGGAATGTGTGGGATTCCACCGTACACATGACTTCTTCTATTTTATTTTTAGGTTTTTGTCATTATAAATTTTTACTTATTACTTTCATATTTTTGAATTTATACGATTTTTTTTTTTTTGAGTAAATATAGTTGAGAAGTAGAACACGATACTATTGATATATAAATTAGATATGTGAGATAATTTTCAAATTATATTTCAATGTTTATTTTAAATATATGTACATGTTATTATTTACATTGAGCTTCATTTTCGAAAAATGTCAAGATATTAAGAAGTACCAATGGAGTATAATTTAACGAATCAAAAATTACATTTGATGTACTCTTAAAAATAGGATCGACCATGCCAAAAGTGGATGAATATGAATAACTTAGATATATAAAATCGGATGAAGGGACTTCAAATGCATATAAACATACATATAAATTTTAGATTACTAGTTTGTAAAATTTAATATATTTATAAAGATAAATATTTAATTTCGACAAACGTAATTTTAATTGATATTTTCATAAGTGTAATTAATTTATTTACTTTAAAAAATTTCGCAATTCTGCAATTCCGCTTTACCATTTAAATTTAAAATTATTCTGCCAGATTCCGCAATAAGTCACCAATATTTTTGCCAAATTCCGCAATTCCGTAAGATTATGCTGGTACTATTTACACCTTTAGAGTTAAGCTAAGACAAAAGAAAAAATAAGAATATACATTTTGGGTTGGATAACTTGACCTCACTTACATACGACCTAAATTTTCCAATCTTTTTAGTAAAGATAATAGAAATTATACGTTGTGTCTAAGGATACAGATGGGCTATAATCTATCTTGGGGATAAATAATCCTTTTTAAATTACGCGAACAATTCTCTTTGAATTACTTAAATCGTTTTAAAACCATGTATTTTACGGTTTAGGTGAAACCCTTAACTTTATTGGTGGCGCTTATCTCTCTACAAAATATTAGAGAAGTTTGGACATGAAATCTACAATGACACAAACCTATGAGTAAGACTATCAAAAACTAATCTCCGCTCCGGTATCGCATCTGCATCATTTTACCTAGAATGATTTGGGCTGGATATATTGTTCAATAACTTCTCCTCCAAATTTTTGCACCTTTGAACAATTGTCTCAACCTTTTCTCGTCGTGCTACAAGATCATAAGTTTAGTAATCGAGATAACATAATCTCAAAAATAATTATATTTCGAAGTTACCATTGTTTTGTGCTTCATGACATATGGCATTGAACCACAAGTGTATTTGACATTCCATAACTGCCACAGTCGCTGTCCATACATAAACGTTGGGTTATCCTTGTTCTTACACCAAAATTTCTTCGTGAACCTTGTCAAGCAACCGGTCGCCACACTTTTTAAATTGTTTTAAGTAATTATTTTTGTGATCCATTTTCTTTTTATAAATTAAATACATAAATATTAAAATTACATACTTGTATGAATCAAGGCAGATAGTAAATATTACTCCTTCCGTTTGTTTTTAAGTGATGTTTTAAAAGTTATTTTTTGTTCACAATATGCATAATTAATTGATTTTTTAGTGTTTTTGACTCTTTAAATTCTGCAGATTGAATTTTTATTGGTTAAAATATCATAAATAAAATGTACTCCCTTTGTTCCTTGAAGATTGATTTTCTAGCATATTTTTGGTGTTCCACAAAGATTGATGTTCTATATTTTTTCTATTTTTTAATCAATTTAGATTTAACAAATTGTAAGTTCCAAGAAATATTTAATGAGACTATTTGAATATATAGAATAACTATTGATTCATTGTTATGAAAAAGTGTTTATTAAAAAAAGTTGTATTAATAAATAAATATAATTTATTGTTTCTTAATTTGTGTGAAAAATGCTAGAAAATCAATCTCCAAGGAACGAGGGAGTATTGTTTTATTTCAAAAAACAAGATAAATTTAATAACTTTTAATAGGATTGTGTAAACCTTAAATATCACTTTAAAACAAAGCGGAAGGAGTACAAAATTTACGAAATTTTTGTCTTCTGTCTGCCTAACCCTGATTTTAGCTCAACAGGCTAGGCCGGTTAATTTGACAAATCTACTCGTAATCTTAAACTAAATCTAGACCCCTAATTTGAATAACTTACATTAAATTAAAGTGTATATACATCGGAAATAGAAGAGGAAAAAAGATAGAGACAATAAAGGAGAATGTAACAGGTGAATCTTTCAGAGAGATCGAGGAACATCACTCATCACGATAAGTGACATTCTTTTGCATATTGTGGAATTGGAGTGAATCCCTAGACCCACATTACCTATCAATCCCACTTCCAACTCTTTATTTTAATTTATACACATTCTAACAATCATATTATATACGCATTCTAACAAACTCACTATAGTTTATATGCGTAGGTTTGAATATTATATGATACTCCTCCCTATAAATAGTACTAGTTGCACCTTTTAAGATGTTAGTAATAATTCAAGAGATTATTTACAATATTGTAGTAAGCTGGAGAATGTTTACAAATAGAGATAATTAATACATCTAAGAATGATAGCGAAAAACAAATTATATAGTTCTCTTAACAAACAAATATCTAAGTTTAAATCAAACGGTTATAATCAAATCGCGTTTTTGGTGACTAAGATGGGTTTGGAAAAATCATGCGATATTTTCTAAAATTGCTACTATTGTCCGATTATAATTGTATGGTCGATCAAATTTCGTTAATAAATTATTAAAGTCATTAATAGGAAACAAATAGATTAGATTAGATTAGAGTTGCAAGACGAAGAAAAATTGAGAAGAAAGATTTCCGAGAAGTGAAAGCTCCAAGAGGAAAGGGACAAAAAAAAGCATAAGTGCATGTGATGTTCCATCTCACTCACTGCCAACCCCAAATGGGTTCACATTTCCAATCTTTACTTTATTCTCCATCGTCTCTTTCTTTACATTATCCTTGCTTTTCTTTACTTTTATAAAAATAATAATAGAATCTGATCTTAGTTCTACGTATCCAAACTAAAACATACCACGTACGTTTCAATCGATACATTTTGAGGTAACCATGAACCCGAATGAGTGGCCAAAGATTAGCGTAACCAAAAAAAGAGAGAAAGGCATGCATGATAGGCATGCATGATGTATGTATAATCGTTTGTTAATTTAATGATATTGATAAACAATCATATACATTGAATTGTAACGAATCAATGAGTTCGAATGGTAACATCCAAACAAATGGTGTTAAAAATACAATAATTTACAAAACGATTTTGCCGACTAAATATATAACAAGTTCGAATGGACTGCCGTCTCATTCAGAACCAATATATGATTATGGTGAATAATTAAATAATTATCGCCATATATTTGTATTGTGAAGATTGGAAAGAAAAAAATTTATTATATTATTCTATAAAATAAAATGTACACTCTCTTTTTGCTGCATATGTCAATCACAACTTCTTCTTTTTTGGGTTTTTGCAATATGCCAATCACAAACAACTCACTGTTTCATTCTCCTGACTATCCCCAATTTTACCTATATTTACTTACTTGAAACTTTCGCTTTTCATGATATTTACTCTTCTATTCGTCATCTTTCTTAGTAATAATTTCTCACAATATCACCACAATTTACCACATAAAAAATCACAAGCTGAAACAGAATAACGAATTTCCTCAGTAAGCCCATTTATTTCAACGTCTACACATAAATATTTCAGTGTCTGTGTGTATTTCTGTATGTATGATGCCAATATGTATCTATTTAGATATATATGTACGATGATGCATGTGGGAGGCAGATTGGGAAAAAAGCAAAAGCATTAGCATGGGGAAACTAACGAATTTTGTATAACTTCAAGGGATTTTCTCTTCTTTTATAAGTTCCCTTCTCTATTTTTTATTACTGCAAAAAATCTCGTCTTTATATAATTTATTATTCTTTCATTTTTTGTCAGCTACGTTAATTTATTAATCGTTCCCATATACTCTTTCCATTCCAAAATATTGGTTTACCTAAAATCACAAAAATTAAGAAACTACTTCTTCTTATAAAAAAATATCATTTAATATATATATAATAAATATAATTTAATCAAACCTAAAAAAACTACAGAATATTATTGGTTACACAATATTCAATAAACATGAAAAGTACCTAGGATTCATAAAATAACTTATATTTTAAAACAAAAAAAACACCCAAAACAACTTATATTTTGAAACGGAGAAAATATTTCGTTCTTATTTTCTCGAAATTTGATGTTACTTTGTCTTCTCCATATAACTCTTTTTCTTGTAACACTTGCTTTTGCCAAAGGAGCTATATAAATCTTTTATTGTTCTTTCATTATTTTGTTGTTTTCTTCGACAGTGTTCGCATAGTTTGATTGGCAGTTGATTTCGATTCTTTTGCATCGCAATCAATATTAAAGTAAGCATATTCAGCTATTATACCAAAAAAAGAAAAATAATGTTTATTTTTGTTTCTATCCAAGAACTTATGAATACAAGACAAAAAAAGGAATGTTGTTGTGTTGCAAGATTAAACAAAGAAGGAAGTTATTTTAAGTAATACTATAAAAAAAAGGGAGAAAACTTTTATAGAATTTCAAACAACGGAAAGTTCTATTACAATGACGAACGCAAATACGCAATGTATTAAAAGTAGAGTAACCAAATATGTTGAATGATCAAAAGAATGCTTTTTTTAACTCAACAAACTTTATTCATTATCGGCATAGAGTATGGATTTTTGCCGGAAAAACGTAGCTCACAAGAAGAGAGATCATATCAACCTAACCATTTCATAACATACAAACTATATGGCGTCTTTGAAGATGTAGCAATCTGAACTGATATACGAAGTGATACAAGATACCTAAATATCTGAAATGTAAGAAGAACATGTCTCATCGTCTCATCAAATGTATTTCCACATCTCGAACAATTGTTGTATGAGATTAAGTTGCATTTCACCATATTTTTTGCGATTGCTAAGTTGTTAGACAGGCAACATCATAAGAAATTGCAGATTTTGAGATTATAATCCAAAGAATATATTGCTTTGAAGATATGAGATGAATACTAAGCTTTTTGATCGAGGCTCCAACTTAGAGTTGATGCCATAAATTGTCACTGAATAGCCAAAATTTATTGAGCAGGCATTTGATTTATTGAAATCTCAACTATATCTATCCTGAGTTTATAAAGAAAATATTTGGCTCTCTAAGATAACCATTTAAGCTTTATTATTTTCCGGTCTTTTGAACCAAGCTCTACGAAAAGGTTTATTGGTGTAAAGTTGTAGAGACTTTTACTTCCTTTTAAAATCTTCAAAGTTGTATTTTATCTAATCAAAGTTTTAACACTTTTACAGTCCTAAATAAGCTCCTAAGTATTCTCACAACTTAATTCTTGTTTTTCTCCTTCTTGTGATGCTTTTTTCTTCTTCTAAAAGCTAACACAAATTACCTTTTTTTTTTAATAGTCACAATCTATTTTAAAGCCAAACAACGTTATGAATTAGTAGTTTATAGTCGTAGTTTCAACCAACCAATAAGCCCTTAAGTATGATAAATTCTCTTCTTTTTTTTTGGTCGAAAAGTATGATAATTTATATAAAGTTGCAGCGAATGATTTCTTGGATAAGGTGGCCTTGGAGCGAGGTCGAATAGAAAACCAAAGATCCGTCCATATTGACCATTCAAACCACAACTAATTGTAAGTTTATAGAATTAGCACAACACATAAATACGTCTGGAATGCCCCAAGTTAATGGCATCTACTTCCTAGACTGTTTTATATCCAACAAATCAATAGCCGATGCTACCCAATGATATATACCCTTTATTACTTAACATTCAAAATAAGTACAAGTTTGACGTACTTAACTTTCTCCCCAAATTTTTTTTTTTTGAAATTATAATGCCAAGTTGAAATTCCCCTAATCCCGAAAATCAAACCTTGTTTTAACCTTTGGAAAGTTGATATTTTGGCAGGATGTGCAAAAGATTCTTTTACATGTACCTTGTTATATCAACCTAACTAAGCCATGATTGCAATAATGTTCTAGTATACTTTTTTCTTTTGGAGAACAGGAGCATGTCATAATTGTCTCCAAGTAGGACAACATGGCTTAGTGCGGTTACTATCGTTTCCAAAAGAGGAAAGTTGAGTTCCGTTTAGTGAGTTTGTTATTAATGATGGCCGAGGTGAAGGGGTGATGAAATATCAATAAAGGCTTGAAGTGTATGGTAAGGGTTTATAAATCTTACATGCAAAGGAATCCTGACACAGCACCAACCCATAGTAATCTCTATACAAATGTTTAAGTTTCCAATCCAGAAAAAGGAATAACAGAAGATACAAACTCTGTAAAGAAGTTCATTTAGTCATAACTTGCTAGGGATCACGTCGCGAGAAAGCTTAGTCGGCTTTAAGAACATGTCTTGGGTCTCTGTTATGAACTTGGCAAACTGAGATCCCTTCTTTTGTTTGTTGTTACCGTCTTTGAATAACGTAGGCAGATTCGGTAGAGACAACTCAGTCTTCGGCTTAAGCTTTGGTGACAGTGATGGCATCAAAGCCCATATGGCCGAGAGTTCTTCGTTTGGTTGGTCAAGTACTTGAAGGATCTCCATGTTTTGCATATCTGTTTTACGACGGAAAAAAAGAAAACCATGTTCTGAACCATCTACTCTCTATTCTGCTCCCATAAACAAAACAAACTAACAAAATCAGACAAACCTTCTGCAAACTTGAAGATTGGTGCCAAGACTGCACACGGAATGCTAAAGTTGAGATGCGGTATAACTGTCCCAGCCCCGTGTCTAGCGTTGCTACGGATACAAAGAAGATAGACGTTTAATCTTTGACGCAAGAGGAGACTACTTTTGAGAATGATTTGCTATTACCTAGTAACAAGTCCGATCATTTGACCACTTGAATTGACAACAGCACCACCACTTCCACCAGGATGCACTGCAGCTGTTGTTTCGAGCATCGCAGGAAACCCTGTGGCCTCTTGCAAAATGGATTCCGTAAACAATTTCTTTTTCGCATGAACTACCTTGGCTACAACTCCGGAACAAATAGAGGGAGAAAGCCCTAATAACAAAACAAAAATGTTACAAAAAACAATCCATGCAAGAAAAGCATACACTAAAAGCTTATCACAAATCAATTCAACAAGATAGCTTTGGGATTTAATGAAATAATGTACCGCATCTTGGTCCGAAGAGTCCATGTCCAACAACATGCGCCGTTGTACCCAAAGGAGGAGAAGAAAAATCAGCAGCAATTGGTACGAGCTTCCCCGGAATATATTCTAACTGCAGTAAGGCAACATCCAATTGTTCCTTACATATATAAACCACTTTAGCAGCATACCAAGTCCAAGTATCTCGGTGATACAATCGTACGCGTATAATATCTGCATGTTCAGCCTGAAGAAAATTGTCTTTGTATTTCTTGATGTTTCTTCTAGGCAATGTTGCTTTCCCCTCCTGTTCACAATTAACACCGCCTTTTCCAAATCTCCATGGTTCAAGTAGGTGAGCATTTGTTAGTATGAGACCATGTTCGTTAAGAAAAACACCAGATGCCCAAACACCATCGTTGACCGTGATGAGGCAAATTGATTCCATCGCTTTCTCAACACTCACTTGTACAGGAATACTATTCAATACTTCACTCCCCAAATGACTTGCTTTTCCTCCATTAGATGATTCTTCAAACAGTAAGCGGCTGCAAGCAGTTGTGATTGCTCCCCACGGAACCACCAGCTGCTACCGAAGGCTACAGTTTTCCATTCAACATTACAATAAAATTTCAATGACCATAAATGAAATAAAGTCGACGTTGACAAACCTGGATTTCAACGTTACTGTTCTTTTGCCTTATTGGTCTAATCAAAATGCCGAGTAAGTACCCATTCTTATCAAACACTGGAGCCCCTTCCATTCCTAGAAGAAATTGAACCGAAACGTAGCTATAGCTACTTAAGAAGAAACAAATAAAGCAAATTTAAAAATTACAGAGAATTGTACACACCAGGGAGACAACGAACATCAGCTATCATCAGTGACTTGTTTAGCGAACCAGAAGGATAGCAATTTGCAATGGAACCAGTTGATACACTGTTTCAAACAAGTTTAGATTCCCAGAGTTAATTACTGACCCTATTGTATATCTACTGGATTACAAAGCAGCAACGCTTTTATACTAGCCATTAATCACCTGTTAAAAAAGTGTACAGGTGAAAGGATTCCAAAAGGAGAGCCAAGTGTTACAATTGTATCACCCTTGCTACTTGAGGAAGCTAAATTTATGTTTGGTTGACCCTGATTCACAAAATATTTGAATCACAACGCATTTCAATGGTTAGAATCAAAGTGTAAGGATATGTAACCTTGAGATGAACTATATTATAAGAAGGAAGGAAGAGCAGGAAGATATTTACTAATAAACTTAAGGAGACTCCTAGAAGAGCCATTCGAGTGGCAGACTTGGCCATAAATTTTGCATCAAGTGGCTCATCAAGTTGCTTCGAGGGCTTGTGGAAATGTTGAATCTAGAAGAATTATAGAAACATGGATCTCAGAAGTAAACATAACTTTTTTCATATCAAAGAAGGAAATACGAACACGCATCATCTATACTATCTACTCAAGAAATTACAAGCAAAAGTGCAATTGATCCATCAAAACGCATTACTGGATAGTGTTTAACTTACATTGCTTGAAGGCTGAGAACCATTATCCGCAGAGACCAAAGACCAACCAACATCCCATCCAGAATCTTTTGAACCCAAAGAAGCTTCAATAAGAGATTGTAGTGCAGCAGAAGATACAGGGGCATCAACCTTGTAACATATTAGTCAAATCAGCAACCAAAACAACAAGTTTATGGAAAAATGGAGCTGCAACATTTGCAAACAATCACAAGAGCTATTGTATGCATACCATATCACCCTTCGAGCAATCTCAATTCAATGGCTTCATTAATCATCAACAACTAGCAAAAACTAACTTATAATAACAAGAAAGACGAGGAATTTAACCCGTACCAGTGAAAGTAGTTGCGCAGGAACCCAAAAAGGAGCTTCCTTTTCTGAATTTAGTTGACCCTGGAAAGAATAAACATCTAAATCATTCTTTGAAACTCAAAACAACAAACCATCCAACACAAACTATTCGTTCATCAGTATACCTCCACCATAATCTCAACCCGAGCACCCGGAATCAACTTCACTGGATCCTTCACACAAAAAGAAACCAGATTGAAGTAACACATCAAAGCCAAAACCTTGCATATATCATTGATAAGCTAATTTGAACCAACCTGAGAGATACTAGTTCTATGGCTCAAAGTTAAGAATGATTCCACAAGAGATGCCACAGTCAAAACCAGTGCCATATCCTGACCACTAGCACCACCAGCTTCAGACATAAACTTAGCCACAACCTCACGGCTCAATACATTTCTTGGTAACAACATCCCAGAAGCTGAAAGTGTTGTATTCCCAGAACTTCAAAAACACATAAAAAGGGGATTTTCAGACACATTGATATCCAAAATCCAAAACAGAAACAAAATTAGCAGAATTGATGCTTACAGGTATTGATGAAAAGCATGTTTCCTCATCTTTAGTCCCTTAGGGTCCTAAAGTAACACAGAGATGAATTATACCATGATCTGGAGGTAAAATCTGAATATAAGAATTGGGTAAGAGGGAAAAATCGCTTACAGGGCCTTCAATTTTGACCAAGACGGCGAATTTCCGGGAAAAGCTTACACCTTTCGACGAATCCATGATCATATGAGAAAGGGTTTTTCCAATCGGAAAAAATTAAGGTTAGATTTTACCAAAATTGGATTTTGCTCTTGAGTTTGGATTTGTTTGTTTTTGTCTTTTCGAGGTGAGGATGGATAATCAAGGAAAGGGCGGCTATAGTTTGCCAGTTTGGGCCTAGTTTAAGCTATTTCGGATTTCAGGAGTCTTATTTGGTTTTCGTTAATGAGCAAATGAAGAGGAAGGTCAAGAGATAAAAACATTATAGTCTTATTTGAAGAATACGAATGGAGATACAAAAGTTGGAAAAGGGCATTTATGTCTTTTGGCACCAGTGACAGAGTAGAGATTAGAAGTTTGAGGCTTCGAAAACGAATAGAGGTGTCTCTCTCATAGCACTAAGTGTTAAAAATGAGGAAATGCGACAATTTTATGTTGCAGTGAGAGAGGTAATCCTCTTTGAGCCAAAGTATCTTTAGTTTCGAGAACCATCAACCTTAGTATAGAATTTTGTGGAGAAGTTATGTGGTGGTTGGCTTTTGTTTTTGGAATAATTGGTTTAGGTCCATTATCTTGTACAAGTATTTTTTTTGGGTTGGATCGATTGTATATGGTGTAATGAGTCCATTATCTTGTTTTATAAGTGTTTTTATGGGCTTACTAAGTGGAAGAGAGACGAGGTCCGTTTACTTTTCTTCAGCTCTGGTCCTAGGTTGGATTTGTGGTTGGTTTTTTATTTGTAAAGAAGTTTATGTATTTCATGGTGGCGTTGGAAGACGAGGTCTTGCCGGTTTGTGTATCAAAAACGAACGTATCCCAAACGAACTCTAGGGCTAATATGTTAGCCGCCGGCTTATGTATTTCACCTTGTATTTCACTTAGGTTTTAATAAAGTTTTCTAGATGTCAAAAAAAAAAAAAGTGGAAGAGAGACAAAAATATGAGCATGTTTTCTATTAATTTTTGCTTATGTATTTATATTGGCAATAGATATGTATTAGTGTTTCTACCTTATCTCGAATCAAATCCTATAATTTTTACGAGTGAATTATAGCCATACAAAAATTGAAAGAGATAACAAAAGTTATCTACATTCATTAGATATTATCTTATCACTGAAATAAAGTCTCTGAAACCAGTGCGCCTCATATTTTAGATTCGTATAATGTTTATCTTTTTTTTGTTTCTCTCACGTACGCATAAACCCAAGAGATTGAAAATAGGTTACACCATAGGCTAAAAGAAAACAAATCATCTTTAGTCATCTTACAAACCATAATCTCTGAAAGAATCACCGAGAAAATCTAATACTCAATGTCGCGTCGCGAGTTGAAGAGACTTTTGGAAATCAACAATCAATGGCTACCAGGGCAACATGAAACTGGTATGTTTCTTGTTAGATAAATTATGTATTATACATTGAATAACCAAAGCATTTTTTTGTTATTCAACATTCTTATTTAATTCTCGTTTGCCTATGGAATTTTTTCTTATCAATCAGAACTTGATCTTAACAAAGAGCCGGAAGAAAGGTACGCCAAATTTTTATTTTATTGTTCTTTTTCATTATCATTTGCATGCAAACTAAGGCTAAGATGGATCCGTGATACAAGTATATGAATTTGTGCTAAAAGTATACGAATATGTAGTTTTTAGATATCCCAAGTTGAGATATCTAACCAAAAATTCATATATCTAGATCCAATAATAGTTAAAATATAATTAAACCATTTTAAAATTTATTAATTAAAATATTGCATGATATTTTTTCAAGATAAATATGATACACTATTAAAAGTACTAAAATCAATTTTATAGATATTTGTATATAAAAATAACTTGATATATATCTATATTTTTAGTGCGTCTATATCCAAATTTAAAAAAATTTACAATTTGGATTCATATATATGTTTCTCACTGATCCAATAAATCCTATCGTTATTGACTTTCCCATATATCCTAATTTTTTGAACGGTTAAGAGCGGATACTGAATACCGGATCTTGAATCTCGAATAATAACTTTGCACCTAATGAAAACTGCATCTTCATTTTGTCACACATGTCTTGCAAAGTATTTTCTTTTGTGAAATTTTTGTTTCGTTTACCTTTAGCTTGAATTTAGTTTTGATTCGATCGGTATTCAGAATTTTAAATAGATGATTTTTTCTATATTGTGTATAATTGGGTTTGAAATATTATGACTGCTTGACTACTATTTCTATTAGTTTATTAACAAAGAAACATACAAAAAAAAACTCAAAAAGATTAAGATTGTTGACTACTATTTTAATGTGATTACTTAATTTACTTAGTGATAATATTTTCCATTTTTCATATTATAGATTTAAAAAAAATATCATGGATAAATGTTTTTTATAACATTTTATAACAATTTTTGTGATTATATATGTGCATATACATATTAATAATTTTTATCTCAGAAAAAATACATTGTACCATATATATGTTTAGACGTTATATGATGATAGCAAACTGATCGACTAAACTAACGCGTAATTTTTATGAATATAGTGCTGAAATCACTCTCACAAGAAGACGTGGGAGATCTACTTTGTCTCAACCTAATGACATTGTGAATCAAGGAAATGACTTCGATAGCGAGGTAGAAGACAATGATTCAACCTCTGATAAAGATTACAAGCCTCGTAAAAGTGGTAAAAGAAGAGTTCGAGAACATGAGTCAGGTGTTGATGAAGCCAATCCCATAAGAAGGCCCATAAGACTCAAAAACAAAAGAAAAAACAAGAAAAGAAAAAGAGTAGTTCGCCAAACATTTGTCTTATCGAGCAACAATAAAGACAAAAACTTTAGTCTTGCTCTTCATGGATTTAAAAGTGGTGAAAATGGCTCTGGCGAAAGTAATGAAGAAATCAAAGAGAATGAGGCTTTGGTGGTTGAATTGGGCAAAAGGGACAAGCCGCAAACAAAGATTGAGAATCGCGTTGAACGGTTGGTGGTTTATCTTCAAGATCTCAAAAAAACCGAAGAGGAGGTATCAAATTTATTTTCTGTATATTGTACTCAAACATTAGTTGATATTTCACTATTCTAATCGATGATATTTCTAATATACAGATGGATATTGCAGTGTTGCTTGTCTCATTAGACGAGCAAAAGATACCGAATCTAGAGTATTCTCAATTAATCTGCAGCCCTAATACAACAATGGAGTCATTGTGTGAGGTATGCTTTTAGTTAATCATTCATTACGGAAAAAAATAAACAATGCATGTAGATTAATGTGTCAGTCAAAGTTTAGAATGTTTAATCTTTTGATCTCGTGGATTTTATGGGCCTACACTAAGAGTTTCTTGGTTACAAAAAAAAAATTAGTTCAATGTTTTTGGACTACGAGAGTTTGATTAAAATGTCTCATAATAAGCAGTATATTGCTCTTAACATCGAGGCCCAAGATGAAGAAATTGAGTTGTACGTGGTGAAAGAATTGGTTAAAAATTTGAAAATGATTGATCCGAGTATAAACAAAGTGGTGAGTGTGAACAAGGAACATGACGTGGGTGGACTCAAAATGTATAACATCAACTATGGATTTGTGGTTAGTGTTTTGCTTTTCTATAGAAATTATTTTTTATACAAAAAAAAAGACACAAAATTGATTCACTTGGAAATCACTGTTCTTGTTTCAGCTTCTTGGCTACAGAAAAATAGCTTCAACCCTTCAGCTTTTTGGAAAGATTGGTTCAACAGAGGAGGAGTGAGGAACTTTGAGGATCTATGGAGATAGAGATGTAATACCACCATAAAAAACTCATATATATTGTCTATTGAGTTGGAAATTTAAAACATTTGTGTGTTTATGGACATGAGAACAATATTTTGTGTTTTTCTTTTAAAAAAATTATTTCTTTTGACTAATTATATTTTTCTGATATATTTTTGTTTATTAAGAATTAAATCTCTTGAATTTTTTTTATTTTATTAATAAAAGAGAGAGAAGTTTTTTTAATTCAGTCAAAATCAATATAGAAATGTAACAATACAACTCTAATTGTGGGTGAATGAAAAACAAAAACAGAACGTAATAGTTGGCAAAAGAATTTCAACATCCCAAAACGTAATAGTTGTGTAACTTTCTATAAAATAATGAGAAAATAAAAAAAAATTTCTTTATAGCATCAAACGTGTATGCAGCCTTGAGAAAATGGGACAAAGTGAGTCTTCAAAGACAAAACACTGAAGAAG
Source organism: Draba incana (assembly GCA_963576765.1). Classification (NCBI taxonomy): domain Eukaryota; kingdom Viridiplantae; phylum Streptophyta; class Magnoliopsida; order Brassicales; family Brassicaceae; genus Draba; species Draba incana. Next base: position 36,652,668 of record OY755206.1, read on the forward strand.
AATCCGGGATATAGCTAGATCGAAATCAGAAAAAAAATTTGCATGTGTTCCGTGCAGGAGATGGTTCAGCTCCTCAGTCTGAAGCCATCCACAAGTCTCTTGAGATACTTTACAGTCTGATTGGATAAGGAAAAAGACATATAGTAGTAAGTTGATAATTGATCATATATTAAAAATAGTGTTTCTTTTGCACTACGGGTATTGATATAATTATTTATAATTTTGATTCCACAATTCTCATCTCCTTACCATAATAATCCGTCCAAAATTCTGATTCTTTTTTTTTTTTTTTTTTTTTTTTTTGTCAACAAATTCTGATTCTTTTAAGTATTTCTTTGTGAGGTGTTTTTTCATTAGTATAAAGTTGGATAACGTACGAACGATATTACCATCGAAATCTTATCGAAATAGAATTGAATATTAGATATAAATGTTTCGAACATATATAGCAAAAAATTGTGCAAAAATTTAAAAGAAATATCGAATATGGGTTAACATGTTAAACGGAATGCTAATGGGCATAATCTCTAGTATATTAAAATACGAAGGGTAAAATTGTTAATTTAAAGTAGGGGTCAATTTGTTAAAATACAAACTTCTAGGCTAATTTGTCAAACGACATGAATCTCAAAAAGGAAATAAGTCCAAATCAAATCGTTTAGTTTCCAATAGTTAGAGTTTAAATTGAAAACTTTAACTATTGGAACCAAAAAAAAAAAAGAGTTTAAAAGTTGAATCTGATTTGCCAAAAAAAAAGAAAAGAATGTACTTGCATTGGAAAACCAAAAATCATAGTGATATTGGTATTAACCAAAAGTTTTTTTTTTTTTTTTGGTAAGGATTTAACCAAAAGCTTTGATTTATCAAAATAAAATCTAATCCATTAACTGAGCGTACTAAAAAAAAAAAAGAAGGATGGATCTTATTAAGTTTATGGATCAAATGCAAAAATTAGTAAAATCTAAATGGGTTAGTAAAATATAGATGAGTTGGGTTAAAATGAGTCAAATTAAAATGGGTTATTGAGTTATCCACAACCAAACCAACACAAAATTAGTGTACCACATCTAACCAAACATAATTCGAAGTAAATGTCTAAAGCGAAATAAGATGCGTAAACATGTTTAAACTTTTCGAAGAGAAATCAGGAACGAGAGAGCGAACCCTAATTTCCGACGATGGCGCCGATTCTGAAATCAGTGGTTGCGCAGGTATCTCGCGAAGGGAGATCGGTCTTGTCTCGCCGCAGTTTTTCTTCAGGGCCTTATTGTAGCAAATGTGGTAACGTTTTTCGAAAAACCTGTAAAATTCTGGAGGTCGGTTTCCATGTATTGATTTGCGATTTTCGCTTCAATTGCAGGGAGGAGAGGAAGCGAAGAAGAAGAGCCAGGTAAATGATGTTTATCTCCTAATGTTGTGATGGATTAATTCAACATGTTATAAAAACGAGGGTTTCGATTTGTGAATATTCTTTTTCATATGCAGTTACGCTAGCTATGGCATCTACGAAGGTTGCAGTGTCTCTTGTCTTCGCTGCTGGTAATCTTTGAGATTTAGCCCTATATATTGTAAATCGAGATTAGAGATGAAAAACTAATTCGTGACTGCTTTTTTTTTCCTTGTGTTTTTGTGTGTTTCGTTCCTCAGGGGTTCAAGGGTGTCTTCATCTTCTGGTATGGATTCATTTTCTTTTCTTTTCTTTTTAAAATATGAACAAACTGAAAACCCAAAAAAAACTAAACTAGTATCTGCATTTGTCCAGAGGAAATATCGTGGGGAGGTGTAGATGGAGAAGTGAATGATTCTCTTCAATGACTTAGTATCTATCTGCTTGTCAAAAAAACAATTATTATGCTTATGCTTTGTTGCGTTTGGTATCTCGTTTGTGGAAAACAGTATCTGTGTGAAAAATAATTCCGACATCTATGGGTTGATGTTGTGTTGTGAAACAAGTATTTATGTCTGGTATTTTGTTTGATGTTGTGATCAACTCATGATGTGAAAAGCTCTTTAGCACGACCAGATTCTTTGCATTTTAAAAAGAGCATTGCTCAGAATCAAATTAGATAAAGAATCAGGTCTGCTCCACCAAAACTTTGGGTTTTGCTCATGGGACCAATTCTGCATCAATTATTCAATTGCATTCTCGAGCAAAATTAGATTGGTGATTAAATTAGCTTTTCTCTTTGTGGTAGAAACTGCAAATTTATGTAGTGAGTGTTATAGAAATACATTAATACACTGACTTGTGACTTTTATGATGTACAAGTTGTATTATGTGTTATTAAAAGTAAATTAACTTATAAATTATTGTTAATAATGGCGTATATTTCAAACTTAATGATAAAAACAGACTCATAAAATCAAATAGATTCAATAGTTCTAACTCAAACATAAACTAAAAACATTTGTATAACATTAAATAAAAACGTGCATTTACTGAACAAAATTGCTCTTGCTACAGTAATCCGCAGAGCAAGAACGCAAGTCGAAAATGTCAACAAAAGCAGGTGAGTTCGGTGCAAAAATGTTCTTCTGAGTTGCATATCGTGTCACTGACGTTCTAGTAATTGGAGGGGCGATGGAAATGCTCAAAGATTCTGGGCAGTGAAGAGGCTCTTCAGTCAACTCTCCCCAACGGAAGGAATGAAGGGTGATATTAGTGGACTCAAATCGCAAGTGGCTTTGCATAGCGAGCTTGCTGCAAAGTATGTGAAGGAGCTAGGAATCGAGTCTCTAGCAGCAAAGTAGGTTGAATCCTTGTTTTTTTGTCGAAAATAATGGTTTTGAATGTTTGTTAAAATTGTGCGAAGATTGTTTTTATGGATTGATTTGCTATGACTCAAGTATTTTGCAAACGGTTCTGGTTATGTGATTGTTTATGCATTTTTGCTCTGCTGTATGTTTCAAAAGTTTAGCTTAAAATGTACCAATCCAAGGTTTCTCTTTAGAAATTCTGGTAATGTGTAGTAGCTTAAAACGATATGGATAATGTGATTGTTTATGCTTTGCTTTGCGTTAAGTATTTTTCAAACGTTGCTGGTAATCTTTGAGATTACTCTTAAATATTATAAATTGAGATTAGAGATGAAAAATAAATTCGTGACTGCTTTTTTTTTCCTTTGTTTTTGTGTGTTTCGTTCCTCAGGGATTCAAGGGTTTCTTCATGTTCTTGTATGGATTCTTTTTCTTTTCTTTTTAAAATGTGAGCGTACGTTTTTACAAACTGAAACCCAAAAACTAAACTAGTATTTGCATTTGTCCCCAGAGGATATATTGTGGGGAGGAATAGATGGAGAAGTGAATGACACAAAAGAAGCTTGTGTGTCTCAATATCTATCTGTTTGTCAAAAACAATTATGCTTATGCTTTGTTGCGTTTAGTATTTCGTTTGTGGAAAACAGTATCTGTGTGAAAAATAATTCTGACATCTTTGGTTTGATGTTGTGTTGTGAAACAAGTATTTATGTTTGGTATTTTGTTTGATGTTGAGTTGTGAAACAAATATTTATGTTTGGTATTTTGTTTGATGCTGTGAAAAGCTCTTTTAGCACGACCAGATTCTTTGCATTTTTAGAAGAGCATTGCTCAGAATCAAATTAGATGAAGAATCAGGTCTGCTCCACCAAAACTTTGGGTTTTGCTCATGGGACCTATTGTGCTTCAATTGCATTCTCGAGCAAAAATAGATGGGTGATTAAATTAGCTTCTCTCCTTATTCCATTTCCAATGGTTCAAAGGCAATAATATGTTTGTAAGAGGATCACATCAGGCTCACAACCTATCAATTCCATATCTCAAACCATCTCAAACACTCGATCCTCCATCCCTTCTTTACAGATTCCTCTTACGCATGTGTCCGGTTCTCATCCAAAAGCTCCATCAACTCCACCTTCGAGCATTGTTGCTTCGATCAAAATTGTGTAACTAACAGTAATCCGGGAGGATTTGAATTGCATTTATGGGTTTTGGAGTAGAAAGGGATAGTGAAACCAACGAGTTCAGAGGAGAATGGTGTCATGTTTTCGGGGGGCAAAAATAAAACGTAATAGTTGGCAAAATATTTTTCAACATCCCAAAACGTAATATTTGTGTAACTTTCTATAAAATAATGAGAAAATATATTTTTCTTTATAGCATCAAACGTGTATGCAGCCTTGAGAAAATGGGATAAAGTGAGTCTTCAAAGACAAACACATGAAGAAAAATCCAGGATATATCGAAATCAGTAAAAAAAAGTGCATGTATTCCGAGCAGGAGATGGTTCAGCTCCTCAGTTTGAAGCCATCCACAAGTCCCTTGAGATACTTTGCAGTCTGATTGGATAAGGAAAAAGACATAGTAGCAGAGCCGTTGCCATATACGAAGGCCCGAGGCAAGACTAAATTACAAAAAAAATACCATAATTTATATAATAAAAAGTAACCATCTCGTTCAAAAAAAATTGAAAGTAGAAATAAAATAATTACAACTAAATCAAAACTAAATGTTTGATGAACATAATTCTATACACGTGAGTAACTCGGACTGTCCAATCCTTCGAAAAAAAGTCATGGCACAATCGCACCTGACAGCAGATGCATCTCCCCAATCCCTGTCTTCAGGAAACCCACCACCATCTCTGAATCAACCTCCAACTCCAGCCTCGTAATCCTCTTCTTCCAAGCCATATACAATCCATAATAAACTCTAACTATTGGAAACTAACACACACAAAAAAGAGTTTAAAAGTTGAATCTAATTTGCCAAAACAAAAAAAAATGTACTTTCATTGGAAAACCAAAAATCATAGTGACATTAAGTATTTAACAAAGGGATAATTAGTGGTATAACTCAAAAAAAAATTATAATTCAAAATATAACAAAAAGAAACGTATGTGGCCAATTTATAAACAATAGATTTAGGGTTTTTAGTTAGTTTTTGAATTTTTTTTTTTTTTATATGGCAAATTAACCCTTTAACAAAAAAAAAAAAAATTTTGGGTAAGGATTTAACCAAAAGCATTGATTTATCAAAATAAAATCTAATCCATTAACTGAACGAAAAAAAAAAAAAAAAAAAAGAAGGATGGATCTTATTAAGTTTATGGATCAAATACAAAATTAGTAAAATCTAAATGGGTTAGTAAAATCTAAATGAGTTGGGTTAAAATGAGTTAAATTAAAATGGGTTATTGAGTGATTCACAACACAACCAAACCAACACAAAATTAGTGTACCACATCTAACCAAACATAACTCGAAGTAAATGTCTACAGCGAAATAAGATGCGTAAACATGTTTAAACTTTTCCAAGAGAAATCAGGAACCAGAGAGCGAACCCTAATTTCCGACCATGGCGCCGATTCTTAAATCAGTAGTTGCGCAGGTGTCTCGCGAAGGGAGATCGGTCTTGTCTCGCCGCAGTTTTTCTTCAGGGCCTTATTGTAGCAAATGTGGTAACGTTTTCTGTTTTCTGATTCAACCGAAAAACCTATAAAATTATGGAGCTCGGATCCTAGGGTTTCCATGTATTGATTTGCGATTTTCGCTTCAATTGCAGGGAGGAGAGAAAGCGAAGGAGAGACAGGTAAATGTTGTTATCTCCTAATATTTTGATGGATTAATCCAACATGTTATAAAAAGTAGGGTTTCGATTTGTGATTATTCTTTTTCAAATGCAGTTTCGGTTGACGGATGGAAAGATGCGCTAGCTGTGGTATCTACGAAGGCTGCAGTGACTGCTGCCGCCGTTGCTGGTAATCTTTGAGATTTAGCCCTATATATTTTAAATCGAGATTAGAGATGAAAAACAAATTCGTGACTTTTTTTTTTTTTTTTTTTTTTTTTGAATTATACACAGTTTCCCCAAAGGCTTTCTAGGCCCAAGAGACTGCTTTTTTTTTCGTTTGTGTTTTTGTGTGTTTCGTTCCTCAGGAATTCAAGGGTTTCTTCATATTGTGGTATGGATTCATTTTCTTTTCTTTTTAATATGTGAGCGTACGTTATTACAAACTGAAAACCCAACAACTAAACTAGTATCTGCATTTGTCCCCAGAGGATATATCGTGGGGAGGATTCGGAGGAATAGATGGAAAAGTGAATGATTCTATTCAATGAGCTTGTGTGTCTCAGTATCTATCTGTTTGTCAAAAACAATTATGCTTATGCTTTGTTGCGTTTAGTATTTCGTTTGTGGGAAATGTGAAAAATAATTCCGACATCTATGGTTTGATTAGGCCTGGAAATTGGGGTAATCGGTTCGGGTTTGGGTCATATCCGATGGGTTTCGGGTAATCGGGTATAAGGGTTTTATACCTATTAAAGAACCGAAACATATTCGGTTCGGTGTCGGTTCGGTATTTTAAGGTTCGGGTTAGTTCGGTTTTAAAATTAATTACCCGAAAAAATTCGGTATTGGTTTGGTTCGGTTCGGTTTCGGATATTTTTTACTCAAAGTACAAAAAATACCAAAATATCCGAAAATGTCCAATATATTCAAAATTTATATAATTTTTTTAATAAAAAATGAAACAATTCACATAAATTAGTTTTTTTTATTAAACTAACCGAAAAAATCTTAAAACTAACAGAAACAAAATTGTAAAATTCACCAATTTTATCCTACATATCCAACCTAAAACCAAAATGTTTACAAAATAATTTATGTGTCGGATATTTCGGGTATCCATTCGGTTTTCGGTTCGGTATTAGTTCGGTTTCGGGTTTTCGGTTCTAGACATATATGATCCATCGGGTCTTTTTGAAAAATTGGTCCGGATTTGGTTCGGATAATATCGGTTCGGTATCGGATCGGATGTTCGGATCCGGGTAAAAATCCCACCAGCCCTAGGTTTGATGTTGCGTTGTGAAACAAGTATTTATGTTTGGTATTTTGTTTGATGTTGAGTTGTGAATCAATTATTTATCTTTGGTATTTTGTCTGATGCTGTGATCAACTCATGCTGTGAAAAGCTCTTTTAGCACGAGCAGATTCTTTGCATTTTTTAAAGAGCATTGCTCAGGATAAAATTAGATGAAGAATCAGGTCTGCTCCACCAAAACTTTGGGTTTTGCTCATGGGAAATGTATTGCGTATGACACTGCCCAATTCTGCTTCAATTGCATTCTCGATCAAAAATAGATGGGTGATTAAATTAGCTTCTCTCCTTGTTCCATTTCCAATGGTTCAAAGGCAATATGTTTGTAAGAGGATCACACCAGGCTCGCATCCTATCAATTAAATATCCCGAACCATCTCAAACACTCGATCCTCCGTCCCTTCTTTACAGATTCCTCTTACGCTTGTGTCCGGTTTTAGCCCTCTTGACAACGTCTCATCCAAAAGCTCCATCAACTCCACCTTCGTTCAAAACCATGTAACTAACAGTAATCCGGGAGGATTCGAATTGCATTTATGGGTTTTGGAGTAGAAAGGGATAGTGAAACCAACGAGTTCAGAGGAGAATGGTGTCATGTTTTCCGGGGACGACAACCGAGATACCCAGAACCAAAGGCGAAAGTGGGAAAGTGGTAAAGATGAGAAAAAGAAATCAAATTTTGAGAAATTCAGACAAGAATCGAAACACAGCACGTTTGAGATAATGCAAAGGCCAAAAGGGAGAAGGGAAAAGGAACAAAGCAACAACACTTTTTTTTTTTTTTTTTTTAATCTCATGCAAGATCCTTTGAAAAGTTTACCAAAAAGAAAGAAAAAAAGATCCTTTGAAAAATTTGCAAGATCTTTACCAAGCAAGCTATGATACATGATAAAATCTAAAATTCACAACGATTTATTATAGCTTACGCTTAAACAAGGTAGGCATTCTCCTTAGCATTTGAGGGAGTTGAGTCGATTGATTATAAACATAATCGTGGGTCACCCGTCAAAGCAATTGGTGCATGTCATACTTGTGGTAACCTGAGAAGCATGCCACAAAAGCAAATTATACCAGCTTTGAATTACAGAGATCACTGTGACCTCATACCAGGGCCGGCCCTGAGTTTCAATAGGCCACAAGCTAAAAATAAAAAATAGGCCGATTTGATCATTAAACTAAATAAACTTTTAGAATTTGAGAACCGATTTATTATAAAAAATATGAGGATCGATATAAGGGCCGCAAGCATAGGCTTTGCCCGCTTGTCCTCAGGGCCGGCCCTGCCTCATACTGCTTCTCAACCATCATAAGAGTTTTAGAAACAAGAAAACATGTGTGCTCAGGGATTCCAATCTCTCATCGATGATGCAACTAGAGTCTAGAGTACTGAAACAAATGCACAATAACTAGTTCTGAATCTGAACAATATGTTGTGCGAGCTGGAATTTCACACAATAGAATTTGTGAAGATTCTACGAAAAAGAGCTTCTTCAGGGTTTCAAACACTTAGAGTGAATGAGATAGAAATAGGGTTCTTAGAAGTTGTTCTTATTTATCAAGATCAGAGCTGTTTTTGTCTTATTATAACTCAGAAAATCGGATCTCCTCAAATGAGGAGGGTACATGCTTATTTATAGAGAAATACAATTCGGTTGAGACAAACAGTGATGGGCCGTTAATGGGCCTCTGTCTTCTGGATTTTGACCGTTGGGCCGGTTTGGTGAATACGACGTCGTTTTAGGCTTATCGATTCTTCTAGGGGAGATTTGACCCCTACATATGTGTTCCTCAAAAATAACATCCCCAAGTTAAATAGCTCTCGACCTAAGGCGACAATGAGCGCACAGTTCTTCTAATCATCAAGCCACATATTTTCATTTTCAGTTAATTTCGTGGAATGCCAACAAGAAAACATGCAACGGGGAAGGTTATCCATAAATGGATCCTTAGATACTAATAGCATTATTTACCCCAATACTACTCAAATATAGGCATACTTTGAATCGATGGACCAGATCTAGACAGTTGAGTCACTGTTGAGTTTCCTGGTCCAGTTTTCTTTGTTTAGAGTGAAAGGCTTCATCAATATTTCTTCATCAGAACCCCGAAAGCTCTTTAGACGATGTTAATATATGTACTCAATGACCTATTAGGTGAAACAAAATAGTCATTTCGTTACATTAAGACAACACAAGTCTTTCAATCCATATTCCAAAAGACAAAACCATATTCGTAGGACCTAAAATAAAGATTATCAACTTTTTCTACAACAATAATATTTGTATAATTTTGTTTTTCAAATGTTTATAGCATCTTTAAGTAGACATGTGTTAATTTTCAAAAAAAAAATAATTTGAAATTATTAGTTAAAATTCGAAGTTGTAGCTGATAACAAAATTATTTGTGATGTACCATGTGACAAAAGAGATTGAATGGGTTAGATTTGTCATCTATTGAAACATAAATAGTTGAAAAACTGGACAACGTTAGTTTAATTAATGATTTTTCAGGCAAAAATACAGGGAGAGCAATATTTCAAATATAAATTCTATTTTGTTGTCTTTTTTTATTTCTTACTAACTATTTGGAATTATAAACGGTTTAATAGAGTTTTCATGTGTTTTTTTTTATTTAGATACTATTTTTACGATATTGAAAAACGTACGAAAATGGCACTTTTTTACATATATGCATAGGACATCAAAAATGATTGAACCGGCACAACTAAATAGAGAACCTTAAGTACATTACATAACCAGAAATGATGCAAATCAAGCAATACCAAAGAATCATAGCAAGCAAAAACCATAAATCAAACACAATTTGTCTTAAGTCTTAACAAACATTGATATTATTCCGTGGTAGAAGATGAAGATGAGTTCAACCTACTTTGTACCAGATGGAAACGACTCAGTAGCCAGCTCGGAGTGACTATCCTTCATGTACTCGGTAGCCAGCGCGGAGTGCAGATCCACTATACTCGTTATGTTATGGTTGGACTTAGATTGTAATCGTTGTGACTAATGGGCTTAAAAGTAATTCAGACCCATCTTATTTAGAAAACTTTTAGTTCACATTTTACACCCATTCAATGATTTTTTATTTTAATAATTAATTATCCACATAAATTATTTGTTATCTAAATTATTTTTTTGCATTTTGAATATCTTTTTTGGAAAAAATATATTACTCTGTTTATAGATTTCTTTAGGTTTGATAATGAATTTTCAGATGGCAAACAAGAAAAAGAAAAAGAAAACTTTTGATTCTGTTTCAAGCAACCGCATTATTTTATTTATTGAAAAACTATAATTTAGAACTTAAATTGGTTTTACTTCTAATAAAAATAAGAAAAGCATATTGAAAGTGTTTTTGCATTTGGTTCTCTGGAGGAAGCAAAGATGGTGGTCACAAAATGGGCAGTGGATGGTATGGCTGCTCATAGAATCACTAAAGTAATTTTCGCATTGGAGGATGCGGCTCTTGTTGGAGCCATCAACAGACCAAAAGCATGGTCTTCCTTCAAATTGCAAAGTTCTATTTTATTGGATTGTTTACTCATGGTTCAGGAGTGGAAGATGGAGATTGTTTCGAGATGTGCCAACAGAGGAGCTTTTCTTATCGCACAAAGTGTGACTCGTGAAGTGCGATCTCAGTCTTACGTTGCCATTGGGTTTCCCAATTAGCTTCGTAAATTTTTTTTTGAATGATAAACCCTTTTCCTCTGTTTAGGCAAATTCTGCTTCTTCCCTGTATTTCGTGTTGTCTGGTTTTGCTTTTGGCCTTGGCAAGGTTTGGGTTGGTTAGCCCTTTGTATTGGTATCTTGTTGGATGAATGCATTGATGATCTCTTTTGATCATGATGCTCAATGATATGAAACAGATGATATAAAAAAAAATAGTGTTTCAAAGAAATTTAATTATATCAAAGCACATCAACTGATTTTGAAAGTGATTTACCTCAAGATAAGAGATTAGGACTTTTTGTTAGTTAATGAATTGATAAAAAAAATTATGACTAATCAACAAATTGACTCAAAATATAATAAATATGGAAAATATACTTATTTATTGAACATTAAAGTAGACGCATCACCACCGTTAAAATCCAACGTAATGGTGAAAGTCTAACCGGCACATGTAACTACACCATTCAAAAAAAGCAAAGCAACGTTACAGACACATCCCGAGACAAAAGAAAACACGTGGACGGACCTGGAAGACGGTTATGTACAAAAGCAAACCTCCCCGTCACTTTATCAACCCCGATGTAAAACAAAATTGTCAAAAAGCGAGGATAAAGTAAGCAAAACAGACACGTAGCAGAAGACCTTGACACCATATTTACATCACCCGCATGTTACTCCATCATTTTCCCTCTGCCTCTCTTTTTAACGGTGCTGACTTTTTGACTCACCACTGTACAACCTGCGAGATACAAACACTTGTGAACTCCACAAATTTTAATATGAACCTTCCGATTTTCAATCTGGATCTAAAACCAACGGCTACGATAAAACATAGTTAAAATCTTTGGTTTTAGAGAGATCAAAAATTGTATACCATATGGTAAAAAAGATTTAAATCTTTTGTTTTTATTTAATCCATGCGCCCACTAAACATAATGCCACGTGTTCCTTCCTTTGAGCTTCGTTATCATCGCTGACACATAAATCAAAATATTCGGTAATTATATTAATAACCGAACTAAACCAACTATCAACCGTTTCTAAATTCAACCGGTCCGAGACATAACTGGTTTCACAAGTTATAATCCTAAAAGCTGACCATATCAAATGTTTTTACTGGTTCCCTATGTCTATGACTTGATATTCTTTATAATTCTAGAGATTTTTAAGTAATATAATCATATGACCATTTCGTAGAACTCAAGGTTAGATTTTTTTTACGTACCAGTCGTAGACCGAAGGAGAATTCGGATGGTTAGGTTTATCAAAGATGTTGGAGCCAATGGATCTTGTGGCGAGGTTGCTTCCCGGATTAAAGACGCTCCTCCAAACGTTATCCTTACGTGGCGTCGTCGGAGTGGTCGGAGTCGTCGGGGTTCCGGGGCTTACTGACGCCGGCATAGTCATCGACCTATGCATCACCTTGCTGCCTCCATCTCCTAAATATTTTCATAGTCACAACACATAATTTATTACTATCTTTTTCTTATGATTGATTAATCACTAATTAATAGTTTTAGATAAATAAGATATATCTTACCTCTGATATTAATGGGTTGGGTGGTGATCTTGCGGAGGCGGCCAAGACCACGGTCAGGCTGAGGTCCAGCGACCACATCATCCCAAAGCTTCTCTAGCAGAACCATGTCTTCTTATTTTACTTTCTTGTATTTTTGGTTGCTCTTTTGAGTGTTTTGGAGAGAGAGATATGTGAAGAGTTAAAACACTTTTGGTGGTGGCTTATGACTTTTATAGACGGTCTTTCTCAAAAGATCTTGATTTCTTTTTTCTTTTTGATTGAAATCTTAATTCTTCATTTCTTTGTATATTAAAAGTGTTTTGTTTTTTTCACTAACTGCCACGCCATTTAATAAAATTTGGTGGCTTTTTAATTTATTTTACTGATATTGATAATTTAATTCGTTTGTTTTCAATAACATGAAAATATACCACTTAATTATAACAATGGTTAGCCTATTGTTAGAAACAGACAGACATTGGAGGATACTCAAGCTCTTAATCTTTTCAAGTCCAAAACCAAATTTTAAATAATGTAGAAAAACCGTTTTTTTATAAAGTGTATTTTGTTTCTGAAGACGATAAAATTACTACTACATATTATACCATACACCGCAATTATTGTTTCAATGCCTAACTATAACTTCACAGTGTCGGAATTAATCATTCACGTAGATTTTGATATAAACAACAAGAGAAGATTTATGTAGAGTATAAATGTATAAGCTACTTTTCTTTCTAGTAAGGAAAATTTAAAATGTTTTTAGGAGAGAAAAAAGGAGTGAGGAGGGTGTGGAAATAAATAACAAAGTGCAAGGTGGACAGTGACAGAGATATATAGATAAGGATGATGATTCATGAACTGGGACTTACAGATTGAAGTATCTTAAGGCTCGAGATCCGAAGACAGTTATATAACCAAGGTAATAGAGGAATTGCTACTTTTTTCCTTAAAAAATAGTAATTCTGTATTTTTACCTTTATTTATAGAGGATTGCTATAATTTTTTCTATTTTAGAGATAGAAATAGAGATGGATTGGAGTAAAATTTACTCTGAAATAGAGTTTAGAGAAAAAAATAAAGATAGGTTGGAGATGCTCTAAACACCAAATTTCTTTCTACCAAAAAAAAAAAAAAACACCTAATTTCCATTTTTCCAGAGCCATCATGATCAAACCATAAACTAGTAGCCATCTCTAAACTTTTGTGTAAATCCAACTTTATATAGCTTTACAGAATCCATAAATTTACTTCTACGAAAACATATTTTTAATTCTCATGTAATTTTTTTGAAACGGTTAAAAACTCTCATATAAAACTTGGATATGAGATGGTGCATAAACATCTAAACAAAACATGTCATTTTCGTCAAAAAAAGACTTCTACTAGTTGTCAAATATCATATTTAAAGTGTCAAGTAGATATATAAGCTCCGTTTGTGTTTGAAGAGACGGATTGAAATTCATATGTTTCCATGTGTTTTATTTTTTTTTTACGTGGAACCATAAGCTAGGTTTAAAAACTTACTTTGTAAACAAAAATTATTTTCATATCTATGAAATATTTACTTTTTAGCAAAAATAAGCTAGGTTTAAAAGCTTACTTTGTAAACAAAAATTGTTTTCATATCTATGAAATATTTACTTTTTAGCAAAAAAAAAAAAAAAATAGATATATAACATAAGTGACAAATTTAGTTGGAGATAAGAATCATCAACTATAAGGAAGAATAAATAAATAAAACCCTCCTCTTTGGTGAACAAAAAAATACAAAAATCTACTCCACAAAGGTCCAAAACCATGGGAAGGTGCTCGATATGGCCGACCATGTTGGGATCCATAGTGAAAGTGAAAGTGAAAGTGAAAAGATAGACGTGGGTCACATGTTGCCATCATCATCACGTGACTCTTTTTTTACCCACAGATTAAACAGAGTATTCTACTGTCCCATGACCAAACACAATCTTACACATTTCGTATATAAAATTAATAGGAATTAATATAACATATTGATATAGTGTAGAATCAAATAAAGATATAATATCGAGGAGAAATTCAAGATTCTTCTACATCGTGCTCAAGATTGTTAGGTTTTGATGGATCAATGACCTTCTCCACCAAAAACAATCCCAACTAGTTAATATTTAATTTCTTTACCGTTTTTTTTTCATAGAAAACGTAGATTACATTTTTGCCCTTAATGATTTCTGATTTTTACAGCTCCAACCCAGGTTATCCGGGTCACCCACCCACCCAAATCGGATCCATCATCTAACCTAAGAAAAAAAAAAATCGAAAACCCTTCAGTAAAAAATTCAACTTCAAAAATCGAAAATTCTTCGTCTTCTCTCGCTCCTTCGTCTTCTTCGTGGTTAACGCTGCAAAAAGTTTCGTCCCAAGGAAGGAATCTGAAGAATTCCATTTTCGAGAGATGAATTTGGATGAGCCACTTGATTTCGAGAGCGATGATCCTCTCGTTAACCCTCCACCGAAACTTGAGCAAAGGTACGCCATTTACCATGAATTCCGACTTTCATAGTGCTTAATTGAAATAATTCGTGTCATTGTAGACTAGGGTTTTCTTTAAAATTCTGGGATTTTTTAGGGTTAGTGGAAAGTTTGAGGATTTTGAACTCTTTTGTTTCAGTTTTGTGATGCTTAAAGCTAAATTTGTTATGTCAATGTAGGAAGAAAGTGATTGGTTTAGACGATTTACTCTCTGATTTTTACAAAGAGAAGAGCAAGATTATAAACAAGGAAAACAAGAAACGGAAAGCATCTAAGGTTTTCGATTCAGATGATGATGAAAATGGCCAAGAAGCTTTACTTTCTAAATATGTTGATGATTGCCAGAATCAGGCATGAGTTTCAAATCATCTCAATTCTTTAAGATTTATGCCTACATTTTGCTCTGCAATGACGATTTTCGATTGTTTTGTAAATTATTTGTTTCAGATGGATGAGATAGGTGGAGAAGAAGATATCCGAGAATGGGGATTATCGATGTTCGGAGATCAGGTAAGGCTGGTTAAGTTTCCATGTTAAGTGTTGTTTTAGAGTAAGTGATACTTATATTTGTTAATAACACAGAAAACTTCAACACCGTCATTAAACGCTGATCTTGATAGTTGCTGCTTGTTGAAAGAATTTATGAATACGCCATCGAATCAAGTGGTGGATCTTTGTCTAGATACAGGTTAGTTTTCTGTAACTTCATCGCCTTTGGTCTTTTTCCGAGTTAAAGTAATACACTTTGCTGTACAATCCAGGAGCAAGTTTTCTTGAAGGGTTATTGGTTAACGGTTGCCTTACAAGACTGGTATTGACACGTGCACGGGCAGAAGAATTCATATGCAAATGGATGCTTAATCTATGTGCGTGTGTTTTAACTCTTGCTTCAGAGTTTCTTTATTTTATGACTTTTTAGCTTACCTTTATGGTTTTGGTGTTTGGGACTTATCAGTGTTGTATTCATCAAGAGAAGATTTAAGATCATGTGCTTGTGACTTCTGGTGTTCTATACTGTTATCGCAAATCGAGGTTTACTTTCTTTTCTTTCTTGAGCTTCCATGGCTTATTACATTATGTTTTGACTGAATCTGACTCATTGTGGCTTTTTAATCAGGTTGATGGAGCTCCTGTTGAAATTGGCTGGCTTCCTAACTATCAGGAACTTGAAGAAGCTCTTGAATCATACGGGTTCAGAATTAAATCGGCACAAGATGTTGAACTTGCTAAAGCGGGTGTTGAAGATTCTGAGTCTCAAGGTCCTCCTCAGAATATTAGAGGTTGGCTCAAATTTGTAGCAGCTTGTTGTCAAATTAGGTTTGTCTTACAAAACTCTCTTTTACAAATAACAAAAACATTCTCCTGCCTTTTGCATTACTAATTTAGTATTTCTTCGGTTGCTTCGTTTATTCAGGTGTAAAAATCCTATTTTTTCCACTTCACAAGTTGAACAGATAGTCGAAATCCTTGTATGGCTGCTCTTAGATCGCGGTCTTCATGGTCTTTCACTTCTCTTACATGATTGCTTAATATCTGTTATTGGATCCTTCAAAGAGGAAGAATGGGGTTTAAGCTGTAAGAAAATAGCAAACTCTCTCGCTTCCAGGTTCGACCTCGTGTTTGCGTCCTTGGCCGTTTGTCTTATCTGTTAATCGACTTATGCAGTTTTTTTTTTTTTTTTTATACTTTTGTTGTATCTGCAGAGTACCTCAAGACATGAATTGTTTGAGGATAGTGGAATCGGTATCAGGTATTGATGCTCGAAGCAAGCTTCTGAGAAGTTGCATCTCAAATCAAATACTTGTTGTTTTACTTGATCATAAGGTAAAACCGTTATCAAGTTATGATTCTAGTAAAGCCAGCTTTTATACATTCTCTGATCTTTGATTTATCTCCATTTACAGGGCAGCGATGCAAATTTATTGAGCTCGTTGATGTCTATCAAGGTGAAGGAGAAGAGTTGTAATCTTATGAAAACTTACATTTTCTTGGTTTTGGCGGAGAATTGGCTCTTCTCTAGTAAATTGGTGGAGGAAAAGCCGGTACTTAGGGACATGTGGGCTGTGAATCTTAGAAATTGTTCGTGTCAGATCAACACCACGGATCTTCGGCCTTATGCATCGAAAGTGGGTAGAACGTGGATCAAATCGAAATTGTTTTAAAATTCAATCCTGGTCTTTTTAAATTCCGGGTTCATCTGACTGATGATTTCGGTTTCGTGGTGTTTAACAGGTTCGTACCAGAGCCGCCTATCTTCTTCAAGGATGCAGCAGCAACTGAAGTGGTACAACTGAAACTTAAGCAGGAGTGAAATTTAGTTAGTATCAGATTTTTGGTGTTTTAATTTACTCTTTACCACTAAAAATCTAGAATGTAGAAGTTTCTCAGTTAAACCCTTCTTTTTGCCCATATTTTGGTGTAAAAGAAAGAAAAACGGGGTCATATATGTGTCACTGATGGTTTCTTTAGCATGTAAAGCTAAAAAAATATGTAACTTATCTAGTGGTACTACTATCCGTCACATAATGAGATTTTAGGAATCCATGCCGGTAAGACATTGACAGTTTAGTTCTTCCAACAATGATTTAATAATTTAAGGTATTATAGTAATGATTTTCCAAAAGTAGTAGAAAGATTTTCTAGAGACGACTTCTTCTTTGGTCTAAGGAGTCAGTGGGAAATGCTTTTAATGTTCTCCACCGATGATTGCGCATCAGTCTATGTCATTCAAAGTTATAAAGTCAAACATCCCGAACCAATATACTAGATTACGAGCAATCTCAGCCCTCCGATCTAATTGAGGGTATTTTTATCCTTTTTTGAATTACTCCTATCATTCCTTTCCCGACCGGGAATGTTAGTCACATGCCTTTTACGATGTCTTTAGAACATTTCCAATGTATTATTCTAAAATGGTGTAAGTTTAAAATGATATTGAATTTCTTTCTAATACAATACATTATTTATTATATCAAATAAGTTGATCCCCAAGTTGCATGATATAATCACGGCTCCGCTTAGCGTATGTTGTAGAAAGGATGGACTAGACATCAACCTCAATGACAACTCGAGAGACCACTCGTTGAAGGAACATAAATCGCTCCAAGAAGTCCACTTTAAATCAGCTTGTCTTGGCATTTCAACAACGTATCTGCTAGATTTGTGGTTTTTTTAGTCGGAAGTGGTGATTGTGGATGCATATGTTATGATCGATTAATCACGATGTGAAACAAAGTTGTAGCCGTCGAAGAGAACATAGACTTGCAAGCGCCACATAAGATAGTTGGTTGCTATATATGAATTCTTGCCACATTGATCATGTTGATATGAGGAGAGTAGAATTGGTGGTGGTGGGGATAACATGATTAACATCATTGGTTTCAACAAGAATACTTATGTCAGAAGAAGTTATGGTGAGAACGGCAGTTAGGGATTGAGACATAATGAGAGTCGATGGATGAAAAAGAAAGTTCTTGATGTTTTAGGTAACGGTTCTGATACCATAAAAGTTTAGAATGTTGATTGTCTTATTATTCCAAATGATTACATGAGTATATAGGCTTTTTAAGTCCTTGATAGTTACGTTCTGTTAATTTGGTCGTATTCAATGGTAACTCTAAAAAACTTATGCATTATACCAAAAACATGTTAATTCAAGTATTTCAAGAGATCTAAGAAAATCTTGAATCCTTTGACCTTTCTAATTTCTATGTCTAATGTATTGTAATATTGTTATGAAATTTTCCAATAATTTAATAAGCATTGCATTATGCATCAACTTGTGGCCAATGGAGAAACAAACAAAAAATGTCAAACACAGATTTTATATATGGACGGCATTCACAAGGCTTCAGCTTTAATGCTTCCGTTTATGTTTTTGTTTTCGCGTATTTATTTCCGAATTTGTAACCTTCATTAGAAGATTCATTTTCTGTGATTTGTACAATTTTATGATTTTGTCGTTGACTTATAAAACAACTTTATGTAGAACTGTTGTACCACTTAGATATTAGCATTGTGTGTATGGATTATTCACGATGTCGTGTTGACTAATTATTCCAAGAAGATCAATGAAATGAAATTCGATATTCTTGTTAATTTCAAAAATAAATTCGATCTCTGCTTTTATACTCTCGTTTGGGGATAGCTGAGTGAAAATCTTCTTCATTGAAGAAGAGTTCTTCAACACCTCCATCGCACCTCCAATCACAATTACACCAATGATTCGGTCAGCCTCTCGAGTGACAACACCCAAACCAAATTCTCAAGCACGCTATAAAGAAAAACAAAGAGTGATTAAACCCAAGAATTAAGAAGGCAAGCAGCAAAAAAATTTAGCAAAACCCTACTTTTGAAACCATTTTCGATTTAGGGTTATTGGTCTGCGGATTTCACTGTAGCATAAGCAACTTTATTCTGTAAAATGGCTTTTTATAGGAATGGGGTTTAGGGTTATGTGCTGATAATTGCTAATGGGCTTACAATAATAAAATAACAATAACTTTTAATAGCAATAACAATAACTTTTAAACAATTTATAATTTTTAAAAAATTTATATGCTAGAAATTTACTATCTCATTTAACTTTATAAACTCTATTTTTATTATTTTGTTGTTAAAAAATAAGAACTAAAAAAACAAAATGATTTTTTTAATTAACAAAATAATTGAACCCAATTTAATGCGGTTCCGGTTTTTTGGCGGTTCGACCCGGTTTGATAACCAATCTAACTTTGTTTGGGTTTTAATGTTAACCCGAACCAGAGACATACCTGATTTCCGGTTCAATCTGGTTCGACCGCCGGTCCAGTATTTTTTTGTCACGAACACACTAATTATTGATTATACAAATACATTATATGTATCAGAAAACCAATAAGGGACCGAAGTGCTAATAAAAGAGAACAAGATGTTTTGTGTCTTTGCTAATAAATCCGCCATTTTATTGTTCTCCCGTTGCCGGTAAATGAGTTCGAATTCGGGAAAGGATTCCAAGAAGATCAATAAAATGAAATTCGATTTTCTTATCAATTTCGAAAATGATAACAAATATTAATACAATCCCATCTTATCTCAATCAATAACATATTAACGGGATTTTAACGCATGCAAAAAAAAAAAAAAATCATAAACATCATCAAAGCATATACATATAGGTACCTCAAATCCCTATACCAAAATTATGTGGATTTTCAGTTCTAAAATCATGTAAACGTTTCCATCAATAACATATCCCCCATGACAATAAAATAAAATTCAATTTTCTAATCCATTCCAAAAATGAAATAAAAAACTAAGACAACCCCATTTCATCTCAATTAATAACATTACCGGTTTTTAATGAATGCAAAAAAATCCTTCAACATTATAAAAGCCGACAGATATAAGTACCTCAAATCTCAATACCAAAATTATGTAGATCTTCATCATAAAATTTGGTCGTAACTCTAAAATTTTAATAAGCATGTATTATGCATCAACCTGTGGCCAATGGAGAAACAAAGTCAAAAACACAAATTTTAATATATGGACGACATTCACAAGGCTTCACCTCAATCCAACGGTAAATATAATGATATTGTGATATAGTTCGCCTAATGTGAACAAACATCAAACAACTTGATTTTTTATTTTTTTTCCTTCATCCAAAAGATATATAAAACAAATTAGAGGTGAAAGCATTTAATTTAATTTAATACTTAGAATTTATTATTCACTACCGGACCTTTTTTACCTGCACTCACGTCCCCTGCTCCCTCTCTCTCTCTCTCTCCTCCGAGTCTTCTCATTCTACAGAAAAAAACAAAACAATGGAGAAATGAGATGTTCTTGAGAGAGATTTGTGAGAGAGAGAAGTATACAATTTGAGATTCTGTAATAAGATCAAAGATGCTTCGATTTATTCTTCTCTCTTGTCTTCTCATTTTCTCTTTTCGTCTTCCCTCTTCTTCTGCTCGACCAGGTTCGTTTCCACTTTACTTGATTTAGAATCTTTCCCTTTTTCCAGAAGTTCGAAATTGATTTATATAGTTTTGTCCGAATTCCAAATCTTGCCTTGCATTTCACTTAGATTCCGTTTTTCTTTCTTTCTAATTTCGGATTCAGAATTAGTTATAATCTTGAAATCTTGAAATTTCAAGATTCGCCAAATTTATACCTCAAGATTCACTAATTACCATTTCTTGAACATGTATTTGGAGGACTAGACTTGTACTATAGTACTATAAGTTAGTGTATTGGTGATTTAACCGATCTAATTCATTTTGCAATTTTCGCAGCACCATATGCTTTACGAATTAGTTGTGGAGCTCGAACAAACGTTCGAACTCCACCAACTTATGCACTTTGGTACAAAGATATTGCATATACAGGAGGAATACCAGCCAATGCTACATCACCTAGTTACATAACACCTCCATTGAAAACGCTTCGGTACTTCCCGATTTCCGAAGGTCCGAATAATTGCTACGATATCGTCCGTGTTCCAAAAGGACATTACTCCGTAAGAATCTTCTTCGGATTGATTAACCAGGCTAGTTTCGATAAAGAGCCACTTTTCGACATATCTATCGAAGGAACTCAGATTTCTTCGTTAAAATCGGGTTGGAGTAGTCATGATGACCAAGTGTTTGCTGAAGCGCTCATTTTTCTTTTGGGCGGTACGTCTACGATATGTTTTCATAGTACCGGTCATGGAGATCCCGCGATCATTTCGATAGAAATACTCCAGGTTGATGATAACGCTTATAACTTCGGTCAAGGTTGGGGTCAAGGAGTGATTCTAAGAACAGCTACTAGGTTAACTTGCGGTACTGGTAAACCTAGGTTTGATGAAGACTATAGCGGAGATCATTGGGGTGGTGATAGGTTTTGGAATCCAATGAGATCGTTTGGTAAGAACGCTGATTCTCCAAGATCAACCGAAAATGCAATCAAGAAAGCGTCCACCTCGCCGAATTTTTACCCCGAAGCGTTATATCAATCAGCGTTAGTTAGTACGGACGACCAACCCGATTTAACGTATAGTCTAGATGTGGAACCGAATAGAAATTATTCGATATGGTTGCATTTTGCCGAGATTGATGCTACGATCACTACTGAAGGAAAACGAGTGTTTGATGTCGTCATAAACGGTGATACAGTCTTTGAAGATGTAGATGTTATAAAGATGAGTGGTGGTCGATATGAAGCGCTTGTTCTCAATTCAACAGTGACTGTGAGTGGAAGAACCTTGACGGTTGTTCTACAGCCTAAAGTTGGTGGTCATGCTATTATCAATGCCATCGAGGTTTTTGAAGTTATAACCGCTGAGTTTAAAACATTACGCGATGAAGGTACACACACATTTCTTTTAGTATAGCTCTTGAATGTCGAGTTGGTTGTTTGATTTTTATATCATTGGACCGTCATTTTTCTGTTTTTAGTCGGTGCGTTGCAGAAAATGAAAAAAGCATTAGGGCTTCCTTCTAGGTTTGGATGGAATGGTGATCCATGTGTTCCTCCGCAACATCCGTGGAGCGGAGCTGATTGTCAGCTAGATAAGAACACCAGCAGATGGTTCATCGATGGACTGTATAGCTCGTTCCTCTTGCTTTCGTGCACTATATCTTTTGTTTAGGCATCTCACTAATTAGTTTTTTTTTTTTTTTGCAGTGATCTTGATAACCAAGGACTGAAGGGTTTCCTACCGAACGACATATCAAAGCTAAAACATCTTCAGAACATGTAAGTGAATACATTATTCTTTTCTTCTCATAATCTACAAAAGTTTAAGAGAATTCTTTATAATCTTTGTCTATGTTTCAGAAACTTGAGTGAAAATAGTATTCGTGGAGGAATACCTGCATCGCTTGGAAGCATTACGAGCTTGGAAGTGTTGTAAGTAATCACTTTCGCTTATTAATCGAGTACTATACGTGTTTTAACTTTTCGAAACTGAAAAAAACTTATGCTTCTTTGCAGGGACCTCTCTTACAATTCTTTCAATGGATCTATCCCTGAAACCTTAGGAGATTTAAGATCCCTCCGGATTCTGTAAGATTTTCCGCTGATACTGGTCCAAGTCGATTTTAGTGGTCAATGAAGATATTAAACCTTGTATTGTATTGCAGGAATCTCAATGGAAACAAATTGTCAGGAAAAGTTCCAGCTGCTGTAGGTGGAATACTATTACACAGAGCAAGCTTCAAGTAAGAATATTGAATCAGAAACAAATTCTTGGCAAAAGTACTCACTTACTCGTAAAACTGTTTCTCTATCTCTGCAGCTTCACAGATAATGCAGGTCTTTGCGGAATCCCGGGGCTTCCAGCTTGTGGACCGCACCTTTCTTCTGGAGCCAAGGTCGGGATTGCGTTTGGTGTTAGTCTAGCATTACTATTGATAGTTGCATGTGCAATGATCTGGTGGAAAAGACGGCAAAACATTCTTCGGGCACAGCAAATCGCAGGTAAAAACATTTCGTTCTTGGTACTAAAAAGATGGAAATTTACGGTATTAGTCTTATACGAGGATTGAAAAATATTTGCAGCAAGAGGAGCGCCTTATGCGAAAAAGAGAACACATGTATCTCATGACATTCAAATGACACGACACGGGCATAATAATAACCACGGCCAAGCTCGTACTGCTGTCGAAAATGGACCTAGCTTGTTGTCCTGAATTTCAAATCTTCTCTAGTCATTTAAGCAAACACGCACGCAAGGTCGAAATGTTCATATCTGTCTAGACCGCATCGCTCTGTCACAGGAAAAAGAGAGAACCGAAGCATCTCCATTCCAATATCATCTGCTTTGCTCAATGAAAAGAAGAAATACATTTGTAAATCGCTCTTTAAATTATAAAACCAGTTCTTATAGATATAGGATTCAAGTTTTTCTTGTTTAATTTATGGGATTATGTAGTCCTTTTGTCTTTTGTTTGTCTGGTTGGAATTTAGAAGAAATTAGAACATTTTAATATATTACACATGGTTAGTAGGCCTGAGATTTCGGATAACCATTCGGTTATCGTTTTGGTTATTTCGGTTATCGGTTTTTCGGTTAATGAATATAATACTCATTGGGTTATTTTAATACTTCGGTTCGGTTTCGAATCGGTTAATTTCGGTTTCGGATCTGTTTCGGTTGTGGGAATGATGACCGAAAATAAAAATTTAGGGGTTTTAAAGGTTAAATTTAGCAACAAAAACATATGGAGAATCGAAATTGACCAAAAAATTATGGGAAATCAGATTCAGAATTGAAAATTCGTATATATTATAGAGATTCAAGATCATCCTACTACTTATGTGTATAAGTCCCGTATAAATATAAATATGTTCGGATATTCGTTTTGGCTATTCGGTTTTTGGATATAACCGAAACCGAACCGTTATCTATGGACTCTCAATATATTATCTATCGGGTGTTTTAGGGGGAACCGAAATCTAACCAAACCGGTATTTCGGTTCGGTTTTGGTTCGGTTATTCGGTTACAATTTTTAATCCCAGGCCTAATTGTTAGGTTACAAAAACCTGAGGCTAATGGCACGAAAAATGGAAGAAAAAGGCAATTGGGTTTTATAGCACACTGATTAAAAGTTAAAAGCCATGTTAGAGTTTTTTTCTAATTAGTTCTGGGTCTTTTAAATAACTAATTTTAACTAAGGGGGTTGTTTTGCTATTACGAAACCAAAAAAAAAAAGTCATTTTATGATATTTTAATTTTACAATAGCTTTTCTCATCTCATTACACAAAAATCCACCGGCGCCGCAATGAACCTCCAAGTAGAACCACCGGAGAAGAAGACCAAAAATTCCTCATCACCACCGTCGTTCTCTTCACTTCCAGAAGAAATCGCCGTGACTTGCTTAGCACGGATCTCGAGATCATATTACCCAACACTCTCAATCGTTTCCAAAAGCTTTAAGTCGATTCTCTCTTCCACCGAGCTCTACGCAGATCGATCTCGACTCGGAATCACCGAACAGTGTCTCTATATCTCTATTGGAGAGTACGATAATCAATTTCCCCAATGGTTTACACTCTGGATTAACCCTAATCGAACCCTAACAATTGGAAACTTGTTGGTTCCGATTCCGCATTCAAATTTTCCCGCGCTATCAGATTCCACCGTATCCGTTGGTTCTGAAGTTTACGTAATCAGCGGACAAATCTACGGAGCACCGTCCTCCGCCGTGAGGATTCTCGATTGTCGCAGTCACACTTGGCGCGATGCACCTAGCATGAATGTACCCCGGAAGAATCCCTGGACATGTGTCTACGATGCGAAAATCTATGTGTTTGGTGGGTGCGAAGGATTAGAGGATGATGAACCATGGGGTGAGATATTCGACGTAAAGACTCAGACTTGGGGACGAATGCCCGATCCGGGTACTAAGATACGTAAATGTGTCATTAAAATATTGTCGAGATCGATGGAAAGATTAAGTTTGGGAATTTTTACAAAACGTATGGTTATTATGCTAAGCAAGGTAAATGGGAAAGTTGTGAAAAGAGGAGTGTAAGGTTTCCGAGGTCACAATGTGTGATTGAGAATGTATCGTACCGGTATGGTAACCATGGTCAGTCCATGTGTATGTGGTTTGACATAAAGGATGTGAAATGGAAAGGGGTTAAAGGGCTAGAGTCGCTACAAAGCAAGTACGAGAGGTATGGTGGCGGCTTAGTTCGTAGTATTAAAAATTTAGTTAGATGTGGTGGGAAACTCTTACTTGTTTGGGAAGGATATAAAAGTTGTAATTCCTATGAGATGGGGAAGATTTGGTGCGCTGAAATCATGTTGGAAAAACGCAATGGAGGTGAGGTTTGGGGAAATGTGGAGTGGGTTGATGTTGTGTATACAGTTCCTACGTCATGTTTTTTCTTGCATTGTGTAGCCGTCTCTGTTTGATTCGAACTTGTAACCAAGGTATGATCAATCGTTTCAAATTCAACATCAGTTTGGTAGGATCTAATTAAAAGCATAGATAGTGTAGTATTATTTCATATACGTATGGGGTGAAGATTAGTTTTAATCGTCAACTTTGGCAAAATAGATCCATGTTTTGTCAATGTCCCAAGTTGGTTTTTATCTTCATCCTTGCATCACATGTTCTCGGATTATCTAGAGCCTAAGCAAGAGTTAAGGAGATTAACTAGTTAAGGTTAAGATTCATGTTTGCGAACATGAAACTTCATTTAATCAAACTAGCTAGTGGAAAATTAATGTATTTGGATATGTTTATCTAATCCATTGTTGATTACGAATATGATTCCTTGTTTTGTGTTATCATTCTGGTTATTGAGTACTCCTTCCGTTTCAATACGTATGATTTTTTAGAAAAAAAATTTATTTCAAAATGTATGATATTTTTAATTTTCAATGCAGTTTTTAAGAACTAATGAAGATGAATTGTAAATTTCAAGATACATTAATTGATTTTATTAAGCAACTATTGGCTTAAATTTATGGAAAATTGTTTAGTGCAAAAAACAATGTATTAATATATCAAAATTAATATGTTTTTTTAATATGTGCAAAAGTTCTAAAAAAATCATACATATTGAAACGGAGGGAGTATTTCTTTTCTAAAAAGCAGCTTTATCATGGATAGCAAAAATCCATAGGTGGGATCTATATTTCTGTGATCGAAAACAAAAGTAGAGAAAAACTTCTTCTGCTAAAGTTGTATATTCGTTATATAAGGGATCATATTTTCAGATTTAAATATTCAAAATATAAGATGGATCACATTTTCAGAGTAAAATATAAACAATGATTTTAGTTACGAATGACAAACTCCACAAATATTAACACGTTACTACACTAAAGAAAAGCTCAATCGAATTGGAAAAGCTCAATCGAATTGAAGTTAAGAAGTCCATTACTCCATTCCATATACACACACTACTACACTAGCTAATACAAGTCATTTTAAAGTCACTTTTTTTTTGGTTTTGCTACAGTTAAAGTAAATCTTGTCCAGACATTTTCGCGTTTAGGAGACCAACAAGTCATTTGATATATTTCAAAAGTACACTTATGTAATAGTGATCGTTTTAGTAAACATTCAGTTCTACACTAACTACTGTTGAACTCGGGTCGAGATCGACACTAAATTTGTAATAGGTTCGGGGATTCTTAGATAAATGGAAAGAGAAAACTTTAATGAGAATGCAAGAGCCCGCTCGGGTGAACAGTAATCGAATGGGAGTTTTGGATTTTACGGGGATTAATTGTACTAGGCAAAGAATAATGTGTTTCTAATAAAAAGTGTAGTGTATTTCACCTTGGTTGTACACAAATGATGGTATAACTATATATAGTATATTGGGATTAGGGCTTTTGATACATATGGTTACATTCTAACCATATGCTCATAAAGTAACCCTCAACAAGCATAAAGTAACTATACTAAGATTTAAAGCAACTAAGCTTAGTTAACAAAGTAGTGAGTTGAGTTTTCCTACTTGATGGGCTGAGAGTTGCATTTTGCCTTGGGCCAAATCCATGGTGCAACAGTACCCCCCCCCCCCCCCCCCCCCCCCCGAGTCGGCGAATCGAGTCTGCTGAATTCGTTGGAAGTATGCGAGCAGGCAGGAAAGCAAAAATGGCCCGACTCGTCCTTCCTCCCGGGAGTTTCGTTGCCGGGGCCAGGTTATCTGGGTGCGTGGGTCTTTACCGGCGCGTGAGCGCGACTGGTACTACGTAAAGGAATATTTCCTCGATTCCCACCCTGGTGATGACTATACTTCGCGCGGTTACCGAGAGATTTTTAGGGTTCCAACGCCTTGACTTAACTCTTCGACATGCCCCCCCCCCCCTTTGACTCTGCTCTTCATTAAATGCGCCATTTCGCGTTAACCATCGAATTTCTATATATATTGTTGCGTTACTCTTCATATCCACAGCACTTTCGACTTCCTACTCAAAAAGGAATTTTGGCCTTCTCCATACTTTTCTTCTATCCCTTCGCCCCTTCCTTGATCATTTTATACCTTCTCAAAATCATGTCTCTGAGCGATTCTTCTTCCAGCTCTGAAGACGTCGTGCTGGTTCGAAGGGGTCAACATGGAACGAATCTGTTGGGTGTTCTTGTTTCTTTCCCTCATGCGGCCGGCCTTACTCATGGCTCAGGCAAACCATGCGGCGATGCTGGCGCGTCGCAGCAACTTACTGGGGAAGCAAGGCACCGTTCCGAGGGTGCAGAGTCTCACACCCGTGGAAAGAGAGTGGTTAAGGTCACGCTCGACCAGCCTTAACCTCTCCGGCTTAGCCATCCCAGCCGGATCGCGGCATCGGCTATATACAGATCATCTGGTGAGCCGGGCGGGTCCTCTATCCCTAATCACGGGGGCAAAGCCTCTGATGGGCCTGCCGTTGGGTCATCGAGAATGACTGGGACTATTTCGAGGAAACTGTCGAGGGACGAGATCTCCCAGTCGCTCGGGTAGATGGTGAATCGTCGACCCGACCCTGGTGTTGCCTAGCCGAGAGCCAGAAACGGTGAGAGATGACCCTCCGAGCTGGATCAAACAACTCATAAGGGAAAATAAGTCGCTTAAGGCGCGAGGCGGCCCTTCGGCGGAGCTGGAGAGGCTGAGGAGATACACCGCAGAGCGGGACGCAGCAGTGAGGGAGCTCGACCATATGGTCGGACAAGAGGTTGACTTGAGGAATCTAGCCGAGCAAAAAAATACAAAGACCTTAAGACACATCTTAGGGCCATCGAGCATGCTAACTCCATGCTGGTCGATCACCTTTGGTCCCAGATGTCTCGTCTGCACGCATCTAAATGGAATTATGGACACGCGTGTGCTAGGTCTGCCGTTGAACAGACTCATGCCAGGCTTGTTGGCTTGGCGCAGGTGTCACTTACTAGGGCCCGAGAACACTTTCTTAAGCAGAGGGACTATCTAAGTCTTGTTAGCCGGGCTAGCCTGGTTAAAACCCAGCACGATGACATGGATCTGATGGCGCCTACCGGAGTTGTGATTCTCCCGGGGGACAAGGCCCGAGTTCAGGAAAAAGAGATGATTGATTTTTTTGACCGAGAGTACACGTTTGGTCTGGGA
This sequence comes from Draba incana, assembly GCA_963576765.1. Lineage (NCBI taxonomy): Eukaryota > Viridiplantae > Streptophyta > Magnoliopsida > Brassicales > Brassicaceae > Draba > Draba incana. The sequence goes on from OY755206.1 coordinate 36,681,301, forward strand.
CTCTGTATCCTCCCGAGTAGCTTCGAAGCTGACTGTCCTCCTTCTCCGCTCGGGCCTGAGGAGTATGGGATCAAAGGGACTTGGAAAGTTGAGGCCTTCGATAACTGTCCGTCTGAGTCGTCCGAGGATGCTGGCGATGAGGTCGGGAATGATCCTTCTGACCAAGTCATGGGTCTAACTCAGAGCGTACCAAGGCTGTCTGTTGTGCCAAGTGTCAACACGGCGAGACAATCTTCTTCCAGGTCGGCGACGATCAGATCTGAAGGTCGCGACCCGGCGGCTGGTGAGAGTCCCTGATATTCCCGTTCGGATGCGGCCAGTCGTGGGAACGGCTTAGAGAGTATTACACTCTCCAGCATGCGAGTAGCGTTACGGATATAGCTCTTCGCTCTTGTAGCCCCTTGGAATTTTTGAAAGTTTTTCATTGCTGATGTTTCCTTCTGTTATGTTTTAGCCGTATGTGGCGTATTTGATGTACTCATGACTTTTGTTTTGCCCGTGGAGCGGATCCCCGGGTTGTTCTAATCGAAATCAAGAATTTTTATTTATGCGGTTAAGTTTTTCAGCTATAGCATTGTGTATATCGTGGTGCAGCTATGTTTTAAAGCTTAGGCATAGCGCATCTAGGGAAATCACCCTCGGGTTTGCCTTTTCTATTCATGTTTCTTCGGCTAAGTTTTTTAAGCTTATGCACTTGAGGATCTAAGAAGCGGATCCGTAGTTTGTTTAATTTGGTTCCGACCGGGCTCGCGTGATGGAATAGTCGGATCGAGTTGTCGGCGTGTCGGGACCTGGCTTACGACTAGTGTCCGTCTTGTGGTTAAGCGTGCGACAAGTGTTCGGCTTAAAATTCTTACACGTTCTTAGGGGCTCATATGGGACTGGGCCTGGCTTTCTGACCTATTCGAAAAAGTTGTGGTGGACTTTCCGAGTTCGGCCTGTAGGTTATTTTACTACTGCATCTATGCGAGACGCGTGTTTTGATCCTACTCGGGTTTAGCTATGGTGGGCCACCCGAGTATGACCTATTGATCGAATATTTGGCCAGAGTATCGATGTAAATGAGCTCGGAGCTTTTAGAATTCGAACGGATCGATGGTAATGATCAGAAGTTTATTTTTGTTTATTATAGCTAGACTTCCGAGGAAGCTGACTACGTACCCGTTAAATAGGGATCAAGCCAAAACGTAGTTCGAGTTACAGAGCGAAAGCTAGATAAGTCATCCAGGGACTAGCGAGAATGATTCGTTCAAAAACGAGTAGTTTTTTTTTTTTTTTTTTTTTAAACTCTACCTCCGGGGAGATTACCTACGTACCCGTTAAATAGGGATCGCTGCCTGGACGGCCGTTAGGTGACATGCCGAGGAGGTTCGGATCCTGCTGGCACGACGAGGCGGTAGTGGTAGCGTAGGAGCGTTATTGAATTCCAGGATCTCTCGAGGGCTAATTCAAACATCGTCATCAGTCGATACACGCCCGGACGAAACTCCTTCTCTGGACCCGCTTGTAGTAGAATCGGGCCGCCAGCTGTTGGTAGTGTTGGATTCGGATGAGTGCCGCGTCGCGTTCCTCCTCGACGTAATGACTTCCCGACGTGACCATGGTCGGGGTTGCCCGACATGACTTCCCGACACAAGCTATGTATGCTTGCTTCGGCTGGGGCCATCGCCTCGAGACTGTATGCGAGCGAGAAGGGCGTTCTCCGTGTTGATTCCTGGGAGTTGTTCGAAATGACCACAAGACTCAGTCGAGTTCGTCCACCCAGAGACCCTTCTTATCGTCGAGGTTCTTTTTGAGCTCGGATATGTTGGCCTTGTTCGTGGCTTCGGCTTGCCCGTTTCCCTGCGGGTATCTTGGCGTAGACTTTTTGAGGCGGATATCCCATTTGGAGCAAAAGTCTTCGATTGTCTTAGAGATGAATTGGGATCCGTTGTGTGCGATGATATCGTATGGGAGTCCGTGCCGGTATATGAGGAACTTCCAAACAAAATTCAGAACGTCGATTGCTTGGATCATCGCGTATGCTTCGGCCACGACCCACTTAGTGAAATAATTGGTTATGACGATTACGAACTGCTCCCGCCTCGACTTTGGAAAGGGGAACATGATGTCCATGGCCCAACGCATAAACAGGTAAGCCATGGTGGCAGTCGTGAGCGGCTCAGTTGGCGAATTTATCATTGGCCCATGGCGCTGATATTTCTCGTAACAGCGGACATATTCGGCACAGTCCTTTAGCATGGTTAGCCAGAAATAACCTAGCTTTTTGATTTTCAGGGCGAGCGTGCGAGAGCCCGAGTGGTTTCCGCCTCCCCGTTCGTGGGACTCGACCACCACGGCTTTGATTTCCTCGTTGGCGATGGAGCTTAGCAGTGCTTCTGCTGCACTCCATCGGTATAGTCTGTTCTAAATCAGTACATAATGGGCTGCTTTGGTTTAAAGCCAGCAGGAAGCCCATTTATTGGTCGGCGCCTCACCTTGCTTGATGTACACAATGATCTCCTTTCTCCAGTCGAGAGCAGGTTTTGGGACCGTGGGCTAGGTCTCTTCTGGGGGTTGAGATTCTCCTTCATCCTCGCCGGTGACGGTCATAATCATGTTGTTGCCTCTTGGTAGGGATATGCTAGGATCTGAGATGATCTCCATTGGGATAGTGCGGCTCGTTTTGAATCTTGAGCTCGAGGTGAACGTAGCGAGTGTGTCGGCGTCGGCGTTATCCGCTCTGGGGATCTGGGTGATTTTGAAGTTGTCCAACTTCCAGAGGATCAGGTCCTTGTTTAATTTCCGGTATGCCTCCATCTGCTCGCTCTTTGTGTCGTAGTCGCCGTTGAGCTGGTTTGTTACAAGCTGGGAGTTGTTGTAGGCGTGGATTCTTCGTGCTCCAAACGCTTTGGCCAGTCGTATCCCGGTAATTAAGGCTTCCCACTCAGATTCGTTGTTGGTGGCGAGGAAATCCAGTCGGAACGATTGTTCGAAAACTTCCCCAGCGGGAGAGGTAAGGCGGATTCCTATTCCCACGCCCTGTCACGATACAGAGTCGTCGATATAAAGAGTCCACTCGGCTTTTCGTGGCTCTAGAAGCAACTCGGTGATGAAATCACCCAGGACTCGCGACTTGGCTCTGGTCCTGTTCCTGAATTCCATATCAAATTCGCTGAGTTTGATTGCCCATTTTGCTATACGCCCAGATTGGCTCGGACTGTGCAGAATTATGCGGAGCGGTTGGGAAGACATGACTGCGATGGTATGGGACTGGAAATCTGGGCGTAATTTTCGAGCGAACATTATGACGGCGAGGGCCAATTTTTCCAAGATGGGGTATCGTGATTAGGCACCATAGAGGGATTTGCTGACATAGAAAATGGGTTTTTGGTCCTCCCGATCTTCTCGAACAAGAACCCCACTCACGGCCGCATAAGTTACTGATACGTAAAGGTATAGGGTTTCTCCTGGCTCGGGTTTGGCCAGAACTTGGGGGTCGTCAGGTACGACTTTAGGTCCTTGAACGCTTTTTCGCAGTCGTCCCAGATGAACTCTTTGTTCCCTCACATGAGTTGATAAAAAGGTAAACTTTGATTGGTCGATCGCGAGATGAATTGGTTTAGTGCGGCGATCCGACTAGTCAAGCGTTGGACTTCCCTTTTGTTCCTCGGGGTGGGGAGGTCCCTGATTTCTAAAATCTGCTTGGGGTTTGCCTCGATTCCTTGTTTGGTCACGATGTAACCGAGGAACTCTCCAGAGGTAACCCCAAACGTGCATTTTGCTGGGTTCAACTTCATCCCGTAGAGGTTTAGTATTTTGAAGCAATCTTCTAGATGGCCGACGTGGTCGGTTGCGTTCGAGGACTTCACAAGCATGTCGTCGATGTAGACCTCCATGGTGTCTCCCAGCTGGTCGGCGAACTTTTTGTTAACCAAACGTTTGTAGGTCGCTTCCGCGTTCTTCAGGCCAAAAGGCATGACTCGGTATCAGTACGTTCTCCGATCAGTGATAAAGGCGGTCTTCTCGCGATCATCAGGGTGCATCGCGATCTGATTGTAACCTGAAAATACGTCCATAAACGAGAGTAGCTCATTGCCTGTTGTGGCTTCGATCACCCGATCGGACGAGAAGCAGTCCTTGGGGCATGCCTTGTTTAGGTCGATGAAGTCTACGCAGACTCTCCACTTGCCATTCTTCTTCTTGATGACGACGGGGTTGGCCAACCATTCGGGGTGCTGGACTTCCGCTATAAACCCAGCTTTTAAGAGTTTAGTTACCTCGTCATTTACAGCTCTACCCTGTTCGGGTTCGAGCTTCCTTCACTTTTGCTTGAACGGCATGTATGTCGGGTCGACATTGAGTTCATGGCTCATCACGCTTGGGCTAATGCCCTTCATATCGTCGATTGTCCAGGCGAAAGTGTTGACGTTCTTAGTTAGGAAGTAAATCAGCTTGGCTCGAATGGGCGCGTCGAGCTCGGGTCCGATGCTTATTCTGTGAGCAGGGTGGGCATTATCGATGCCTACTTGAATCGTAGATTCTTGCTTGGGCTCGGAGGAGCTTGCTTCGTCGATGGGATTGATATGGAAATTAGCCATTCGTAGATGCTTCTCGGCGATAAAACACGTGCGGGCCATCTTTTGGCTTCCTCGGATAGTGAAGACTCCGACTGAGGTCGAAAATTTAACGCATTGGTAGTAGACTGAGGCTATCGCTCGGAGGGAGAATAACCAGGGGGTTCTATCTTCTCCAAGGTTTCCTTGAAGATTGGGTTGACGGAACTTCCAGTGTCGACCAGGATTCTTCTCACTTCACAATCGTCGATGTTTAGTGTGACTACGAGTGGGTCGTTATGGGGCATATCGAGATGCTTGGTATCGTCTTCGCTGAAGATGATCGACATATCTACCTTGGTTCTTGCGAGGTGGTTCTGATTGACTCTCGCTCTCTTCTCGTGCTGTTTGAGGGATCTGACAGAACTATGAGTTGAGTCGAACCCTCCCATGATCATTAGGACTCGTCTGGGTTTCTGTGTATCGACTTCGCTCTCCTAGAAGCGTGCTCGATCCGGGAGTAGAGATAGGTCGTCTCCGGGACTAGTCGGATGCTCGATCCTCTCGAAGACCGAAGAGGCGGCGGTCGGCCGCTCGACTCTATCGGAGGTTGTGATCGGATCGGCGGGCAGGTCGTGCTCACTGGAGACGAGAGCGGGATTATCCGTGTTCACGGATTTAGGGTTTTCCTGCTCGGGAACAAGGGTCGCTCGTTGGGCCACCGGAGTGTTAGTACCCTGAGCGCTTGTTCCCGACGAGTGTGTTCTCATGCTTGCTTCCTTGTTGAGATCCATGGTTGCGTGAAAAGATATCCTCTTGTAGATGCGAGATCCCCCTACCTGGCGCGCCAAATGTTGAACTCGGGTCGAGATCGACACTAAATTTGTAATAGGTTCTGGGATTTTTTTATAAATGGAAAGAGGAAACTTTGATGAGAATGCCAGAGCCCGCTCAAGTGAACAGTAATCGAATGGGAGGTTTGGATTTTAGGGGGATTAATTGTACTAGGCAAAGAATAATGTGTTTCTAGTAAAAAGTGTAGTGTATTTCACTTTAGTTGTACACAAATTGATGATACAACTATATATAGTACATTGGGATTAGGGCGTTTGATACATATGGTTACATTCTAACCATATGCTCATAAAGTAACCCTCAACAAGCATAAAGTAATTATACTAAGATTTAAAGCAACTAAGCTTAGTTAACAAAGTAGTGAGTTGGGCTTTCCTGCTTGATAGGCTGAGAGTTGAATTTTGCCTTGGGCCAAATCCATAGTGCAACAACTACCATGGAACCTTTTTTTCTTTTTGAAATTAACTACTAGAATGAAACTTGAATCATGGGTCTAAATTATCTTGGCACCGCACATCCTGAAATAGAAAAAACTTGAATCACGAGACACTATTCAAACGAAATTCAATAGAATAAGAACACTTCCTTTTATACTTGTCGAAATCAAATTAGACATCTACTCCATTATCGAAAAAGTAAAGTCTTAATGTTGGCAACAATAACGATTTATTGGTAACGGAATTATCAATGAAATCGTGGCGTAGACATTCACAACGTCAGATAAACAACCCAAAACACCTACAAAAACATATTGAACCATTATTACAAGTTTGTGTATTCCCTATACACTAAAGCCATCACTGTGACGTAGTGCATGGTAAAGAGTTGATGGTAAAATGTTAAAATCATTATAATAAACTCTGAGAGAGAGACAACAAAACAAATAGTCAAAAAAGAGGCGCGAAAGTCAGATCAGGTGGGGAAGAACTCAAGGAATGTGAGGTAGACACGTCAGCAAAAGAGGCGTCGTAGTGTTGATGATTTCGTGTTCTTGTGTGTTACTTAAAACAATTCTGTTCTTGTGGTAGTGTAGGCAAGTCAGTACTTGATGGTCCTTTGTCCTTTCTCTCTAGAGGTGCAACAAAGACACGTCATAAAGCTCATAAGTAATTCATTTATTTACAGGGTCACGTGAACACGAAAGCCAAAACACAATAATAGTAGTATTTCTTGAAAATGATTATTTGTAGCTTTGGGATAGTTTTTTACTTACTGATAGGGTTAATTTAATAAATCAATAAATAAATACAGTATTTTCTTTGTCAGAAAAAGTCAGAGATCAGAGTTCGCACGTGTAGAAATTTTGTTCGATATGGACGAAACCATTTTGTTCAATCAAAACACACACAGAGGCTCCAAGGCTCTTGTCACGTGAAAGGAAACATACTTGGCGCGTGTATTTCACGATTCTCTCTTACAAATTCGTCTGCTTTCTTCTGCATTATTTTTATCTTCTTTTTTTTTTCGTTGGGATTTTGAGAAAAACAAAAATTTAGAACTTTTTTTTTTTTTTTTTAATTTAGAACTTCAATATCATTAATCTAAACAAATAGCCCGAGTATCGATTATTTTGCTAACTCGGATTAAGTGCATGTATACATCTATTTTTGTTATTATTCATATGTTCTCGTATATATCACATTGTGTATTTAAGTGTTATCATTCTTATCTTTAAGTTTTTTTAATGTAGTTTTTATTCTCACTCGGTTTAAAGCATTTTGCATGAATTCAATTTTAAGTTTATTTGCTGTAGTTAATTAAATTTAATTCTTTTTTGCTAATGAATATAGTGAATTGTTCAATACTGTGTAGTGAACAATTAATTATATTAAAAAGTTACTAGGTCTTTTTTTCTTTCTTTTTACTATTTGTGTTTCTTCTCTCATTTACGTTAAGTGTTTGGACAAAAAGAAAAACAAAATCAGTCAGAGCTAGCTAGCTATGGAGTAGTTGTGACAAGCTTCTTTATTTAATGATCTTCTTGCAGCCTCGTCCTCGTGCATCATAATCACATCATAAATATGCTTCCTACACAAAAACCCCGAAAAAGAGAATTAAAAATATAAATACTACACTAGGCTAGTACTAATAAAAGAGTAATAAAAAGGAAGTCGAAAGAGACAGAGAGCTAAAACAGTAAAGATTACGTCATCAGCATCCCTATCTATAATCGATGCACAAGTCCAGTCAAAGAGGCGGCCTATTTTCTTCTTCTTCGTAAAATACAAAATATTTTAAATATAAATTTACTTCTCTTTTTTTTTTCATTTTCTTATAACCTTTTCGATTTTGGTTCTCATTTCTCCATAGTTACTGTGACTCTGTGAGACAAGCATCGAGGTTAGTTACTAATCAATACATAATTTCACATTTTAAATTTATACACAAGTACATAAACTTACCGAGTCTTTACCTTTTGCGTTCGGATTTCTTTTGAAAATGTGAAAACATGAAATCATACAAGTAATTTTATAACCATGTTCAATAATGTACATCATGTATAAGATTATTGGTGGATTTGGCCAGACTTTCGACGCTAATGATATCAAAATTGAAATAGAAAACTCAAATTCGAAGAATAGGTGTCCATGATTCTTAGTTCTCGTGATGTGACGAGGACAAGTTGCTGGTACGTTAATCCCCCATCTTTTTTATCTCTCTTGTTGAAAGTCTAGCTAGCTAGGATTAATCCGAGGACTTGCTTCCGAGAACTCAGAACTATGCCAATTTGGCACACTGAATAAGAGGATAATGCACACTTAGTTACTCCAAATTAGCTTTGGAAGAGACACCTTTGTGTTTTCTAATACTTGTTAAAACATTGCTTTATTTTTTTTTTCTTTTATTTTTTTGAGAAAACTGTTAAAACATTGCTTCAGTCATAATCTTTAAAGTCTGTCAAGGAGATTTACAAGAATACACATAGGCCCTAAATGGTGTAAGATTAATGGTTCTACTATGGGTATAACCATTCTACTGACACCATTCGTTTAATAGTTTTACTGTTAGTTTAATGGTTCTACTATTTTTTTTTGTCTCTAGAATGATTCTTCCATTGGTATAATGGTTCTAGTGATGGTTCTACTGTTAGTATAATGGTTTTACTGTCAGTTTAATGGTTCCACCATTTTTTTTTTGTCTCTAGAATGATTCTACCATTGGTATAATGGTTCTACTGATACCATTTAACTTTCATTTATTATGCCAGATTCTACCAGAAAAATAATCATTATGCTAGAAAAATAATCATTCTACCGTTACCATTTAGAACCATAATTAGAGATAACTAATACTACAAATTTGCGTTCAAACAAAAATTAACGAGATTAAGGCTCTGAATAGTAACAGCAGAATGATTAAATTTCTGGTAGAATAATTAAATTTCTAGCAGAATCTGGCAGAATAAAAGAAAATTAAATGGTGTCAGTATAACCATTATACCAATAGCAGAATCATTCTAGAGACAAAAACTGACAGTATAACCATTAAACTGATAGTAGAACCATTAAACTGACAGCAGAACCATTAAACGAATGGTGTCAGTAGAACCCTTAAGCCAATGGTAGAACCATTAAACTGGTACCATTTAGAGCCTAAGAAAATATACAAATAACGTGGTTTGATCTGAGGAAAAAGGACTATAAGATCAATATTTTCCATACACGCAACGAAAAACTATGAATTGTAGTTACCACGAAACTGCCTAGTCCACTCCATCAGTCGCCACCATAAAACACCTTTCATTATTATATATATAAACCAAAATATAAATATATACATATAATTACATGAAATAATTATTTTTTTCTAACACCCACGTGTAACAATCCCTCCTCGTCCCATAATCACATCATCCAACCACAAAGAAATCGAACGGTGCTTGATTCTTCAAGAACCCTCGATCCTAATAACACCAAGAACTTATGTATAAATAAGTATTTTGCTTAGAAAACCAATTATGTAGATCAGTAGATGTCAAAGAAGCCCAGGATTACGGGTGGTCTCAAAGTAGGTCCCACAAAACCCCTCTTTTAAACGCTCCCTATCTCATTTCTTGAGTCAAACAAAAGCAACAACCTCTCTCTCCTCTCTCTCTCTCTCTCTCTCTCTCTCTCTCTCTCTCTCTCTCAAGATTCCGACAATGGCTTCTTCGACGACTTGTGCAAGGGAAGTGCATTACAGAGGAGTAAGGAAGAGACCTTGGGGACGTTACGCAGCGGAGATAAGAGATCCATGGAAGAAAACTAGGGTTTGGTTAGGAACTTTCGACACTCCCGAAGAAGCCGCCTTAGCTTACGACGGTGCAGCTCGTTTCCTCCGTGGAATCAAAGCCAAAACTAACTTCCCTTCTCCTCTCAACCTTAACCACGTCCCTTCTCCCGCCGTCGCCTCCTTCGCCGGAAATAACCAACAACAACACCAACACCTCTGGTTCAACGCCGCTCCTCCTCCTCCTCCGGTACACCATAACCACCGTATCTTTCTTCGAACCGGAGTTCTTAACGATAAAACCGCCAACGAAGCGCCTCTTTACTTCACGGCCTTGCCTGCTTCTGACACGTCAGCTCACGGTGGTGGTGGTGGTCGTGTGGTTGGGTTTCCGTTGTCGTCTACTTCCTCTGCTGAGGTGACACGTGGCTTAGCCATTGACCTCAACGAGCCTCCGCCGCTCTGGCTCTAAAACGGCACACGACGCCGTTTTGACCACTTCTCGGTAGTTGCACTATTGTTTAACCTTAATTAGTTTCTTTTTAGCAAATATCTTGTTTTTTTAGAGTAGTAGTAGTATAAGCTTTAAGTAGTTTTCTTTTTAAATCTGTCATTTTCTTCATGTAAGAGACACTTCGATTGTTATGATCCATGTTGCGGAAAAGAAACGAAAATTAAATTTCTCATCACTTAACCAACAAAAGAATAACAAAATTACTCTACTAGTATGTGTATTTATTATATATTACTAGTTGATAATATCTTTTAACGTTGATTGTTATGATCCATATTCCATGTTGCGGAAAAAAAAACAAAAATTAAACTTCTCAATTCCACTAACAAAATATTAACACTAGTCCGTTGATGGTAGAGTGAATTTTTTAATGTTGTGGACTGTTACGACCGTAATCCGTGGATAATGTCGGATTAGAGGGGTAATTTGGTTTACAATCTTATCGTATTCTATGGCGTGTCGTGAAGTACGGGACTGACTTGTGTTAGCTCTTTGGTTTTCGTTTTGTTTGACTCACGCGCCTCTCTAAGACACGACAAAAGAAAAAAGAAGGAAACAAACAAAAGAGATAAAGACTTGTGAGAGATGTTAGAAACAGAGCAAGCGTGTGAGTCTGGCATTATTCACTTGTGGACAAGACTCTTGTATCTATCATGAGTTGTTTAGTGCAAAAAATAGCTTCTTCATATTCTTCGAATAACCAGAAATATAGAATTCATATAATTATAGTTTTTTTTTTTTTTTTTTTTCAACAACTCCATATATTAAATCACATTTGGTCGGTAGAAGCATCCCGAAATCGGATACTTTCTCTCGACTCATCGAGATCTACATGGGAAAATAAATGGTTACGTGTTCGGGCCGCTTTTGCAAGGGCATCGGCACGGTCATTACATGAACGAGGAATATAAACTAGTTGAAAGGACATAAAGTGTTCTCTAAGTTCTGCGAAGTGATCGAGCTCAGACTGGAAAGCTGGCCAGTCTATCGGATCGTCGGTCATCGTCAATAAGTTTGAGCAGTCCGTCTCAAATCGGGCCCTAAGTATACGCTTCTGAATTAGACAATCCATCGCCCAGAGGAGTCCCTCAAACTCTGCATGTAAAGCTGATAGACTTCTTCGACAACCCTGCTTGCCGGTGTGAGTTTGACCTGATATGTCAGTGAGAAACCATCCGAGACCGCTAGTGGGCCCTTGATTCGCCCAAGATATAATTATAGTTATATTAAACGAACATATATTATCATAGTATAAGAGCATCTCCAATGGAGAGGTTCTTCATAAGTATCACAACATTAAAAGAAATTAAAAAATTTGCAAAAGTAGGAGAGATAATGAAGTAGAGTTCTCATTTGAGAGATTGAGAAACCGGTTCTAAAAAAAAAGGACCTCACTTACCATTTGTTGATATCTAATTGGCTTGATATTTTTTTAATAATTTAAAATTTAAATACTAATTTACTAACATTAAAATAATATTGTTGAGAGATTATAAGAGTATGTAATTGATGGAGGTGCTCTAAGGTTGTATATGAAGGTATGACTGTTACACCTTCTTAGAGGAAAAGAAAAAAGAATCCACATTTACACTAATTCGGAAGAAAAGAGAAGAATTTGTTTTCTTCTACATTTATTATAAAAAAATGAAACTAGTTAAAAAGAGAAGAATTTTTTCCTTTACATATTCTGGGTAGAAATATATTTCTTCAAACACTTACTTTTCCTCTTTTCTTATGAATTTAAACATATGGTAAGTTCAAAATGACGAACCTATGCATGTATTTCTGCAGTGGTATTAAATTAACCAAATTTCCTTTGAGGCTCTTGTGGAGACTAGGGCTGGGCATAGGACAGGTACCCTGAAATTTTTAATTATTTGGAACTCGACCCGATTCTAATGAGTATTTGAAAAAAAGCCTCGTACCCGATCCGCTAAAAGTGAGTACCCTGTTAAACAAGTACCTTGTAAAAAATCATTGATCCGCCCGGTATCCGACTCTTTACCCGTACCCGATGATTACAATATACTTTATTTTATAAACTATTATATAAAGAAATTTATGTACAAAAGATGAATAATCATTACAATAAAACCAAATTTCGCTAATATACAACTTCAAAATTATTAGTAACAATTCATTAACATAAAATTTCATATTGTAAAGATTTTTCAACTATTTATATGCTCATGTCTCAAAATTTATTATTAAAAGAAAGTTTTAACTCAAACACTATAGTATTATATACCATAAAATTTACTTTATAATTAAATCTATCAAATATAAGTAATTTAGAATACTAGTATAACGGGCCGGATAAACATACGACAGGTAATTAAAAAAAATTGATACCCGATACCTGATTCTTATCCGCGAGTAATTGAATTATACTTTTTTTTTAGAGACAGAACGGGCCGGGTAATAAAAAAATAGACGGTACGGGTATCTGTACCCAGCCCTGGAGACCCCACACGCCGTCTCATGACATTGTTTGTGTTGTTTCTAACATTGGCTTTGCTTCTTTAGTTGTTTATTATATTCTGATAAGTGTTATTTTGGTCTTTTTGTGAGTGTCTTGTTGTTTTGACCTTTATTGAGTTCGTCATAGTTTTTTCGCAGCCCTAACGTTTTTTATTATTTGACAAAAGAGTGTTTTAATTCTTAATTTAGTGTTAGACCCAAAAAAAAAAAAAAATTCATTCAGTGCTTTGGTACATAAAGGTGTGGCGGCAGTGGCCGACCATCATTTTACGGAACTTACTTTAAATTCGGTCTAAGACTCTTAAAAGTTTTATTTAAGTTTTTACAAAATCTAGAGGAAAAATATTTCTTCTGATTATGTAAGTTAGAATGAGTTGACAAAAAAAAAATGTAAGTTAGAATGATAACAATGAACATTGTTGAACCAACAAAGAAAACGATTTTTTATTGTTTCGACAAAAAAAACGATTTTTTATTGTTTTAAAGTCTTGAGCAAATTCCATTGAATATTACTTTTGATTTTGAATATCTTCTCTTTATTAAACGAGGTTACATATTTGGGCCAAAAGATCTGATGGGCTCTTAATTAGGCAATTGAGGTCAGTTTGTATTCACATATTCGTTTTTAGGCATTGAAACAAAGTAGTCTCTGAGAAAAAAAATATTAATCACAAACATGTGAACATCTTGGGTTTGACTTCATTTTCATATTTTAATGGTATGTGGATACATCCACACCTTCACTAGCGTCTTCTTTGCGGTCTCACTCGATGGTCATTTCATGCATGATAATCTCTCTTAAAGATAAGATCACACGCATGTCTGTCTCAACATCTTCGTAGTCCTAGGGGAACAATTTTTTTGGGACCTTTTAGAAACGCGTATGTGAAATCAGTCACAAAAACTCTACACGTGTATTTCCAACTCTACAATAAAAATCAAATGGTTAATAATCCCTTAATAATTTCAAAGTTTGCAATCATTAAAACAAGACAAACTGAAGTTAGAAAAATAGTGGATCAAAAGAAAATTATAACTTTCCCATCTTCCGTTTCAAAACTTAGACAAGAACACATACAATTACATTGGTCAACTCAACGAAATGCAAAAAAATTAATACAATTAAATTTGAACCTAAACATGAGTTACATTTTGAAATCAGGAGAGGTTAATATCGATCTGTTACTAGTAATTTATTTGATAATATCTTGTCTCTTGATTCCTCCTATGTCCAAAACCATCCAATCCTTTAAGCCTAAACCAAAACAAACAAACAAAAAGGATTAATAAGAAAGATGGAAAACAAAATTGTTGTCTCAATGTTCTTAATTCTATCTCTTTGTGCTGCCATTTTTGTCACTCAAGGAGTAGCTCAAATGCAAATTGCACCAAGAATTTTTCCTAATGGTTCACCTGCTTATCTAATGAAATGCTGGTTATCTTTATTTAACGTCCAAGGATGCGTGCTCGAAATCTCTAAATCGATTTTCTTAGGAAACTTTAAAATTGTCGAAGCCGCATGTTGCAAGGCTTTTTCAGCTTTAGACGCAAATTGTTGGCCTCAAATGTTCCCTTTGAATCCGTTCTTCCCTCCTCTCCTCAGGGACAATTGTACGCGCATCGTTCCCAACTCCCCCGCACACAATTGAAAAGTCTTGATTAGTAGGCTACGTACTATTTAGCTTTAAGAAGTTTTTTGTTTAGGTTTCAACTACTTTTGTTGGCTAAGTACGAACTCATTAGGGATTTATTTTCTCAATGAATGGAAATTTCTGAGCAATTTTCATTGATAAGTTTCAAGTCCTATGATTGTGATCCACATACAAACAAAAAAACTAGTTACTAACAAAGTGTTAGATTTAAGTTTGATGGGTGATTCGTCCGGAAATCAAATATTTTATTGGATTTCTTCTTTGAATTTTAAATCACCAAAATAAAATTAACACAAAATAATCAATCTTAACATTAGAAAAAACACAGTATTTGTGATTTGATTTGTTTTTCACGGATATTGAATTTTTCGATTTGCTTTGCTTCGGAAAAATTCGGATATTTGGACTTACGGATATCCGAATTTTTTCCGGATATTTGCGGATATTCGGATACTCGCGGATACTTGTTTTAAAAGGGAAAAAAATTATTTTTAAAATTTTATATTTTAATATATAAGATTTAAACTAATTAGTGAAAAATCATATAAGCTATATAATATTATTCGATATAATTAAAAATAAAATAAAAAATGAAAGATAAAAATGGTGGACAACGAAACATTTATTTTATTTTTTTTGGAAAAAATATGAAAACAATAATTTCAGTTAAAAAAATTAGTAACTACTTAAATTTACTATAAATATATCCGTTCAATGTATTGAAAAAGTTAAAAAATGCAAATATATGTTGTAGATCTATCATATTATATGTACATATATGTAATTTACGGATCGAATCGGATATTCGGATTTTTAAAATTAGTATTTGTGATTTGCTTTGCTTTAGACGGATCGTAGATTTTACTATTTGCTTTGCTTTGATTTATAACGGATATCCAGATTTTACGGATCGGATCAAAACATATCTCGGATCGGAGCAAATCTAACGGATAATTTGCCTAGCTCTACTTAACACAATCCTTATAGAGCTGTTAGTGATAAGTTTCCACAATAACAACAAGGGCTTTTGACCTCTATAGGCACTTTTTGCTAAACTTATTCTTAAAGATATTTACATGTTTCCCTTCCTTTTGCCATACTTTTTCCTTCTTTTTAAAATTTCAATTCCCATACTACCTTTCCTTTAATTCCAAACTCATTTAATATATTAATTTCTTCTTCTTTTCTTCTTCCCCTACTTTTCCCTCTTTCTCTTTCCTTTTTGTAAAATGAATAAATTGGAATCCAATTTGCTTGATAAAAAATTTGGTAGAGATTTGTTGAATATGATTTTTTTGACAAAACATTCTCCAAAATAATTCGATTAGTTTTAAATTCACTTGAAGATTAAGACGAATCGAAATCGATTATGGAGATTCGTGAAGCAATTTTTTTGGGTTTGTATTGATTTCTTGATATGGATTCATAAATCAGACACTATCCATATATTACTATCCATTAAAACACTTCCATAGAATCGTGTTGCCACTCTTGTAAGGATAATTAACGAATAAACAAAATATATTTTTTGATAGGAGTGTGTTTTACCTCTTCTACTTTAGGAAATAGGTTTATGAATTATGATTATCAAACACGATTGACCATTAACCATCTCAATCCCTAAATAGCTAACAAAACAAGGAACGTTATCCATGTAAACCTATCCACCAGATAAAACCAACACTATCCATGTATGACTATCCATCAAAACATTTCCATTGAATCGTGTTTAGCCTACATACCAAGTCAACTCTACCATTCGTATTAACCAATCTTGGGATTTTTTCAGTTTACAACTCAATGGTGCTAGTTTCTCTTAACAATAAACCATTCAATATATTGAGGGTGTCCACCAAGCAATTTTTCTGGGTTTTACATGAGCTTCTTTTTCTTAGAGGTTGGGTTATTTATTGTAAACAAATATGAGTAGATCTGGTCGAATAAACATTCGAATTAAGCTCGTTAGCAAAAAAAAAAAAAAAGAAGAGTTTGTCTCCTAGGATTCGAATTCGATTTTGTTCTTTTTTTTTTTACAAAGCATAGAGGAAAGAGGAGAGAAGTTTTATTACACAAAATCAAAAGTGTGTTGAGAAAAGAAAAAGCAAAAGGAGAAGAGAGGTTTTATTGGTTCAAAAACTTCTTAGTAATTATCCTAAAAAAAGGTATTGTAAATTATCCTAACAACAATAAACAAAAAGGCAACCTTTTCCTCTGCGCCTTTATTTGAGGCAGCAAATTCTGTTTTTGACCAATAATCCCATTGTCCTAAACTAAAGTCTTTTTTTCTCCATTTGTGTATAGTCAAAAAAAATGATGCCAAAATAAGTATTAATTATTTTTGTTGATCAGAAAATAATTATTATAAAAAGTTACAATTTTTTATAACTTCAAAAAAAACAAAAATAAAAATGATCTAAACATACGATTTTTCATATAATACTCGAAAATGATCATTCTAAAAATTAGTTTTCAGGAGGAGGAGGGAAATTGAGATCCAGATCCAAAACAACACGTCCTTTCTCAGGACTAAGATCCATAACCACCGATGATGAATCCGATTCACAAGCTTCATCGAAACAAATCATCCCAGATTTAACCTGAATCTTCGGAAACGGAGGAAATCTAGAATCAACAGATCCAAGATTAAGATCAGGAATCGAACATGTTGATTCATCAACGATACTACTTTGGGTTGGACTCTCGTTATTATAATAAGTGAAATTGGTTTTGGCTTTGGCTCCACGAAATCGAAGAGCGGCTTTGTCATAAGCACGAGCCGCTTCTTCAGGTGTGTCGAACGTACCGAGCCAGACTCGTGCCTTTTTCGTTGGATCTCTGATCTCTGCTGCGTAACGACCCCATGGTCTCTTCCTTACTCCTCTGTACCGGTTTTCTTTGATTCCGGTTTGATCGGCCGCCGATTTAACCGCCGGTGCCATGGAAACGCGATTTTGATTGAAAACGCGATTTAATTATAAAAAGAGAGAAATCGAAGAGGCGGCTTTTGTGTGTTTTGTTTGTGTGAGGAAAATAGAGGGACTTGTGTGGGTTTATTTATACAGACAGGAACAGTCAACCGCGGTTTTGACTAAGGAGGCGGCTCAAAGAAGAGTGGCAGTTTTTGTAATTTATGACTGATTACGTGGCATCTTGTTTTGTCTCCACGAACCGGGAAAGTGAGTGAAGAAGAGTCTCTTTTATTTTTTTTATTTTTATTAACTAATTAAAGTGTTTTTTTTTTAATTTTTGGGTTTTTATATGTAAATGACTTATTAATGGATTTTATCGTTTGTGGCTACTTTCCAGTCAGAGGAGCCCACGCGCTTGTTTGGCACGTGTCATATAGCTGCATAACACTAAACTTCTTCCTCTTTTGGGTAAGCAAGCTTGTAAATAGACACGACGTGCGGAATTATTAGGATGATAAAGTGAGATATAATTATAGTGAAATTTGATTAAAGCCAATTGTAAATTTTTTACTAAAAGCAGAGATAGTTTTAATATATTTGTTTAATCTATATGTTTAGAGGAATGGTTATTAAAGAATTACAGCTAAATTAAGATAATAATATCTTTTATCAAAAAAGAAAGATAATATTGTCTTCATTTTTGACCTTTTAATGGGGAAAAAATTAAACTTTAAATTTTTGTTATTGTTTCGGAAAATATTTTTGGATACTATATGAGTTCTTTGTACAAATAGTCATGTGTAATAGGAATATTACTTTCTTCAGTATATGTATATATTTTAAATATCTATGTATTGATCCTTTTTTGTTTTGCTAATAAATAACACGTCAAGTTTAAACATTTATAATTGGATATAAATAAAGATTCACATAAGAAAAGAAAAAAGCCCGAAGCAAACTTTGTTGTCTTAAATAGAAATTGCAAGTACTCAAATTGGTTTCGCAGGCGGCTTGACTAATACTAATTGGTAGAAATCTAGAAGAACTGAACCATATCTTAAAAAAAATTAAATTAAAACAAATACAATTACTTTTTTTTTTTTTGGTCACACAAATACAATTACTTATGTGTTGCATAATTAACGGACACATTTTGACAAAATTAAATAAATAATGGACACAGACGACAAAAAAAATAAAAAAAAATAATGGACACATTGTATAGACCAGAGAACATAAAGATCGGTTTGAAACCAAAGACACGGTACTGCAAAATGTCGGAGAAACAAACGCGAATGAGAATAATATTTTATAAAGTTTGCAGTCGTATATAATAAATGCAAATCGCTAATGTTTTAAATAAAAATTTGGGGACTAAGAAAATGAAATATAAAATGGGGAAGTGTTGGGATTGGGTTACTGGTTTCCCGGCGTGTCCACCGTGCAGATGCAATGCATTGCATGTTGATGTTCAGATCGAGATCGACACTAAATTTGTATTAGGTTCGGGGATTCTTTAATTAATGGAAGAGGAAGTTTAGATGAGAGTGAAAAAGTCCACTCGGATGAACGAGGGAAAGTTTGTATTCGAGAGGACAAGCGTACTCGATAAGGAATAATATGTTTTTTGGTCAAAAGTGTATTGTATTTTAGCTTAGTTGTACACAAATGATGGTACAACTATATATAGTATATTGGGATTAGGGCTTTTGATACCTATGGTTACATTTTAACCATGTGCTCATAAAGTAATCCTTAATGAGCATAAAGTAACTATATTAAGATTTAAAGTAACCAAGCTTAGTTAACAAAATAATGAGTTGGGCTTTCCTGCTTGATGGGCTGGGAGTAGGATTTTGCCTTGGGCCAAATCCATGGTGTAACATTTCACTCAAAGGTTTGATAGATTCTTCTCCTCACAATTTCATCGCATTATTTAATTACATTTTGACTGTGAGGCAGTGTATTGAAAACCAGACCGGACCAGGGATCGGACCGGGTTCAACCGTGAACCGGCCAGCTAGCCGGGTTGGGTTGACCCGGGTTTGAGGTTTTTTTTTTTTTTTTTTTTTTAAATTTCCATTTTTTTTTCCATATTTAAATTTTTTATGATTAAAATTTATATTTTTAAATGCTAGTTTTAAATTTAGTTATCCACCAAAAAAAAAGTTTTGAATTTAGTTAATTTTTGTTATGGTTTAATGTTTTTAATTTTTTTTTACATATAAACTTAACTATTTCTCATTAAATTTTTTCTTTGAATAGTTTTTTTGTTATTAAAATGATTTTCTTAATTTTTTAAAATATTTATTTATTAAAAATATATGTTTATTCAAAGGCTATGTTATATATTTGGATAATAGTTATACAAAAACTATTTATATTATTATTTTAAAAAAAACTATTAAACCCGGTTCGACCCGGTCGGACCACATTGACCCATGATCCAAAAGTATTTCCGGTTGGTCGCGGATCCGGTTTTCAAAACATTGTTGTGAGGCGAATGGACCATAAGACTACTCGGTCTTCATGAAAATGTTTCTTTTTAAGATAACGAATCCGTTTTAAAAATTTAGTCCGAAATAATAATTTATTCTATAACAACATCATGATAACCATTAGTACGAAATACGTTTGATCGTGAAATAAATTGTTTGAAAATGATTAATCTTGATCAATCTTACTCTTGGCATCTAAATGATTAATTTTGATCAATCTAACTCTTGGCATCTAAATCAAGTTTTCCAAAAAATTATATTGTAGTTGAGTTGCCGTAGAAAATGTTTTTATTGAAAATTGTCTAAAACACTTAGAAAAAGAGAGAGACATATGTTGTATGGAAATTCTCACGTTTCACGTTTTGGAATCGACATTCGAATTGGAATCTATTAGAATCTTTCGAAAATGTCGCAGAAGGGTGATTCCAAAAATTTCTAATTTGGAAGCATTGTAGAAGCATCTGATTTCATTAGAATCGCGACAGAAGTTTATTTTTATTTTTGGAAACATAGAGAAAACAACCGTAGAAAACTTGAAAACGGTTTTGTTATTTTTATAATTTAGAAGCAAAAATAAAACCTAAGGAAACCATTTTGATGCATTGGGTCATGTGATTAATATTGAAAGACTTGAGTTTGTTGATCTTTTTCATGAAAGCGGTTTTGTTTGATGGAGCAAATGGAAACAAACATGAAGATGATGGTCAAAATCCTTAATTTTATCATTATGATTTTTTTTTTTGAAATCTAAGTTAGATATGTTTAATATGGTTTAATCTTTAATGGTTGGTATTACTATTAATAATAATAATAATATATGGTAAAATGCTTCCAAAACCTAACCGGTTTCTATTTTTTTCAAAAAATAGTTTTCAAAAGTTTTGCTTCCGCGTACTCGTTTCCGATTCCATGTAAAAAATAGAGATTCCATTAGACTAAGGCAAAAACCCTTTAAAAGGAAGACATCCAAAAAGGTTGTTGGAGGAAATGGAACCAACTGATGCAAATCAATCTTCGAGTTGTCCATTGATGGCTTCCGAGGTGATGCGGTCACCGAGCTATAAGAAAAGTCATCTAGTACAATATATGATTGGAAACGATGCTCTTTTGTGACCCTCTAGCTATTTCACTAGCTATGCGTGAAGAAGACTGAAGGCTTTGGCTTCCAAAACTGATTTAGCTTTTGGTAAAAATGATGAACTAGTATGCACTAATCAGTTCATGTATATATTTTTGTATAAAATTTAAGTAAATTTGTATACACTAGTCACCAGTTAGTCCATGTATGTATCGTAATAACAGATGGACATAATTCACGCATGATCCTTTTTTCACAGACTTTATAATTCATTTTTCGTATCGAACAATGGAAGGGTAATATGATTCAACCATGGTCCATGGACCCATCTGCACACGGTAATCGAATCAATCACTATTCGGATTTTTTTCTTCCCCACCAACTTATTATTCCGAATTAAATATGTAACTCAGTATGTCTTACGCGCTCATATTTTAAAATTACAAATTCTATGCGCAATTTTTTGGATGAGTCTAAATGTCTAATGGTGGAATGTAAACATTGGAATATAGGCCCTAAATGGTGTAGGTATAATGGTTCTACTATAGGTATAACCATTCTACTTACATCATTCGTTTAATGGTTCTACTGTTAGTATAATAGTTCTACTGTCAGTTTAATGGTTCCACCATTTTTTTTTGTCTCTAGAATGATTCTACCATTGGTATAATGGTAGAATCATGGTTCTACTATTAGTATAATAGTTCTACTGTCAGTTTAATGGTTCCACCATTTTTTTTTGTCTCTAGAATGATTCTACCATTGGTATAATGGTTCTACTGATACCATTTAACTTTCATTTATTCTGCCATAAATTTAATTATTCTGCCATAAATTTAATCATTCTACTGTTACCATTTAGAGTCATAAATACAAATATAAAGTTAATGGTTCAGAGTAGACAAAACCTTGGTTTGATGCATGAATGGAATTATGGATCTCACATGTGTCAAAAAGTAACTAACTTAAGAAATTAAAATTATTAGGTAATTGTTTAATTAGTGATTGAACGTGCCGGGAAAAAGAACAAAGGAGGAGACTTTGGATATTTTGATGGTCAAGGTGGGGACATTGGAGACATAGGGATCAAAGCGTGTCCCGCGTTGACAAAATCTCATTTACATGGTGCGCATCATTATGATACACTAAAAACATTCAAAACACATGTTAAATTAATGTCATGAATCATGAAATTTAGGCTTCGAAAAGAAATAATCCAGGATTATCCTCGCTCTTCTAAACTAGTTAAGTCGGAGGAAGAAATAGAATAATAACAAATTCTATATAAATAAATACAAATACTCATATCTTATTATATAAAAGAAAGCCGGTCGACGAGAGCGCGACATGTAAATAAAATTGTAATTCACGAGATCGTCACATGTGTCTAATATTGATTGAGATGATGACATGTGTTAATATTAAAATTAATTACAAAAAAAAATTAAAAATGGAAAATTAACTATGTAATTCTTAAATAACTAATCAAATAGTAAAAAGAAAATTTTCTGATAGTCCGAACTAATTTGAATAACATGAAAATTTCTATTATAGTTTAAACTATGGTGCAAACTAATTATAAAAAGAAACATAGAACAAAATCGGAGAATCAAAATCGTAAAAAACAAAAAGTATAGAGAATAAAAATTGAAAACCCGTAGCTTAGACAATATATGTTGTAGAAAAACCAAAAAACATTAAGAGAATGAAAAAAAAATACAAATGATAAAAGAAAAGAGGATATATAAACTGAAAAACAAAAATATAAATTGAAGGGTATGAAAATTTATATTTAAAAGTCTAAGATATGTATAGCCATTTCAAATATCGTACAAATCTATAAAGCACATTTTCAATATAATTATTGAATAAAAAAAATGAAAATTTGACTTAAGAAAATATTGGTACTTTCAAATAAAAAAAAAGAAGCAAATTGCATAAAATTAAAATTATATAAGCTACAAAGATAATAAAAATATCATTGCTATTAAATAATTTATAGGTTTTATGAGATTGTTTACATGAAGTTTATTATATCCTAATTTAACTCTACATTATTTGAAGAATACATATTCATTATGGGTAAGAATATAGTAATTTGGTTTTTTGTTATTAAGAATATGAGTTGAATTACACTTATATTTTTAGGATCCGTATGAGATGAATTAGAACATGAAAATGTAGATAAAAATTGATATCTAAAGATTAAAGATGTGTATTTTATTGTATATTGATATATTTTAGTATTTCAAAGGTTATTAAATAAAACTTAGATATTTATTTCAATAATGTTCAATATGATTACCCGCGTATCAACGCGGGTCCTAACCTAGTATATATATACATATTTGTTATTATTCCGTCTATCAAATTTTGTTCGTTCTGATATATTTCACCTTTATATAGATCCTAAATCAAATTTAATTGAGTTTTTTCTTCTAATTTCTAGTCCAGAAATATATCATTTCTTTTGTAAATCTAGAAAACGGACTGCTAAAGACATTACTAAGTTCAGAAAAAGCTTTTGCTCTATGATTAATAATCATCCTAGGTTTATAAAATGTTACAACAATTTTTATACCCAAATTTTTAACATATACAATTCAAACTATATGTAGTTGAAAATCATATTAAAATATCTCTAAAATTTGCCGAGCTAGACCAATGTTGATCCATGCCCTGAGAACTAGCAAACCAGACTGAGTGGATGATAATACACTAAAAAGAGGGTTCTCTCTAGAAACGAACAAAGACTGCAAAGAGAGTATCATAAGTAACAAGAACATTAATAATTAGAATCACATGAGCGTCTAGTCAATCAGACATGGCTGAAAAAAGGAAATAATTCTACAAACAACAATCAAATTAAGAAGAAAAATGATTTAGCTTGCATTTCATACACAAATTACGATAAAAAGGTGTTTCCGCGAATTTAGCATAAACAAATATTTGTTTTAGTGAATCACCTATCGGCAAACACTTGTTTAGTTTTAATTGCCCTCTCATACTGGCTGTAAAAGCTTTTAGACCCGATGCTACAATGATCTGAAAATTTGATGGATAAAGGCCACCTTCCACGAATCTCCTCCGAATACCTTAATTATTATCAAAAAATGTTATCCTATAGAGAAAAACTTTTGATGATTAGTCTGTTGGCCTCAAGAAGCTTAACCAAACCTAATACACCATATGTAACTAAGCCTAACCTTCTGAGATATTTTGGTACCTCTTAAACGACAATAAACTGTAAAAAATTACAGTTATCCATGTTAACTTTAACATGTTTTATCTTCTTTCACTTTTATGTGGTATAACCATATAATTTCATGATATAACTCTATATTCAACTGTTTTAATATGATTTTTTCCTATTTATTTAGTAACTTAATACAATTTCGTGGTAGTTTTATGATCAAAACTTGATAACAACAGATCAAGCAGAACATTGTGGGCCTTATCATACTATTTGGCCTTGCTCTATTTTTCAATTTAAAATGAATCCTTTATCTCAAACAGTCTAAATAGAAACCAACAGTTGATATTTACAAACCGTGAATACCTTTCCAACTTATTAGCTATATATAAGCAACAAAGTACATGCGGACATCATGACATTTTTCATTCATATGACGTGATAACCAAAACCAACCATTAAATCTTGAAATGCCTTTCTTAATTACATTGTACGTTTGATATAAAATAATTTAATTAAAACAAGACATTGGCTGTAATCCTCTATCTAATCTGGTTTTAAATAGCTTAGAAAAGGTAGGAACATCATGCAGATCATAAGATGATGGTTCCTCATGTTTCTAACATTTCTATGTTCTTCATAACCACCCTCACTATTTTCATCATATCGACCACAATGGCAGGACCTTCTCTCTCTACTTCCAAATCTCCACCTCAAGATTTAGAGTCTCCCTATACGGTGAATTCCAAGAGCTTTTTACCAAAGTTATATGGCGATTACGGGTTTTGGAACCCGTGCCCGGTTTATGGAGGAGGTTACCCTTATCCCGGACCAGTTCCTCATGGAAGTCTAGATGCTACGCAGAGACATAAGAAGCCGGAAGGATGTTAGATATGTTCTTCAACTTTGCTATACTTATTGGTAAAGCTTTTTTTGGGTCTAAATGTGGGTAAAGCTTTTGATATAGGTGTTCTTATATAAGCTAGTGCTTGTTTATTTTCTGGATATATATGAATAATGTCTTCATTTGTGTTTCTAATAGATATAAATGTATGATCTTGTTCCACTCTCCACAACCATGCATGTGTAATATAATTAATCATAAGAACGTGTCATTGTTCAAACAGATGATCAAGAATCATTCCTTTAAAGAAACGATATGGGGCATATATAATATGGAAATTTTGCAAAGGAAAAAAAAATCAATCTATTGGGCTTTCACCTAAAAAAACTAATTTGCGGGTTTAGTTCTAACTGCACTTCCATCAAATTTTATCTAACATATATTAGAAAATCGATAAAATATGCGGGTTTAGTTCATAAACAACAAAGAGATTTTCTTTATTCCAAAAATTAAAATTGGATCTAAACATCAACATAAACCTACTGTCCGAACCCAAAGTACCCTAGGTTCATAGTCACTACAAGAAAACAAGCGGTATTCCGACGGCCATAACCGTCAGAATTCCGTCGGAATAGACCCGTTTCCGACGGATTTCCGACGGTTTTGGTCCGTCGTTTCTATCTCGTCGGAAATTAAAATTCGTCGGAAATCCGTCGATCAGTTGCGACAGAACTCCGACGGAAAACGGATAGCCGGATTCCGTCGATCTTTGGTCGATATAACGTCGGAAGCACAATAGGCGACGGAATTCTGACGGTTTTGGAGATCCGACGGCTTCCAACGGATTTCCGACGAACAGGTAAATCCGACGGAATACCGACGGACAAAGGCACCGACGGAATTCCGACGGACAAAGGCACCGACGGAATTCCGACGGACAAAGGCACCGACGGAATGCGTAATTTTTTAAAAAACAATAATAATAATTAAATAATTTAAAATAAATAAAATATAATAAAACATTTAAAAATAAATTATTAATTTAAAATAAAAACTGATTAAATTAAAAAAAATTTTAAAAGTATTTTAAAGTTTTACATTAAATTTTAAAACTACAAAAGGCCTAATCCGGCCTACGAGTACTGAAGAAGTCGTTCATCTTCTGTTCCAACGCTCGAAATCGGTCGTCGGCCTCCGCCTTATCTTTCCCTCTCGCTTCCTCCACTGCCCTAAGCCGCTCGGTCAGCTCTCGGTTTTTTGTCACCAAACGGCTACCATCCCCATATCGAACCGACGAAGACGAGCAACTATCTTCAGGGAGGCCGTATACACGGCCTCTGGTCTTGGGAGTCACCTACGATAAAAAAGAAATTAAATCTTATAACTTAGTTGTATTAAAAGTTAATTTGAGATTTGTTTAAAAGTGACACGGTTACTAACCTCGTAGGTAAACTCGTTGATCTTCTCGACTGGAACTTCGGTGGGTGCCGGAGTTCCTTCTTCGATCGGTTGCGATTGGAGGTACTGCTCCTGCCGCCTCTCCACGCTTTCCACGATTTCACGAGCAATCGGATCTTGAATTTCACCGGTCTTCTTGTTGGTGTGCGTAGCTTTGATCAAATCAAGATGCGAAAGAAACACACCGGTCTCGTGAAACTGTTAACATATACAATTTCGTTAGCGAATTAAAAAAATTATGAATTATTAAAAAAATTACCATTTTATCAGCAACTGACGCCTTGCTCGTTGCTCTGAGGTTGTGGGTCACCGGTTCCTTCCCCTTCCGGTTGCTATTGCGGTTACTTGAGTTTTTCTCCGAGGCCGCCCGAGTTTCCTCCCATTCCCAATGTGCAAGAAGTCCAGCCCATAATGTTTCTTTTTGTTTCAAAACTCGAGGCACCTTCCCGTATTTGTACCACGACTCCTTCCACTCGTTCATCTTCAACGAATACTTCCTCCCAGCCTTTTCGTCAAATTTCTTACGGACCAACGAAGTGAGCGGTGGGTCCCACGTAAATTTTTGCTGAAAAAACCACATTCCCGCATTAGTAATTAAAATGTGAGTCATATAAGAAATATATTTAAAAATTAGAAAATAAAATCATACCGCAAATTGCCGGAACCAAGTGTCCCGGTCCTCCACTGGCATATCACTGTATGTGGGATACGGTTTAGTTATCAAGCAATTAATAGTTGCATTGATAGAACTCGTAATCCCGTTTCCCGAGTATTGGAACCTAATATAATATTTAGTTAAATATTTTAATAAATTAATTTAATCCAATACATATTTAAATAAGACTTACCAGGTCGTGTTAGGTGGAGTGTCTGGATCTAGACGAGTCAACGTATCACGTCCGGGTTGCGACACAAACTCCTCGATGCTCATGACCGTGGGAGCTGAGCCGGATGTACCCGACGGCTGAGACATGTGTGGGGTCTCTAATCCAACATTACTGTCGGGGATATGCGTCTGACTCGCACTCCGACCTCCCGTACTGGAAGTCCTAGAGTGATGATATCGCGGATAGTCCCTACGATTTTCAAAATTCTAAGATTTTGAGATTTCGGGATTTATAGAATTTGGAATTTATAGGAATTAGGTTTTGTTGGGAAATTGACATTTATAATTTGAAATTTTTTATTAATGTTAATAAATTTTTAAATTTGAAGGATTTAAAGGTTTAAATTGTTAAATTTTAAAATTTAAGATTTAAATTGTTAAAGTTATAAATTTTTAAATTTAAAGGATTTAAAGGATTTAAAGTTTTAAATTTTATTAATTTGAAATAGTTTAAAATTTTTTAAAGGTTTAAATTGTTTTATTAATATTATATAATTTTTAAATTTTAATGATTTTAGATGATTTTCTTAAAATATTCTATATAGGATATTTAAAAATTTAAAATTTTACATATTAATCATACATTAAAATTTAAAAAATCCCTAAAAATCACAAAAACATATGAAAATCAAATTCTTAAAATTGGGAATATTTATAAAATTAGAATTGTCAAAAAATCCCTAAATTGGTAAATTACTAAAATTATCAAAATACCTAAATCTCAAAATCTCTAAAATTATAGTTAGATAGTATTCTAAACTTTGTGCGAACTAGTACGTATATTTACAAAATAGTTATCTTTTACAAAATATTTCCGAGAATTTGTAAATTGTAATAAATCACCAAAATTATTAAATCTACAAATTCATGAAGTTTTCTTATAATAACTATAATATTATTATTTTAAATTCGCCTAAAATTGTTATAAAATTTTTTAAAATGTTTCACAATTTCATTAAAATTTCTATAATAATCGTTTTAATTCCTAAAAACAAAACATATATAATTCCCTTACTTTATAAATTTATAAAAATATAATTATAAAAATTTATAAATCCATAATTCCCTAAATCCCTAAATCCCTAATTTCCAAATTTCTAATATCCCTAAATCCCTAAATTTATAAATCCCTAAACTCCTAAATTTCTAAATTTCTACAATTCTGATATTCAATTTCTAAAAATCCACAAATTCACAAGAACAATTTCTAAAAATCCACAAATTTTCATAAGAACACAAACACAACTTACATTGACTTAGGGAGTGGCGACGGATTTGGACGGTGGCTCGGCGATTCCGGCGACTGAGAGGCGAATTCCGGCGACTGAGCAGCGACTCCGGCGACCGAACGGCGTTTCCGACGGTGGAGAAAAGAAATCCGGCGGTGGGGAGAAGAAATCCGGCGATTCCGGTGGTGGAGAGGAGATTTCCGACGGTGGAGAGGACAAATAGGACGATTCTGGCGGTAGGGATGCGAAATCAGGCGATAAGTGTCGAAATCCGGCGATGGGTCGGAATTTTGTTTCGGTTTTGCTAAGTGTCGGGGAAGAGAAAGAGTTCTGGGATTTATAACAGTGGTTCGACGGGATTCCGACAGAATTCCGACGGAAAAGGAATCTCTCGCTTTGTCATCAAAACCAAAGTTTTTCCGCGGTATTAGGTTAATCCGTCGTAAATCCGTCTTAAATTTGTGACGGATTTCCGACGGCCTACGAATTTATATTTATTGTTTTCAAAATTAATAAAAGAAAATAAATAAAAACCGTAAGCCGTCGGAATTCCGTCTCAAATTTAAGACGGATTTCCGACGGATTCCGTATTTTATTTATTTTCCGCCTAAATAAATTGTTTATTTCATAAATTTTATAATAAAAATCAACATCCGTCGGAATTCCGTCTTAATTTCCGACGGAATTTCGACGGATGTTGATTTTCATTACCTATTTTTAAGGTTTTACGCCGAAATAAATTATTTTAATAAAAAAAAACTCCTGTCGGAATACCGTCGGAAATTAAGACGGAATTCCGACGGGTGTTTATTTTTATTACATATATTTAATTTTTCTGGCTGTAACAAATACTTGAAATAAAATTCCGTCAACAATGTGAACGAGTTAGAGATTTATTAAAAGGAAGACAACATAGATATAACTTGTGAGCTTCACGAGCTTGGCTCTTCGATTGGCAGAACGATTGAAGGTAATTTTGATTTGGTGAATTTTCACTATATAGAAAAAATAACCATATGAAAATTGGCTTTAATCGTTCTGCCAATCGAAGTGCCAAACCCGTGAATCCCACAAGTTCTATCTATGTTGCCTTGGTTTTCATAAATCTTACACCTACCAACAAAATAGTAAATATTACACCTACCAACATTATGCGGATAAACTCGTACAATAGATAGTAGGAAATTATTTAACATAAAAGCAACATAAAGCCGTAACCATAAAATAATTCTTAATCATGGACGAGTTAGATACTTATTCTTCATCGGAGTCTGGAACTGTTTCATATTCGTACCCAGTAATTCCTTCATCTTCCTCCTCGATGGTGTATACTTCCGTTGGCTGGTATTCAGCAATCATCGTATTAGCACCGATTATCTGTTTGAAAAATGAATTTAGTTAACCATTCCCAAAAATATTTATAAACGTATGGTGTATGTACCTTAACAATGTTCCGCTCTGTGAAGTTTAGGTACTTTGGGTTCCTATCAAAACGGCAAACGGTAACATTCTTCAGGGTTCCCACTTACTCGTGGGAATTTGATACGTGCTCACCAATCCATAAAGAAGATTCCACATCAACAATAGTGCCTGACAGCCAGTGCACGCCAAAAATCCACCATATTTACGATAGGCAGCCACAATGTCATGATCATAAGCGGGTTATCGAAGCCGAACAACTATGTCAATTGATGGAAAAGTCAGATACTTACGGTGCAAGTACTTCAAACGTATGTAAGGATCAATACTATGGTTATGAATTCGCCCAAAGCGCAGAAAAGCCAAACTTAAATTTAGATGTTGATGCAATCAAAAGTGAATTATGCGACGAATTTATAGATTCTCCACCAAAGGATCATTACTATGATTTCGAATTCTCCCAAAGCCCAGACAAGCCAAACATAAATGTAGATGTTGATGCAATCAAAAGCGAATTATGCGACGGATTTGTAGATTCTCCACAAAAGAAAAAAAGGGAAAGAACATCACTAAATAGTTATAACAAATGGTAAATTCGGAGTGGAAACCGACATATGATTGTAAAATGAGGAGTTTATTATGTACTTGTACCATAACCGTTGTGTGTTAAAAATTTGCAAGTCTCTAATGTACCTGTTTAAGAATGTCTTTTAAATTTTATGTTTCATTAAATGTAACGTTTTATTGGAGTTGCAATACCAATATTTATCGTTAATTAGTTATCGAACATGACTATATATATAGTATTAAATAATATGATTTACAAGATTTGTCCACAGAAGAAATGATTAAGCTTCCTTTATTTGTTTTTTATTTGTCTGTTGTAATACTCAGATTGTCTTCCACAATCGGTTTTGTTAAAGAAATTAAAAATATTATAGGGAACACACAAATGTGAGAGAACAACATGAATAAGCAAACATTTATTCACAAATTATTATTCTGAATCTCCGGAGGAACCTTCACTAGGGATGGAGTCTGAATCGTCGTCAAATTCTCAACGTGTTTCCTCTTCGTCTGAATGCACTAGATAATCCCCGACATGTGTGACATCAATGACAAGGTCAATGTTATCCATCTCCTCAACATGTGACATTTGTACACTTCTCGATGGGTGTAGAGCATCATGTTCTGGAACTCCATAGATTTTTCCTCTCGGGTTTATTGGAGTTACTGTGATCAACGGATCTGTACGGTAGGCAACTCGAGGATATGGAATGTAGCAAACCTATTAATAATTAGTGGATATTGTTAATATACATGAACAAGAAACCTTAACTATGAGTACGTAGCTAAACATATTAGTGTATTGATACCTGGTCTGCTTGAGACGCAAGAATAAATGGATCGTAATACTGTAGCTTCCGGCTTGAATTTATGGAAATAACACCAAGAGGGTCAACGCGAACCCCTCGACCATTGGATGGATCATACTAATCGCACATAAACACAATGCACCTCAAGTCCAACATTCCTGGATAATGGATTTCCAAGATTTTGTTTAAAATCCTATAGTACATGGTATCACCTGACTTCGCCGAAATACCATAGTTCGAAGTTGACCTTTGACGTCCCTCCTTATGAAGTCCGGAACAAATATCCCCTAGTGCAAAAGTTGGGATATGAAGTCGCGAAACCCTGAACAAACTCCACTAACCGTGTCGGGAGTGATTGGCCACTTGCTAAACTTTTGGAAACCTAAAAAACGATATAAGTAAGATATCAGTAACATATGAACATGAAAACCTGGAAAAGTAAGAGTAAGTAATTATATTAAACTTACATAACATTTCAACCACCCTGGAAATTCTTCATCTTTCAAGACAGCAAGTTCGGCATCTGTATTATCAGAATGGTAATCACGTGCGAGAGACATGTAGATCCTGTAACAGAACAGTCGTTAGTAGATGAAGACAAATAATTCTATAAATTTTGTATAATAACTGATATACCTTTCGTACTCCAAAATTTCGTCACAGTTTCTGAGGATATACGTATGCAAATGTGTAACCTCTTGTGGTGATAGTTTGCGTTTCTTTCTTTTTCCACTTGCTCGACCAACTTGGGCAAACAACACAGGAACAACCACGGCATAGACTGCTTTCTCACCTCTATCATCATGTCGAGCAGGACGTCTCGCCTTAGTATGAACTTGCGATGGAAAGTAATATTCGGCAAAGTGTGAGACTTCCTCGTTTAGGCTTTGTGCAACAATAGATCCCTCAACCTTGCTCAAATTTTTAACCTTTTTCTTCAGGTGGAACATGTAACGCTCGAACGGATATATTCATCGGTATTGAACAGGGCCTCCTAAGGCTACTTCTCGTGGGAGGTGAATAGGAAGATGTTCCATAACGTCAAAAAAAGACGGTGGAAATATCTTTTCAAGATTACAAAGGAGAACCGGGATATTAGACTCTAAGTTACGTATCCCGTGGACTGTAAGCGTTCTTGAACATAAATCTTGGAAGAATGCACCAACGCTTGTAAACGAAAAATAAACAAGTTAATTAGTACATATATAGTAATATTAAGGTAGGAAGAAACTAATGGGAGTAAGAAATATACCTCCAATTGCTTGGTGGATTGGTTTTGGAAGAAGATATGCAAATACAAATGGAAGAAGACGCTGCATCACGGCATGACAATCATGACTCTTCATTCTTATAAACTTCCCTTCCGTCGAATCCACGCAATTACGTAGACTAGATGCGTAGCCGTCTGGAAATTTTACAAATTTTTTGAACTATTCAAAAAATACTTCTTTCTGCCCAGCGTCTAACCGGTACGCAGACATCGACAATCTACCATTAGAAACATGAAGAGATGACCTCGAACAAGTCAATGGCAAGTCCAATCTAGACTTTCAGTTGTCTTTGGTCTTTCCTGGGACGTTTAAGATGGTGTTCTTGATGTTGTCAAAGAAATTCTTTTCAACATGCATGACATCTAGATTATGCCGCAGTAGATGGTCTTTCCAGTAAGCCAAATTCTAAAAAATACTCTTCTTGTGCCAATTGTGATATTCCCCACAACCGTCGACGGGGTGATGGCCATTACCCCCACATTCAGGAGTTTGCTCTGCACCAAAATTTCGTAAATGTTCCAATATGCTGCTACCATCTATCTCAGGAGGTGGACCATGTAACACTTGTACATTCTTCCTGAAATATCTTCTAGAACGACGATATGGATGATTTGCCGGTAAAAACACCTATGGTAATCAAACCATGAAGTCTTTCTTCCGTGCTGCATTTGGAATGCCTAAGTATTGTCTTTGCAATAAGGACATTCCAATCTTCTATGCGTTGTCCATCTAGATAACATATCGTATGCCGGAAAATCGCATATGGTCCACATAAGAACCGCATGCATTTTAAAATGCTGGTGGATTGAAACATCAAATGCCTCAACACCATGCTCCCACAACATCTGCAACTCACACATCAATGGTTGGAGGAATACATCGAGTAACCGTCTTGGATGATCTGGCCCGGGAACTAGAATTGAGAGAAACAAGAACTCTTTCCGCATGCACATAGAAGAAGGCAAATTGTAAGGTGTTACGATGACCGGCCACAATGAATATTTTCTTCCATGCTTTCCATATGGGTTGAAACCATCGGTGGATAATTCTAGGTATACATTCCGTCGTTCATATGCAAAATCTGGATATACAGATTGTAAGTGTTTCCACGCTACTGCGTCAGAAGGATGCGTGATATCTCCATCTTGACTATGCTCTGCATGCCATCTCATAGCCTTAGCTGTGCGGTTTAATTCGTACAGCTTCTTCAACCTCTCCGTTAAGGGTAAATACCACATCCGTTTGAATGGAATCTTCATCCTCCCACTTGTGTCCTGGAACTTTGGTTTGCGGCAAAATTTACATTTATTTCGGTTCTTGTCTTCTCTCCAGTATATCATACAGTTGCCGATGCACACATCTGTAACCTGGTAGGGGAAACCAAGACCGGCAACAAGTTTTTGGACCTCGTAGTATGATCCGGGGGACAAATTATCTTCTGGCAAAAGATCTTTCACGAACTCGGCGAATGCATCAACACATTCTTCGGACAAATTGTGATTAGTCTTTATATTCATCATCCTAGTAGCAGACGATAACGGTGAATGACCTTCCCTACAACCGCTGTATAGTGGTTGGTTCGATGCGTCTACCATATCAAAATACCTTTGAGATTCTAAATTAGGTTCTTCTACCCTATCTCCCTCATAAACACCCGACTGCAAATTCTCTCTGTACGCATCGTTAACCATCTGAACCGTACCTACACCAACATCTACTTCTGTTGTACGTTCTCCTACGCTATCCCCGAAATAAGGTACATTATTACTAGTACTACCATATTCATAATTGCTTTCTCCATGTAAAAACCAAACCTTATATCCCGGCCTAATACCATATCTATATAAGTGAGTCCAAACATTATGAACCACAACACTAATTCTATTACAGCAATTAGAACAAGGACATTTGATATCCTGACCTTTTTTTACTGCATCTACATTACTGGGTAAATTCATGAACTCGCATATACCTTGAGCGTACTCGTTCCTTAATAAGTCCTAGCCCACATCCATCATTGGCTCGTCCATCCATGCCCGAAAATATGAACTCATCTTTATAATTTTTTTTTTGTTTCTCGATATTTTGTTATGATGGAATGAAGAATTCTGCAAACTTATGTAGAACGGATTTCCGTCGGGAATCCGTTGGAATTCCATCAATACCTCCAACATAACACCCCACCAATCCCATCGTCCACCGCAGACGATATGGCAACCACTCAAACTTTGCCGACATCGGAAACCGTCGGAATTCAGTCGGAATACCGTCACTAATTCTGAAGGATTTAGGCCATCGGAAATACGTCCGTACACGCTGACCAATCAAACTTTGCCGACATCCGAAAGTCCAAATTTCGTCGGTAATCTGTCGGAATTCCGTCGGAATATAACGGCAGATCGTAGCCGTCTGTCTTTCGTCGGTGATTTCCGACGGAATTCCGACGAAATACCGACCGTATGGATTGCCGTCGGAATTCCGTTAATTTTTTCCGACGGAATTTCGACGGATTCACTTTGGTCGGCAGGTCGTCGGAATTCTGTCAGAATGTGCCGACGGATTTCCGTCGGAATATCGCATGTTTTCTTGTAGTGAGTTGAAGAATAAAGGCCGGATCATATATTGTCTCTACGAGCATTGTTTCAGCACAAGGCCGAGCAAAGACGGAGACGAACAGTTGAACGTGTTCAGTTTCTCACCTCTTGTAGAGCATATCAAATGCACGGTCTTCCCCGCTTGTTCGTAATCTACAATACGAGGAAGTAACCAAAGCCATCTCCAAAGAGCTCACCTCTTTTGGTATCTTAATAAGACTGACATCACTGGGACGTAAATAAATCGAATCTTTTCAAGAACTTTGAAATGGATTGAATAGTTACATCGATAGGAAAAAAATATGCGAGATCGGACTAGATTGGTGTGCCATATGCAATAACAGTGCACTCGGAAACATCAATGACAATCAAAGAAAGAGCCAGCATAAACCAAGTCCGAGTCAGCTTGAAAAAGACGGCCTCTCTCGTGAGCTCACTCGCTAAGGGAAAGATGACATGGCGACGATACATCTCGCGCAACCGGTTATCTTCGCGCAATCGCCTAGCTCAAGACATGTGTTATCTTTGAACAATTTTTTGTTGGGTCTGTCTACTCTACGTGTTAGTAGATGTTAAACTGTGATTTTACGGGTTTTATCAATGTTTTGAAAACCGGACCGGCGACCGAACTGGAAATACTTTTGCCTCATGGGTCAATGTGGTCCGACCGGGTCGAACTGGGTTTAATAATTTTTTTAAAATAATAATATAAATAGTTTTTGTATAACTATAATATCCAAATATATAATATAGTTTTTGAATAAACATATATTTTAAAAAATTAAGAAAATCATTTTAATGACAAAAAAACTATCCAAAGACAAAATTTAATGAGAAATAGTTAAGTTTATATGTAAAAAAAAATAAAAACATTAAACCATAACAAAAATTAACTAAATTCAAAACTTTTTTTTTTGTGGATAACTCAATTCAAAACTAGTATTTAAATCTATAAATTTTAATCATAAAAAAATTTAAATATGGAAAAAATGGAAATTTACAACAAAAAAAAAAAAACATCAGACCCGGGTCAACCCAACCCGGCCGGTTCACGGTTGAACCCGGTCCGACCCCCGGTCCGGTTTTCAAAACACTGGGTTTTATTGATTTAGCTATTTACCAAGTTAAAACTCTAGGTAACTCTGTTTTTGTTCACTTATATAAAAACGTTTATGATGAGTTTATAACCAAATTTAATCACCCCTATCTAGAAAAATAATTATTACTCTCTCTATTTTAAAATAGTTGTCATTCTATATTGTTTCACACATATTATGAAAATATATTAAAAATTCTATTATACCTTTGAAAATGAAGTTGACCTTTAATATTTTTCATAAGATTTGAGTTTAAATTTGATATTTAAAGCCAAAATTTACATTGCAACTAAAAACGATAACTAATTAGAAAAAAAAAAATTTAGTCCTAAGGACAACTATTTGGTGTGCTTTGGTGTGTTTTTTTTTATTAGGAAATTGGATTAAATTGTCCAAGTCAAATATCGATCATCTGCCTCAAACCAAAAAAGATTATTATTATATCGGTGTCGTTACTACTAAATCAACGGCAAATTAATTTAAATTAAATATAACTAATTGATTAGGATGATTCAAATTTCAAAGATTTTATTTTAAAGTCAAATTTATGGCGTGTTGACTAAATGTTACACACCGTTGACCACTTCAATGGCTTCCTTCTTCCTCATCATCTTCTTTTTCTCCTTCTCTTTCTTCGTCACTCGCCACAATTCTTTGAATTATTCCGATCAAACATGGCTTTCAATTTCTCTCACCTCGATGCTCAATCCGCCGCCGAAAAATCCGTCTCGGTGATCGGATTAGGTTACGATCTCTGCTCCGATGTTCGTCTCTCCGCTTGTAAATCCACACCAAACGGGTCGCGATTAGTCGAAATCGACCCGACCCGGAACCGTGACCTTGTCTTCCCCGGCGGGATCGTCGTCGATAACGTCTCGAGCTCGATTAAGTGCGATAAAGGCGAACGTACTCGACTTCGCTCCGATATACTCTCTTTTAACCAGGTTTTTGCTTGATTCTGGGTTTTATCTCAAGTATTCATATTTTGAGGGGAAAGAACCCTAATTTTGATTTGGGTTTTTTCGCGTTTGTGTAGATGTCGGAGAAGTTTAATCAGGATATGGGTTTATCTGGGAAGATACCATCAGGGATGTTTAATCATATGTTTGAATTGAGAGGAATTTGGCAAAAAGATGCGAGTACAGTGAAGAGTTTAGCTTATGATGGTTGGTTTATTAGCTTGTACAGTGTAGAACTTGTTAGGTCTCAAATAGCTTTACGTGATGAAGTGAAACGTGAAGTCCCTTCTTCTTGGGACTCTGCTGCACTTGCTGGGTATGTTGATTGATGATTGAAGAAATTAGGGATTTTTTTTTGGATTGAGATTGATTTTTGTGTGGGTTATGTTTATAGGTTTATTGAGAAATATGGTACACATATAGTTGTTGGAGTAACTATGGGAGGTAAAGAAGTTATTCATATGAAGCAGTTGCGTAATTCGAATCACGAGCCTGATGAAGTTCAGAAACTTTTGAAGCAATTGGCAGATCAAAGATTTTCAGTTGATTCAGTTGAAAGTGTATCTCCTGTTGCTGATTATTCCGGAAAGCCAAAGGTAAGGAGAGTCTTGAGGCGTTGTCGGTCTAGTAGCTATCTTATAATCATAGTGTAACATGAAATGTTTTGATGCAGGAGGAGAGTTCTCTTCAATGGGGAGTTCATGGATCGTTGCTTGGTACGTCGATGAAGCCGATGGTCATGCGCTCAAAGAACGAGGTCTGCTTCTTTTCAACACTAATCATTCGTTTCGTTTAAGAATTAAAACTCGGTAATTAAAGAAATGTGTTTTCTTTCAATCTCCAGGATTTGGTGAGTATTTGTGTGAGAAGAGGAGGTGTTGATATGGGACAAAGTCATGACCGATGGCTCTCAACGATTTCACAATCACCCAACGCTATATCGATGTGCTTTGTTCCTATAACTTCACTCTTGAGTGGTCTCCCAGGAACAGGGTTTCTTAGTCATGCAGTGAACTTATACCTCCGATGTGAGCATTTCGTTTATTTGCTTTTTTGTATCTTAGTTTACTCAAGGGTTTCATTCAGTTAACGAGGTTGTGTATAATGTTGTAGATAAGCCACCAATAGAGGAGTTGCATCAATTTCTTGAATTTCAACTTCCAAGGCAATGGGCTCCAGTGTATGGAGATCTCCCTCTTGGATTACGCCGCAGAAAACAAAGTTGTCCGTCTCTTCAATTCTCTTTGATAGGTCCAAAACTATACGTCAACACATCAAAGGTATACACGTGTTTTTCACAATCGTTGCTCAAGTTTAAACCTTTTGATTCTAAAAATCTGATTTATATAGGTTGATTCGGGTGAGAGACCAGTAACCGGACTACGGTTATTCCTAGAAGGGAAGAAAGGAGATCATCTTGCAATCCATTTGCAACATCTCTCTACATGTCCTCCAAGTCTCCACCTCTCCCACGACGACACCTATGAACAGATCGATGAACCATCCGAAAAAGGATATTACGAAGCTGTGAAATGGGGAATCTTCTCACACGTCTGTACATTCCCGGTTCAGTACAACGGAGCACGGTCTGATGAGGCGGCTTCTATCGTAACAAAAGCCTGGTTAGAAGTCAAAGGAATCGGGATGAGAAAAGTTCTCTTCTTGAGGCTCGGTTTCTCACTCGTTGCATCAGCTGTTACACGTAGATCGGGTTGGGATAATCTCTCAACAATTTCGCGTAAATCAGGTGTTTTCTCTATGATTAGTACGAGATTAAGCGCTGGTTTAAGTCCAAACCCTACAACAACGAAACCACAGTCTAAGATTGAAATAAACTCGGCGGTTTATCCTCGAGGGCCATCACCGCCTGTGAAACCTAAGCTCCTGAGTCTTGTGGACATGAAGGAGGTGATGAGAGGTCCAGAGGAACCACCTGGATATTGGGTTGTGACTGGAGCGAAGCTTTGTGTAGAGGCAGGGAAGATCTCAATCAAAGCTAAATACTCTTTGCTCACTGTTGTGTCCGAAGATTCGTTGGTCTGAGAGATTCATTCGGTTTGGTTGGATTCATCAGGTTGTAGTGTGGGTTTGATTTTTTTTGCAGGTTTCAGTGTGATAAGTCTCATCAGATGTTTTTGAGGTGTGAAAAATTTATTCATGTGTTGATGTAAATTGTTTCATTGTATATTTTTGATTGTTGAAGTTACTATTGCATACAGCATATTTATCTATGTAGAGCTGAACATATTTTGGATGAAATTAAATACGGTTCCAAGTTACAAATATTTACATGTTACAACTTACAAATATTGAGTTTTTTAATCAAATGAAACCACAATGTAAGTGCATTTTTGCAAATCATCAGGTAATTCAATTTCTACATTTGAGTTTAGGCTAAATCTGAAAAATCAGAGCTAAATTGTATATTGTATGCTAGAAAACTACTTCCAGGGTATAGTGTTTTCCCCTAATTTGAATTCAAATATTGAACTGTATATGTGTGATTTTTGTAGACCAAATATCTTTGACAAAACCGAGTTTCAACAAAAAATCTATCATTGTCAATTTAAAACATTCAACTCGTTTTTTTTCTCCCTATTCTACTTTTGTTAAATTCAAGTGTATTCCACATTTTCTGACTTTTATTGACAATTTCAAACCAAACACATTTCTTTATTGAAACAAAAATTGGCGCGAAACAAAACAAATGAAGAAAATAAAAAACAAAACGAAAATAGAAAGGAAAAATTGTCAAACAAATAAATCTGACAAGAGTCAAATAAATTGCCTGCCAAATTGCTGACTTTTAGGAACGATCACAATCTCTCTCCTCGACGTCGTTTTACGGCTACTACGTACAATTCCCACCGACCTTGACTTGCTCAGCCTCGTCGCCGCCGTATTCTCCACAGTAGCTAATCTTTCCTTTTCAAAAAGCATTCTGATCGTAACGACGTCGTTTGGTTCCGGTCTCACTTTACTCTGCCTCATCGCACCCACCGATCTCGATCTCAACACCAGATTCCTCCGTCGTAACGGCTCCGGAGAAACCAAAATCTCCGGGACTGTTCTCTCATCCTCCGCCGTAACATTCGATACCTTACTCTGTTTCCGACTTCCACCAACCCTAACTTCATTTCCCGGTTTCTCTTCGTTTCTTCTCCGACGTAATCGATTCCACACCGGAGATAATTTCCTAACCGTTTTCAAACACTCAACAACCCCCGACATATCCGGCCGTTTATTCGCCGTCGATCTCACACACCTCGCCGCCATAACCGCTAAAATCCGAATCACGACGGGTTTAGGTCGGTTTTTAATTTTGCGATCACAAATCGCGTCGTAATCGCCGTTTTTAATCAACGGAACCGCCCAGTCGACGATACAAGAAGGACTGTAATTCAAATCAATCGCTTCTCTTCCACTTATAATCTCAAGCAACAAAATCCCAAAACTGAAAACGTCGGTTTTAGCGGTTAGATCCGCCGGTGCTAAATACGACGGATCTAAGTAACCAAGAGTTCCCGCCGGTGGTGTAGATCTCAGACGCAGATCTTCCTCCACGTTTCCGATCAATGCGAGTCCGAAATCGGCTAATCTCGCGTTTCCGTCGCCGTCGATTAAGATATTCGACGATTTGATGTCACGGTGGATAACCGGAGTCGCGGCGGAGTGAAGTGCGTTTACGGCGATCGCGATTTGAATCGCGTTTTTGATTCTTTGGTTCCAGGTTTGATCTAAGGAAGAATGTATGTGATGGTGAAGAGTGTTGTTAGGCATGTACTCCGTAACTAAGAGCTTCGTCTTCCTCCGATGATCGATGCAGTAACCGATTAGGTTAACGATGTAACGGTGACGAATTCGTGAGAGAATCTCGATCTCGTTGTCCACGGAGGTGGAGATGATCGTGGTTCTTTTGACGGCGGCGAGGAGTTTTCCGCCGTCGAGAATAGCTTTGTAAACTCTGCCGTGGCTTCCTTTTCCGATGAAGTTTCCGGCGGAGAAGCCATTTGTTGCGGCGGCGAGTTCGTCGTATTTAAAAATCCGGAGATTAGTTGTTTGGTGAGTCGGTTTTGGTTTCGATTTCGATTTTGATTTCCAGTTGTGAGAATCGCAGATTGAAACTACGGAATCGCCATTGCAAGAGAGAAAACCCATTGTGAAGAAAGAAGCATGATTGAGATTTGAAACGAGTTTTTTGAAGAAGAAGAGTGATTACTGTTGCAAGAAAGTAAGAGAAAGACAGTGTGAAAACAATCAAAAATCGTCTTTTTGACTAACTTTATTTTCTCTTTAATTCAAAGTTGCTCAATTATTTAAATTTGGTAATTAACGTTTATCTGTGCATGAGTGTGCGTAATCATTATCCATGATTTCGGAAATTATCTAGGTATTTTTGGGTTATAATGATACACTTTTTACAAGTTAAGATCTTGGTTGCATTTATTATAGTTGCATGGGCATAAGCCGGATATGTTGGTTCATAACTGAAAGGAAATATATACTACTACTACGTAACAAATTTGCTGTGCAAGTCCTCAACTTATGGCATGTGCACCATGTCCTCAACTACGACTATACATATTTGTTTGTTTGTTCTATTTCGTATAAAAAAACAAAACAAAATTACATATTTTCACAGACATGAATTATGTTTAAAATGTTAAAAGTAACATATATTATCATGCCGGATCCTAAGAGGAAGCAAAGGAAACTCATGCTTCTGCCCCCAATTTTTTTTTTAAATTTCTTTATATATTAGCGGCCCATAAAAATACATAAAATATAATGTAGGCGAATTTGTTTTGGATGGTACATTTTAGTGGCCCCAAATTTTTTGTTTGCTTGTGACCTTCAAATAACCATGACCGACACTCTATATTATTGGCCTAGGAAATACTAGTGTAAGGGATGGTCATAAGTTGTAAAAAAAGAAAAGGGAATTATCATAACTCACAAGCTTAAATAGTCCATAATAAGGTTTTATATGCATGTATTTACTTATTTACGTAGATTTGCTTCCATTTGGGGAATCAAATGAAAAAAATAGAACATGATTGATTTATTTCCAAATATAGATACTTCTCGTTCGTTTCCGCTCATCACGCGTGGTGTTTTGGGCTTTGTATAGTGACTTCTGACTCGTTTGTGGCCCTTTTGTTTACATCAGAAAAATGTTTTTTTTCCTTTTCATATCAAGCTATAAAAGTCCAAGCACATCAAGGGACTACCATAATGCCTTCATTATTTTTTTCGCAAAATCGATTAGACAATTCGTAAATACATTTCCAAAATGGCCTAAGGTTTCGAGAGTAACATCTACCATCTTAGTCTCGCTGATGGAGACACATTCTCATTAGATTCATCTCGTTTACAAGGCTGGTCGATAGTGGGTGTGCAATCACAGTCTCTGTTTCCTTTACTTTTGAAAATGTGCTTTAATGTTGATTCTTTTTCCTACGTAAAAAACATCTACTTTTACTTTTAAAAAAGCCCTTTAACCAAAAAGACATCAAAATCTAGCGATTTGTTTTTGAGTTAATTAGGTAGATGGCAATGAAGAATAGTAAAATTAGGTGAACAGTGTTGTGATTTATTGTTGAATGTGATTAATAAAAAAATTTATTCTGATCTTGGTGAAGTTTAATGCTTTATTTAATGTATTTTTAAGACAACTTTTTGTATAGGTTTATTGTTTATTTTGGTGAATAACCAACTAGGATTATTAATCAGCTATCTAACCAATAGGCAATAGTACACACTACAAAAAAAGGTATGGTTAACATCACTTAAAATGTAGGGTTAATTAGCCAAATAGCACAAATTTCAATTATAATTAGAGAAATAACAATGTAATAAATTAATGAAGAAACTAGCAACTTTTTGACCAAAAACAAAAAAAACTAGGAACTTACATAGGGGAGATGACGATTTTAGCCTTCCCACTTTCATAATACATAAGTTTGGTGAGAGATCTTGTCTACACCATATTTTTTCGCACAAATGTAATATGTGTTTGAATTTAGAACACAAAATCACTCCCCTTTCTTCTGGGTGTATGGCAGACGTGGCTGAAGTTCAAAAGTGTGGCTTTGCTTTTCTCAAAATTGAGCAGTGTTGCATATAATTTTCGTCAAGCTTCTTGTGCCAATAAGGGTATTTTGGTCAACAATACACATTATACAAAACATTTTGAACTGAACAGTGTTTGTGGCTACTCAACTAATTATAAATTTTTTTTGTGTTACTTTTGCTAATTTCCCTAAAATGTATCAGATAAATAAATGATGCTCTTTAGAATTAGTTATTTAGAAGTGATACAAATTGTGTAGTTTAGCATCAATTAATATAATTGATGTCTTTACCGGTGTATTTGGCATCAATTCACTAAAAATAATACTAATGTATCCTTAACTTGTATCACTTAGAAAAAAATCGATACAAAATACGAATTTACCTCAATTATTTAATTGATGTGTATATTAATTATGTGTAGCATCAATTAAATAAAAGTATAAAACAATGCAAATTTTCAATCAAAAAGTGATATTAAATATATACGGTCTCATTTTCACAAAATTTGTTTGTCCCACATCGGAAACGAACCTTGGGAGAAGAAATTCTTTCCTCTACAAATTAAATTATCTATCGCAAATTGCTTTAGGTCAAATTAAGGCCCTTCAACACAATGATTATTGGTGTCTATATTGTCTTATTAATAAAATA
Organism: Draba incana; assembly: GCA_963576765.1. Taxonomy (NCBI): domain Eukaryota; kingdom Viridiplantae; phylum Streptophyta; class Magnoliopsida; order Brassicales; family Brassicaceae; genus Draba; species Draba incana. The sequence goes on from OY755206.1 coordinate 36,725,084, forward strand.
TTTGGGACACCTATGACGTTTTGCATTTACAAAAACAAATTTATTCTAAAATTTATTATATTATAAGAAATCAATGTCACATATCGAAGTTATATAACATTAGTTACTATAGATGTCACAAATATTAACATCATTTATATAACTGATATAAAAAATTTGTATCATTTTTTTAATTGACACATATTGACATCAATTATAGCAACCGATGAAAATATTTGTATCGGTCTTTAAAACCGATACAATATATTTGAATTACCACTTTCATAGTCGTTTGTATAAGTGATGAAAATTTTGTTTGCATCACTTGTAATTGATGTAAATCTACAAAATAAATGACACAATATGCCTAATTTGTTGTAGTGACACTATCTACAGCTTTCATTAGCCATAAGATCTTCAGGAATTATTTAGTTATTGAATTATAATTTGTTCTTGTTGGCTATTGGTGCCAATTTCTCTCATCTCTATTCAATTTTAAGTTTTTTTTTTTTTTTTAAAAACTCAAGTCTCTGTTTGGAACCAAATTAGATTCACCTAAATCAAAGAGCTACAATAGAAGGCGATACAATGGTAAAAACCGAGGAAAGCTTATTCAAAAATTAACTTGGATATCTATATAAATAGTGAAGTAGCAAAAACATGTGCAGACAACCTCTTAGGGTTTAATAATCAACACAAGGAAGGGTTTTAGAACTTGTAAAGAAATCTTCTTGGTTACTGCAATGGTGAGAAGAGTCATCATCCATCTACAACACAACACCAGAAACAAACAATACAAACACTCCATTAGAAATTATCGAACACAATTTATCGAGATAAAACAGAAGACAAAGCGTAAATCTTTTGACCTAAGAGACGCGACTCGATTATTATCACTTCTAAGGTTTCTATCTATAAAACGTCCTAAGGTCTCAAGTTCAAGAAAAGAAAAAAGATGCTTCATTTCAACCACCACCTTGTCTTTAAGACTGCAAGCATCGCTGACCTCTCCCCAGTAATTCATCATACATCATCATTGCAATCTGAGTGAATACAATTTTTGTATCAGTGTGATTCTTATGCTTATGACAATTGTCAATATTTCAAGCATATTCTCAATCACATTAACAAAGAACACTATCACACAAAAGCAACCCACAAATAAACCAGTTTTTCTATAACTCCAAGATTGCCTAATGATCTGTTTAGAAAAATAAAACTATAACCCCATGTTGGCAAATCAAATAAAAGACCTAACTAACTCCAAGACCAGAGGATAAATTGACTCACATCACTCTTGTTGATGGTTCTTCATCTAGTCTTGTCTAGACCTACAAAGGAAGAAAAAAAATTGATTTTTCTTAATGTATTCAAGTCATAGAATCATTGGGTTACAAAATATGTAAAAGCAATACCACAGGACAGACTCTGCTGAAGCAGTATGTTATCCTTGACTAGGTGGACTATTCTAGAAAAAAACATTATATGCCCCAAAAAAGTCTGTATATAACTTCATTTCAGATGATAAAACACCAAAATTATAAAAACATAGACCTAAAAAAATTCATACTATGACAAATCCAGACATAAGGAAAGCAGAATGAGACAACCACACAAAAAAATTTAATGATCCACACAATTTGTGCTCAAGAAAGAAAAACATAACAATTCTAAGCCTAGCACACAACAACAATAGGAGCCAACATATAACACAGGATCATTGTTATGCAACAAACTGAAGAATGCAGCCAATTGTCTAATCTATAAACATTCACCGGAAAATCTAAGACTTAACCATCGAATCAATCCATTAAAGTTCAATAAGCCTATATAAAATCAAACAACATTGTCTTTCGTTTAAAGCTTAGAATGTGCATTTCAATAACAAGTAAACTACAAATGAATACAGATCAATCAAGAGTCATGAAATTGAGTGTACCTTCGACGATCCAACCACGGCGTGAAACAGAGAGCATCGAATTGAGCAAAGCGGAAGCAGTGGCAGTGTGATAAGGGAGCATCGTCTCCACGCAACAGCTCAATTCTACCGGAGATCTTTCATTTTTCAAAGAGATTTTTGCAAAAATCAAAAACCCAGAACGAAGCTACGCTGTATAATCAGTGTTTCGAATTTACCTGAAAATGCGATTCGAAAGAGGGCTCTGTTTAGGCATACGAAACGCGGAACGAGGCGCCGATGATGATGGCATGGGTTTGGGTGCGGTGGAGAATCTAAACGCGGCGGCGGATGCTCGGCTTGCGGCGGAGCGGAGGACGGATCTAGCGGCGGACATTGAATGTGTAGGATCTTTCGATTAGGGATTTTTTTTTTTTTTTTTTTGGGGATTATTGGAGAAGAGAAGGAGATTTAGGGCTTTTGCGTAGGGTTTTGTGTAAGGGAGGAATCTAGTGTGGGTGCACTTACAGGAAGCTTAATGAAGCCGCTGCTAAAAGATAAGTGACACGTGTCACTGTTGAATTTGCAAACCGGTTAATTTTTTTTTTTTTGTTTTGTTGATAAAATCCAAAGTTTTTCAATCACAATTTCACAAGTACTAATATATTTTAAAATAAGTACGAAAATTTATTCTAGACGAAAAATAGTTTTGTGTAATGTTGTGGCCAAAAACAATAATAGGTATATATATATATATATATATAATTTTTTTTGGGGAATCAATATCTATATTATATAAAAGTTGATGCTATAGCGCTCTAAAGGCGTCTACCTAGGATTTTAGAAACCCGATTTGATTGGTCCACATCACAAGTTAACTTTTTCCCAATCCATATTTAATTTTTTAAAAGTTTTTTAAAATCAAAAGTTATTATGTAAATCTTCCATAATTATATTATGACAATAAAGAAATATTATATTTAGATATTAGGTTAATTTAGCCGACTAAAATTCCTAACCTAGGATTTTAGAAACCCGATTTGATTGGTCCACATCACAAGTTAACTTTTTCCCAATCCATATTTAATTTACTGTAGGATTTTTGATATTTGATATTTTACTGTCGAACGGATTATAAAATTTTGATGTTCTCATGCTATGTTTATTGTGTCTTCATTATTCAATATTTTTCTAATGGTTTCTTTGTTGTGTTTTGTTTGACAGGTTCGTGGAAAGATGGATTCATTACTTTAATTTGGTGTACGTAGGAAAGACGAGAGGCTAACTGTCGTCGCAGCTTCCTCCTCCAATCTCGAAGGCGTTCAAATCTACGAAGACATGGTCTTAACAAACATGAAGCATCCTCTTCTTCAGAGGTAATCGTAGTGGCAGTAGAGCCACAAGTTCCTTCGCCGAGAATAAAAAAGGGTACGGTTTGTGTTACCGCAAAGTGCAAGGATCGACTGATCAGCCGAGGAAGAGTTAAATGAGTTGATAGAGGCGCGTGAGGCAGGAATGGCGTTTATAGTGGGACATTCATACATGAGAGCGAAAATATATATCAATGAAAATATATATAATAATTTAGGGGAAAAAATTAGTTTAGCACTAGTTTATCGTTTTATTACTAGATTAGCTCTTAAAATATTTTTATTACTAACAAGTTTTATATGCCTATTTTACCCTTAAATCCTTTGTTAAGGAAAACCTTATTTACAAAAGTGTCATTACCAAAAAATCTGAAAAAAATAAAAAAATAAAAATATTTACAGTTTTGCCATATAACAGATTTACTATAATGACATGACAAACTTATTTGCAGACAGACTTATATTCTTTCAGCAACAAATTTATTTAATATTGATAGACTTAATTATTTTCAATAGATTTATTTTACTTTGACCACATATTTACTTAATTTTGACAAACTTAATTAGTTTTCAATAGATTTATTTTTACTTTGACCACAAATTTACTTTATTTTGACAAACTTAATAATTTTCCCACAGATTTATTATATTTAGGCACAAATTTTTTAAATTTTGACAGACTTAATTGGCTCTCAACAGATTTATTTCTCTTTGTCAATAAATTTATTATATTTTGACAGATTTATTTCTCTTTGACAACAAATTTATTTTATTTTGACAGATTTGTTACTATTCAACAGATTTATTTCTCCTTGACAACAAATTTATTTTATTTTGACAGATTTGTTAATATTCGATAGATTTATTTCTTTTTGCCACAGATTTATATTCGTTTGACCAAAAATTTATGTTCTTTTAGCCACAAACTAATTTAAATTGGTTAACCTAATATACTAATTTGGTTAATCCAAACCAAATTATACCATATTAACCAAACTAAACCGTCTAAACCGAAATAAACATAAAAATTAATTTAAAAACAAAAATTAGGGTTCTAATTAACCCTCACCGTGTTTTGTTATTCTGACCTTGTTCCTCTTTTGTCATCTTCTTCCTCTTGCCACTTTTTTAGCTTATTCTCATTTTTGTCACAAAAAAATATGGCACTTATTAATTTGATTTGTGGTAAATGGATTTTACAAGATAACAGGTGGTTGTTTGGTATTGATAACAAAAGAGGGAAGAAATTTATCAGAGCAAACGAAAAAATTTGTTTTGAAGATTTTGTTGGGATGGTCATTGACGAGTACAAGATTGAGAAACAACTTTACCACGTGGAATTGAGCTACATGTTTCCCAAAAAGGTATTGTTGACATTACCACGAAACACACCGCCTATAGATGTTGGAAATCGTTGGCAATTTGATGGATATTTAGAACAACTAAAAGCTGAACTGGTGCAACTTTGTGTGGAACTCAAAAAAAGAGTTTTGAAAGATGATTTGTATCTCCACAAGAATGAAAACGATGAACAAAACGATGATGAAGATGAGAGGTTTGATTACTGTGATGATTCAGACGGAGCGTCTTCAGGTGATGAATACTTTTCTCTATACGGGTTAGTCCCTGAAGAAGAAGAAAAGAAGCAAAATTCTCCAAATACAAAGACACATTCCATGTTGACGAACACTGGAAGCGAAGTAAATTCTCATGTAAAGATAGAATTATCCGCGCTTAATCTAGCTGTTGGACAACGATTCGAGACCAAAGATGCATTAGAGACAAGACTTAAGATTTTGACTGTCCTCCACCAATTTGATTATAAAGTAGACAGATCAAAACCAAAGATGTTAGTTATCAAGTGTTGGGTAGAAGGTTGTACATGGAGAGTAAGAGCGACCCCAATCAGAGATTCAAATCAGTTCACTATTCAAGTATATGTTCCAAAACATACTTGTTCTAATACCGAACGTTCTGCCCGTGCCCGACAAGCAACTCCAGACATACTTGCAAAACTATATATGGACTACGTTGGAGGTATTGATTCAAAAGTTGTTCCAAAACATGTTGGGGAAGCCTTAAATAAGAGATTTGGTGTCAAGGTTAGTATTAATAATATAACATATTTAGCTCTATGTTTCCCCTTGTCTTGATTAGTAGCACTTGGTTATAAGTTTTTCTTTTAAAAATTGTTGTTAGATGGATTATTGGAAGGCCCATCGGACACTTTTATGTGGTAGAAATCTGGTTAGTGGTTCCGCGGAGAGTGGATATTCAGAGTTGCCTACATATTTATACCAAATAAAAAGTGCTAATCCTGGAACTTTCATACGTCTTGAAGTTGATGGATGCGATAGATTTAAGTATTTATTCATTGCATTTGGTGCTAGTATTGTTGGATTTCCTTTCATGAGAAAGCTAATTGTCGTAGATGGTATGTTTCTTCAAGGAAAGTACAAAGGAACACTACTAGTCGCAACAGCTTAAGATGGAAATTTCCAAATATTTCCAATTGCTTTTGCAGTTGTTGATACCGAAAATGATGAATCATGGGAATGGTTCTTTCGGCAGCTTAGCGTTGTGATTCCTGATGATAAAGAGCTTGCAATTATTTCAGATAGGCATATAGCTATTGGAAATGCTATCAGGAAGGTTTATCCTAAGTCTAGTTGTGGAGTTTGCACATACCATCTATACAAAAATATATTGGTAAGTTTCTGAGGCAAAGAGGCATTTCGTTTGGTTAAAAAAGCAGCAAACGCTTTCAGAATGACAGATTTCAATATCTTATATGATGAGATCCAATCGTTGAATCCAAAGCTACATATTTATTTGGAAAAAGCTGATGTTCAGAAGTGGTCTCGTGTGCATTTCCCTGGTGATAGATACAACTTAACAACAACAAACATTGCAGAGTCCATCAATAGAGTCATTTCAAGTTCAAGAAGTTTGCCAATTGTACGGCTTTTGGATGTTGTCCGGTTAATGATGACAAGATGGTTTGCTGATCGGAGAACTGATGCGGGAGTATTGAAGACAAGACTCACTTGTGGGGTTGAGAAACTTTTAGAGGTAAAACTAATATCCTTTTTTTATTATTAACTTGTAACTTTACATAAGAAAAACGATGTGATGTATTTTTTTTTTCTTTTTCAGAAACGTGTACCACATGCTAAGACACTTACGGTACAAGAAATCGATAAACATCATTCACAAGTTACTAGTGGAGCATCTCTTCATATAGTTAATTTGAGCAAGAGAGAATGTAGTTATTGTCGATTTGATTTGGAGAAGATACCATGTGTGCACGCACTTGCCGCAACAAAAGCTCATAAGAAATGTCGCATCTCACTGTGTCATCGTTATTACCACAATCACTATTTGTGCAATGCATATTCTACTTCTATAATGCCAAGAAATGCTGCTTCGCCTGTTCCAGACCATGTCATCATGAAGGTGTGTTTGCGTCCGATAGTTTGTACACCGCCCGGAAGACCTAAAAAATCAAGAATGAAATCAGCACTAGAGAAAGCTACAGACAAAAAACGTCCTAGAAAAGAACATGCATGTTCTAAATGTCATCAAGCAGGTCACAATTGTAAGACATGTAAGATTTTGGTTTAATGTCTCGATGATTTTTTTTTGTTTTCTAAACATTAGTTTTTTTCTTGTTAAAGTTGAATTGCATGAAACTGAAAAATTATGAACTTGTTCGATTTTGTCTCACAATTTATTGAGCAACTAAATAATATTTGACTTTTAAGTGTTTATTCCAATATATCCCATGAACAAGGTGACAACCAATTGATTCTCTTGTTCATGACTCGTCTCAATGATATAAGTTTGGTACGATCTAATGGTCAACAATGAAAATGGAATAGTCTTGGTAAAGCATGACTCTCAAGAGGCAGTCTAAAGGTTTTTGTATTTGTTACCTTTGGACCTTGTCTTGTGTTATGAGATTTTGGTCAAGTAAGGTCACTGTGAGATCAGTTAATCAAAGACAGTAGGTCACCACCATCACTAAAGACTAACTCATTTATGCTTAAAGCCATAGCAAGAAAGAGTTATAGGTGCAGCAAGAATTTTAAAAACGAACATGCAACTTAAATATTCAGAGCATTTAATCCATTTTAAAATATTTTGTATGGAATGGATCCAAAAGCCAACTTAAAACCAGTAACAATATCATATAAGCAACCAAATTCTTATTAAAATAGCCATATATAGTAGAAAAATACGTGGAAAAAATTATGAAAATAAATGTGAAGCTTTCTAGTTACGTTTCATACGCGGCAATCCCACCTCCTCATAAATCTTAGCCGCTAGCTTTCGTCGTAGTTGCAGGATGTTGCTATCATTCAATCCTTCAAAAGTACAACCGATTGCAAGGCACTCGATGTACTTTATAGCGTACACACCACAGTCTCCGGGGTTATCATTCTGGGGGATGCTCTTCAGTCTTCATATGGCGAATTGTTTATCACTCTTCTTCCAAACACAAGTAGGCACCATCGCGTTCAAAATTGCAGGAATCATCTTCGCGAATGGTTGACATTCATTTCGAATGACTTTCTCATCACTGACTAATGTCAAAATACTGTCATAAACGTGAATGGTCTTCTTTCCAATGTCAATGTCCAAAGCAACCCAATGATTATCATTTATAAAATGGCATGCGTATATGTGATCAATATCATGAAGCCATTTCTTGTTTGTCACTGACCCCGCAAGATACGTACCGTTGAAAGAAGCCTTATACTTATCTTTCGCAGTCCACGTTTTAGCGTTGAATTCTTTGTAATCAGTTACCATCTTGTTGACAAAATATTGATCCACAAACACAATTCGTTGAGAGTGGAACGGAGATGGAACACGTAGAGATCGCTGATGGAGCATACGCATTGCACACCACATATGCTGCAAGGGCAAAAAAAAAAAAAAAACTTGGTACTAGTACGCTTTGTAAAAGCTATTGTTATACAAATTTTAAAATATTTTAATATAACCTAAGAAAACTATCGTTATAATCATGTTGGTAAAACTGAAACCTTAATTTGTAACGATTCAATTTAATCCATGTTTATCATTACTAGTATAATTCACTATTTCTTTTTGTTAAAATATAAATAACTATACTATGAGATGAAAAACCATGATACTAACCGAATTAGTCAACCATCCATAGGTAGGCGTACGCCATGCATCTCTCGGAGTTGTAAGAACATTGTAGAATTCAACACTAGAATCACTGGTTCTATCATGCTTCTCTCTACAAAGAATTTCAAGACATTATTAGACATTACCAGTAATATACACTTTATAGCCATATAAGTATGTAAAGAAGGTTGACATACTCAGCGTCTAATTGGAAAGCAAGTAAATTCTGGATTTTACTTGTGTCCATATCAGCAAATGGGTCATAAGCAGTGACTGATGGAGTTATACCTACTATAATGCGCTTCACCGTAGAATTTCCTACAAACGGAAATACCTGGCTCGGTGCTAACTTCGTTTGTCTCTTGTGTGGAGGTGTGAGAGGTTTAGTTGGTGAGACATTTCTAGATTTCTTAAGCTTTGCTGCAATCTCATCTAAACTTGTACCAACTCCTCTGAATTTCCCACGTTGTATTGGATCTGACCATATTTCTCCAGAAGTTGTATCAAGAAGATGAGGCACTTGTATTTCAGTTTTGATAACCTTTTTGTCTCCTATTTTCTTCGTGTCTGCCTTTTTCATAGTCTTAACGACACAAAATGGTAAATCATCATGTGACGTGGATTTCATTTGAACCATCCAAGACTGAAAAAACGAATTTTTCACATGAAACGAAATTATAGAAATTACCAAACGAATTCATTATAATATGGACATCACACACAAACAAGACTAGGATACTAATTTTAACGTACCATAGCTTTACTTGAGACTTCTTCATTAGCATTAGCATTGGAATTGGTGGCTTCCTTTGGTTCTTCTTGTATAGTTTTAACTTGAATCTATTCTATCTTCTTCTCAAATATAGCGAATTTCTCAGCGAAGGGAGCAAGCATAGCCTTAACCTTTGTATCAATTGTTGCATCCATACCCGACAACAACTTGGTAGCAAGGTTCATCTCTATATTATCAACTTTATCTCCCAGCGTCTTCAACATGTTAAAAATTGCATTGTTTGTCATTTCATTACCATGGCTCTACAATAAATCAAAGGCCACCAAGTGAATAAATGATGATATATTATATCATAACAATTAAATGGAAACATAACATTTGTACTTACACTAGAAGAATCTCCATGTATACTATCTTTACTAGGCTTTTTTATCTTTTGTCTTCTTCATTGTGGAATTCTCAGAATCACTCGGGATTACTTCTTTACGCTTTCTTCTTTTGCTAAATTGAGCTGCAGTTACATCTCAAGCTTCTCGATTCACACAATCATGAACTATATCATGAACCAAGTTGTCCAGTTTTTCATCTGCAACATTCTTATCCCATTTAGGCAATGTGTTGCCATCTTTATCGGGAAGAAAATGTTTCACACGCACCTGAAAAATAATTACCAAAAAAACTATAAGAAACAATTACAAAAAAAACAATATGAAATTAATAAGTACCTTATCTCCATGCGCCTTCTTCTCTTGTAATACGAAGTCATAAAACTCAAATCTCTTGCGAGATCCATGCCATGAGAGAAGAGGAACTTCTTGAGTAGCAATTTTATTCCCATATTGCTCTCCTAACCCGATAATTGACTCATATGCCCATATAAGCAAAACATGAACAAATCCTTCTATCGTATATGAGTTTTTTTCATGGTAATTGGTTCTACCCTTAATAGATTGTATTAAATTCTTACATCCAACACGACCCCATGGAAATCTTTCAAAAGCTTCAAGATCAAGTACTCGTTTTGCAACTTCCAAAGGTATTCGACTTGTTGGAGCTATGCCGTAGATTGCAATATGCAAAATACATAACCACCCAACCATTCTCCTCTTCTCGAAACTCCAATTCTTACATCTTCCTAAAACTAACCGCAACTCGTCCAAGTTAGGACCAACAAATGTACAAACATTTAATTCTCCCCAAAAATCTGTGTGATCAACATCACAAACATCCCCATCTTGGAAAGGTTCACAATTCAAACCTGTAAAGAAGCCAAATTTTATCAAAGAAAGACGAACTGGCATCCAATCAATCAACGACCAAATCTCATAATTCTTGTCGACTAACAGCTGGTGCGTTAAAAGGTAATGGACAATCTTTCCACAACATATAAATTCTTGCTCATAAAACCTAAGTATATTTCCAACAGAAGACTTAATCAATGCATCCCAAGCATCAACACCAACTCCGGTTTGAACCATTTGGAAATTTGATAAGTAAGAGTAGTAACTCATACTTGTTTTCTGACTTGGTGCTTTTCCCTTTTCGTAGAGTAGTTTTGGATAGTTACTCTTAATACTTGACGAAGCCATCTATGAATAAAAAAACATAAAAAAAACAAATGTCAGAAATAAAGAAATTGAACATAAAAGAACAAACATAACTACTCGTAAAAAACACTATAAAAAACAATGTACGAGTAATGGAGTAATGCATCTCATTCGTTCTGATTTACATTTTCTTCTTCCATATTACACTTAGGTTAGAGAGGCCAACACAAACCAAATTAAAAATAGATCCTAACTAAAATTAAGACTAACCATATACAGGAAATAACAAGAGTAGAATCTCTAACTCTGAAGCACTTTGTTAGGATCTCCAAAACAGTTTTCAATCACCTGCAATTAAAAAACATCACAATCAATGTTCTCACTTTGTTAGATAAACGTAATAAATTACAGAGACGAAACAAAGATTACTCTGTCAATCAAAGGATGGTGGTGTGATATATTAGGATTTTGGCCTCTTTTACTTATTGTTTTCTATTGTTTTTCGGTTCTTTCCCATTCTTTTTGTGTCTTCTCAGGTTCTAGGAGGCTCTCAAGCATGGATTGGAGTCATTGGGGGTCATTAGAGCGAAAGGGACGAATCTGGAGAAAAGATGACGTTTTTCATAACCGAGCACTTGCTCGGTCTGGAGCGAGCACCTGCTCGCCCGAAGACTCGAAGATCCAAGAGTCCCTGGAAACGGGACCGACCGGTCCAACCCATGGACCGACCGGTCCGGAATTGAAGAATCGAGGCCATGCTCCCTAGAAACTGGACCGACCGGTCCAACCCATGGACCGGCCGGTCTGGCCTTGAAGATTTGAAGGCCGAGACTCGCGAAAGAAAGGGGACCGATTGGTCCGGTTCCCAGATTCATCTTTAACCTATTTTTAGGTATAAATAAGCGTGGCCGCCTCTGAAAAACACATTCTGAAACATTCTGAAATAGTTCCTTTTATTCTCTTTTTCCCAGACACGTTACTTGGAGACTTCTTTGGAGATTTTATCAAGTGTTCTTCATTCCTTTGGATTTGCTTGTAATATTTGGAGAATCATTCCATAACATCTATTGAGAAGAATTCTAAATCCTTTATCTCTTTTATTATCATTATGAATTCTCTCTCGTCGATTGCTGCGTTTTTATTCTCCATGTTCGAGTAGTCCTTTAGCTAGATTAGGGAATTTCAATGGTGATTTAGGATTGATTAGTGACTGAGCCAAATAAGATAGATTATCATATGTCTTCATCAATTGGGACTCGTATTGCTTAGGCTAGCGTGGCCGCCTAGTCTATGATTTCAAGTTTAACTTATTCACGACAGTGCTCTAGGTTGCTAGATAAACCATTGGTGAGCAATTGGTGTGTAACCAACGACAGTTGATTGTTACCATCAATTGTGAACAAATTGAACCCATTCGATAATGCTTGTCAACATCTCTGAATTCATACGACAGTTTAGGCATTTAGGTTGTTAGACAAAGATATTGATGCATCACGACAGTGGGGCAATATTACTTTTATGTTTGAGTTCTAGACCGCGCTCAAATTGAATCATGAATAGTTGCTCAGTCTTTAATCCGAAATCACCGGCGAATGACCTTGATCTAGTGCTTTTCTTTATTGAATTTACATCGATTATTTTGCTGCTTTCATTGTTCCGAAATTCACCAACTCATATTTTATCTTAGCTTTAAATTAAAGTCTCATAATTTCATAGTGTAACCTTGGTCTCTGTGGATTCAATACCCCTTATATTACTGCGATTGTCTGTGCACTTGCAGAAATATTTTGGGTTAAAAATTAGCTCACACCATGGTGGCTAAAATCGGAGAAGAAATCGAGATTAACAAGTGTTCTTCTTCGCTGGGTAAATAGATGAGATAAGGTTTTTTTATTCTTATGACAATAGATGTCACAAACCTCTTCTCCGTCGGAAAAACAGAGTTTTCCGATCACAATTGAGACCAAATCGGAGAAGAAATCAATTTTGAAGAAAAGTGACTTTCGTCTATTGTTTTTGACGCCGGAGAAGAAACGTAACTGAGAAAAGGAAAACCCTAAACGTAATATTCATATATATTAGAATTAATATATGGGAAATTTTAAAACATTAGAATGGCATTATTGTGATTAAATTGAAATTTGATGGTTTAACCGACTTTTTATATGCTTGGTATTAAGTATTTTTGAATGGGTGTTACTCTAGTAATAAATCAATGAATTGGTGCTAAAACAAGTAATTTTCTCAATAATTTATCTTACTTGAAGAAGCAGCAATCCACTTTTCAAAGGTATCGAATAAATTATAAGTTATTAAACATCTCATTAACTAAATTTTTAATTCATATTTAATTTAAGTTGTTTACTTACATATATAAACACTTCATCCCCGTAACTATGATTTCTTATATATAGATGAGTTTTAGGGTTCATTCACATTGCTTTTTTTTCATCAAGCCATCATCAAGATCAAGGGTTTTGTTTTGTATGCATATGACATATCCATTTTTAGATACTTTGTTATATATTCATGTGTATATGAGCTTTATGAGTTTAGTGACAATATTTTAATTTGGTTTATTTCTTCTTCTTGCAGCAACGCATGATCATGATGATTTCATTGGTGATAATTTCTTTTAATTAAGTTATAAACTGATAGTCTAGAAAAATTATATAGGTTTAATTATTCATCGATCAGTTTCTGAACATTCTAATACTTTTCTCTTTTTTATCCGTTTTGTGTTAGTATGTTCTTTGTTTCATGTTAGTATGTATGTTCTCCCAGTAAGTTCATGTTCTTCCTCTCTTTGATTTATATCACTTTTTACTATTTTATTTTGTGCTACTTTTGAATGAACTATATTAACCTTAATAATTCTTTTTGTTTCTTTTTATTGAAATTGATAATGATCTTATATTCAAAACATGTGTATGATTTTGACTCCATCAATGGCTGTTTAAACCCGTTGGGAAGGAAGGCAAACAACGGCAGCAATACAACGAGTTGTGGAGAGTGAGATTACGACGGAGAAGCCATGAAATCTAAGAAAAAACAACGAGGCAGCTATGGTTTGAACTCGTGAGATTCTGCAACCGGGAATTTTTAAGAGCTAAAGTGAAGAGATCGACGGGAAAGGCCAGTAGTGTGGATTTGTTTGCAGGTATAAGAAGGGTGTTAATCAAAAATTAGAAGGGAAGAGTAGCCATTGGTACACTCAATGGAACTGTGATCTAAAGTGTAGTGTAAAACCCATGTTTGTACATCTTCATAGAAATCAGATAGATTAGTATCACCTATTTCTATGCTATGTGAAAGAAAAATTGTCTTTAAAACGCCAAGTTGTAAATACAACTACTACATGTAAAGATAGTCTATGTTATTTTTTGAAATAACTGGATTATTGAGACATATCCAGAAACCGTAGCGAATGTTCGATCTCAAAACGATACGAACACGACATCCGCATCCACGAGATAGTTTATCACAAGAAGAAGGGTAAATTCTCTGATTCTAAACTACGCAAAGTTACCAAGGGTTTGTCTTAGAAAGTTTTAATAATTTAGTCATATACTTAATATGCCAAAGAAAAAAAAGATAATGACAGCACATTCAGAACTCGGAAGAAATATATAAAATGAGTAATATAAAAAGCAATCAGACCATGCACTTAAGATTCTTTTACGTTTGTTGGACCGTCATAATTTACATAATAATCATTCGAAACTTTTTGTTTAAATGTCTTTACATTCTTTATACATACGGTGGAAGGTGTAAATTTTATAAGAAATTAACCCACAGTGAAATAGTAAAATTCAAGTATCAATCTACGTAGAAACTTCACAAATATGAAGAACTAAATTGGGTCTTCTAATATTTTTGAATTTTAACTCGCTTGAAAAGTTCTTTTCGAAAAACGTATTTGAAAAACCACAAAATTAGTTAAATGTGGCAAATTATAGATTGGAGATATTTGGATACAGTAAAACCTCTATAAATTAATACTCGATAAATTAATAATCACTATAAATTAATAAAATTTCTCTGTCCCGAGTCGGGCCAATGTAAAAATTAGCAAAATACGATAAAATAATAAGATAATAATTATTTCTGAAAATCCTATGTAAAATATGGTCCCAACAACATCATAAATTAATAATTGTAAATCATAGGTATAATATATAAAACTAAGTCGACTTAGTAATACATGACTCCAATATTGTTAGTTTTTTTCTTAAAGTTAGTAATACATAACTCTAATTATTTTTTATTGCATAAACCTTATAGCATCAATAATTTATTGTGTTGTCTTCTCAAGTGTGTTTGAGATTGTACCTCTTGACTAATTTTTAGATAAAAATTTTCTTTAAACTACGTTTGCAAATCTTTTCGAATGCATGACATATGATCTCTTTTGTACTCACATAACTCTTTGGGCATCTAATCTGTCATTATTGATTGCGTAATAAATCTTAGTTGGGAAACCATTGCAAATTATGGTGTTGAAACAATGATAGAATATTAAACATGAAGAATGTTAATCAAAAACCTAAGAAGAGTATTGAAACAACTAAAATTTCGTACATACAAGAGAAAATACTATTTAGTAAAAACAAATTGATATAAAATACGTAAACAACAAAACATTTTGAAAATTTAAGTAAAATATTATTTATTAGAATATGAACTTAAGAGAAAATTTCCATTTTAAAATAAAATAATTTTGTTAAGATTAGAAATTGAAAAGGTATCTCTATAAATTGATAATTATTAATTTATTGATTAATTAATATCTTTCTAAATTAATAAATTTTTAAGTTCCTACATTATTAATTTATAGAGGTTTTACAGTATTACATGTGGATATAGCCGTGGCTTTAGATTCGGTTACCATACTATTTGTCTTCTTCTCTCCCTCAAAGTGAAAGAGAGAAGATGATGATTGGACAGTGACGTAGAGACAGTAACATTGATGAAGGAGGTGGGCTCTAGCGTGACGGTGGTGAATGGTGATGGAGTTATCGGTTTCATCAAGAGATGAAGAGAAGCCAACATCATGTCTCTGTTTTATATTAAGGTTTTGATTTTTTTTTTTTTTTTTTTTTTTGCTTCAGCTACCAATAATCGAATTGGACCATAGAGATTATTTTTTTCCAAATGTGAAGCTAAAATGTCTAAAAATCAATTTTCTTAATTCATTTGTTATGAAAAGTCTACTGAATGACTGAGTTCAAGAATATACCACAACTATATCTAAACATTAGTACTATATATATCCAACTAATAACTTAATTTTTTACAGATGTTTCACTTTCTTACCATGATATATATATATATATATATATATATATATATATTTGTAATCATGTGTGTCAACGTCTAGCTAATTTAAAAATCAAGAAGCTCAAATACATATTAAACTCTTTAATAAAAAAACCCCACGCGTAGCGTGGGTGTAAAATCTAGTAATAATATATAAGGAAAATTAGCATGAATAACAATCCTTAGATTTAGCTATTTTAGTTAGTATATAAATTTTAATTTTTTTGATGGTTATTGAGAAAATTAACCCATATATAATATGTGGATGATTAAAAGTTCAAACTTAAAACCCATGTTTCTTCGGCCTTATGCTAGTGCCTAACCTTGAATAAGAACATTCCGTCTCCACGAGGTTAACATCATCTAATTAGGTCGAACTTTAAGACTACGATATTTACCTAGTTGAAGTAACCGCTACACGGAAATTGTTTTGTCCATGGACTATACTCAAACATCTGAACCTTTTTATGTTTATTACTACAGTCCTGAAAGGGGAACTGTTGTGAAACGAGAATGATAAAGCAAAGAGACGAAAACGATTGAGATGAATATCCCGTCTAGGGTTTCTTATTAACTCGTGTGTTACAATCTACAAAACCTTAAGAAGTATACCGTACCATGTGAGGGCTGGCTTTTTTACCACTGTGTATCTGATTAGAGTCATCTTGGATAACATGAACTCTCCAAAGTGTTGAAATCCAAGGTTTGGGAGCTAACAATGAAACGTCTAAGAATCGTGGTAGAGTTAAAGTCTATGTAGACCATATAGAGGATCTCAACTTTATTAAGTAGAGTCTAGCTAGTTTCATCTAAAGGTTTCGTTTTGAGCTATTCGCTTATCATACTTTCTTTCATGCTTTCAGCTCTATAGTATTCTTGTTTCTTTTGCTTTACTTTGATCATCTTTAATTTAATATCAAATTCACGGCTTTGTTAAACTGTTAAATTGTGTTACGTGACCGTAAAATTGATCAGGAACTGGCATTTGGCATTGACTTGACCACAAGAATTCGACTTATCCCCTTTGTGAGGTTTCCCTTGTGTACGGTCAAATGGTCCAGTAGGCTCAAGAGCTAATAGGCCCCCAAAGAAACCAATAAATACTAATCTCAATGTGGTAGATATATTCACTTAATAATTTTCTAAAGTTTAGACAAAATAAATTAATCGAGAAAAGGAAACAAAAAAAAAGTAAAAAGGGTTTTCAATTTGTTCTTTATGTTGGCCGTGATTAACGGAATTGGGACTCTTCTTTTCCTCGTCAAGAGTTGATTCGCATTGCAAGTGCCTAATTTGAAGTGTCTTTGTCTTTTACTTGTCACGGCGTTTATGTTGACCTTTTCCAGCCATATTAGACTTATTAGTCATTAGCCTCCTAATATAAAAACTATTTGATTACAAAATAAATCTGAGTTATGCATAAAAGGGACGTAACAGTATATATATGTACGGTCAGTCATTACATCCATAGGACCAATAATAATCAATACAAAGTGTGGTAATTGCTGATGTACCTATCTCAGCTAACATTCAGACACATCTTTGAGAACATATCGAATTTTTTGGCATCAACAATATTTTGATTATGTGTTTGGTTCTAGATCCATAAAATTTAATTATTGAATTGGGTGTGGAAGTAATTATGAGTGTCTCTTTTGCACTTACGCTAAGGCTGAATGGGCATCTTCATGTCTCCCATTATAAATCATTAAAAGGCACTCACGTTTGGTCCCATTTTTTAGTTATGGATCTATACAGTCCTTTAACTTATTAAACAAAATAATCAAAAAGTGATTGAATTAACAATAAGAAAATAACATATAGTAGCACCATATATATAAACTAAACTTTCTCTTTGACAGAATATTATATTCAAAACGCAAACATCAAAGTTCAAAAACCCATAAAAAAGCAAACGCAATATTGCATCTAAAAAACACAAAAACCCCGTTCTTTTTTTTTTCTTTTCACTTTGGATTCATTGTAATGATAACAACGATTTAGTTTTGACTAATCAACAATAAGAAGTAATATAACTTAGTTGAAATAAAAGAAAAAATATACTTTTACGAGTGTAGTCCTTGAGTGTAACAAATCTTCATCAAGGCTTGAAGTCACCTCCTTGCTCAACGAATTCTTCAGGCTGTTCATTCATCATGTTCTTCTCCCACTTGGAGTTGTATGAGTCCTTAAATGTCTTTTCCTCTTCATTGTTGTTGTTATAGTTGTTGGTTCCGTACGAATAAGACTGGTCGTAGGTATTGTCGGTGGCCGGAGAAGAGTAGTAACCGGAAGGGCTTTTCTGGTGAGTTTTCCGGTAGAAATCACTGTGGTTTCGATCGTTGTAAAGGTCGTAATAGTAGTTACCTTTCTCCATGAACCTAGTGTCACTCATGCCTTGTCTCTCCAAATTGTGGCTATAACCTTTGTAAGGCGTTTCACGTTCTAACTCCGACCCGTAAGCGTTGGAGTTGTAGAAGTTTCTCTTTTCTTGATGATTGTTCTCGGACAAAGACTCTTCCTTAACGTTTTCATCGTACTTGTTGTTGTTGTTGAACTCTTCGTTATTGTAAACGTTATTCTCGTACCTCTGCTCTGTCTTTTTGGGGTACTGTTCCTCGTATCTGTTGTTGAATTCTTCGTTGTTGTAAACGTTGTTTTCGTACCTTTGCTCTGTCTTTTGGGGGTATTTTTCCTCGTATTTGTTGTTGTTGGTGAACACTTCGTTGTTGTCGAAGCTTTGTTCTGTCTTCGTCGGGTACTTTTCGTCGTACTTGTTGTAAGACTCTTCGGTCTCACTTAGGCTAGGAGTTGAGAAAGTCTCACCGTTGACTTTTTCATCGTACTTTTTGTTCTTGTTGAACTCTTCTTTGTTGTCGTTGTAGGTGGTCTCGTGTCCATACAAGCCATAGCCGTTTTCGGACTCGGGGACAAAGGTAGGATCTTGTTCTTGCTCATTCTTGTTTGGGATGGATTGATCTTCGACCGTTGTTTTCTCGCTGGTCTCGAGAGGGAGGACATTGCTAGGGTTTTGGTCTTTGGGAGCATTTTCTCTATGGAATTTGCCAAAGAAGAAGCTCTCTCTTCCATGGATTTGAGTGGAGAGAAGAACAAGTGTTGTGAAGAAGAAGGTAAGGGAGCTTCTAGTGGAGAAAGCCATAATGTGTTTAGAGTGTAATACAGAGAAGTGAAGGGACAATGTGGTATTGTGGATTTATTGAGAGCTAAAGTGAGCTTTATATAGAAAGAAGTTATTTGAGTTTATTTATTTTTCCTTTTTCTTTTACTTTTTCTTTAACAATTGTGGACTTATTTTTGTTTGTGTTTCAATTTGAAGTCGTTAGGTAGAAAATGGGGACTGGCTAGGTGATAATGGTTGATTGTGGGTCCATTGGGATGAGATAATTTTTCAAAGAGGTAGCTCAGCTTTTCTGCCTATAAGATTAATTAGAAAAAGGTGATTAACCACTTTATTTGTTTAACTTCACCAAAAATGATAGTATCGACTAATCTCGTGGAGATGAAAACATGGATCGTATTTTAGTAGTTTTGTTGAAAACAGTTATGGACTATAGGAATAGATATGGATGCTTAATTCAAAGCATATGGTGATTAGTCTCTTGTCATAGTTGTAACTTGCAACCTAATGAGTTCAAGTCTTAGACCAAAAAAAAAAAACAGAAGAGTTCAAGTCTTTTCATTAAAGTTTTTATTTGTAGAACTAGTTGGAATTAGTGGCTATGCATACGGTTAGAAACTGATATGAGATGGTTATCAAGTGATTGAAAAATAAAACGGTTTCTGATATAAAAGTATATATATTGTAGTCACATTGTTTTAATTGTTTTATGATGATCGTATTTGAAATCCAAATTCATATATTGTAGTCACATTGTTTTAATTGTTTTATGATGATCGTATTTGAAATCCAAATTCTATCAATTGTATATAGATTGGTTTAGCTTTTAGTTTTGTATATATACACATATGTGTACATTGTATTCGGTGACGATAATAGAAATGAGAAATCTGATGTGGTTATTACTATCATTTTTTTAGTTTTCTAATTATTGTCTTAATAACAAAATTATACGTTTTTGTTAGGATTTTGAATAAACATTGAGAGGGAGGACAATTTGTGCTGTTTATGAACATTGTTCTTTCTAATCTAGCTCCCCAAAAAATCGACATAATAGTGTCATGTTGATCATTGAATAGCCTCGAGATGCTTTCTTATGTAAAATTACTTTATGGTTATGTCTTCAACTTTCCCGATCTTCAAGCAAACCCAAAATAATTATAGTATTTGATTATTATTTCGGATGGTCGGACAAACCACAGTTACATAAGCTGGTTTGAAATGCATCAGTGATTTTTATCGTCACGTAGTTATAATCTTTCTTGATTTGTACTATGAGAAAACAAGATTAATTAATGGTTTCATGGTTTAGGATTTTGTATTCCTCGAGGATATCGAACATTTGGCCCGATTAATATTAACTTCAGAAGATACTATTGTATGTGCGTTTGTCATGTAAGAAAAACCACTGTGATTAGCAAGAAAATTTGAGTTTTATGTTTATATATCAGATGTATATGTATACACACACACACACAAAAAAACTGTAATCTTAATACACCCATTTCCTTACCTTCAAAATGGTATATCTCGAAAATGTAATTCAAACTTACTCTAACCTATTATTCTATTTTTAACTCTACAAATAAAAAATCGAATAACATTTCTTTATCGTCGGAATTATTAGGCAAATGGTTTTTTAAATCATGCAAACTAAAATTTTGTCCTTCCTCTGTGGTGACTTCACTTTATCAAAAAAAGAAAAGGAGAATGGAAATTTTTTAAATGAAAAAGCAAAGAGGGAGAAATTGAGAGGCCGGGTAATAATGCGAGGATTAAGGCAGAGTGAGTGGGATTTAGGGCATCCCACTGATCACTATGGAGACACCATACACATATCATGCGACCTTAATCCACTATCCTCTCTAGTCTCTGTTGTGTCTGACTAAATTTCGTGGCTCTACATTTCTTTTTTTTAAAATCATAATTTCGAGATATACTACTAAGACATGCAAAAAAAAAATCATTAACATTACAAAGTTGTAATAAAAATTTGTGATCTACGTATGAAATTAGATAGGTGGAAATAAACACTAGTAGTGTAAATTTAAAGAAGTGAATTGTCAACGAAAATAAGAGAAAAAGAGATAATGCTATTCTGAAATAATTTCAAGCAACACTGACTAATTTGTGGGGATGAGTATGAAAGAGTAGGTATTTCTCGTTTTCATACATTAATAGAGCCAAATCAACCATTTAAAAAGCTAAAACTAAAAGGAATACTGTATATGAGAAGAATAAAGTGCACATCATTATTTTTCTAAAATAAAAGAAAAGAAAAATAAATATAAATTGAAAGTGAACAATTCAATTTTGGGTGTCTTGGCTTGCAGGTCCTTCTTCATCGCTTCGTCTCACATGGTCTCCGGTCGGGTCCGTCTCTGGTACTGCTATTTGTGGTTTCAGCCGGTTTTGAGTGGTTCTCTCCTTCTCTCTACATCTACAAATCAATTCGGAATTTGTTATTTTTATGGGATTCATTTCAGGTGTGGTAATCAATTGGTTCTTTCCCACCTTCTTTGGTTTTGCCGAAGGATGAATTTTTTGCTTTAGTATAAGAGGTATAATTGGATCACAAAAGGAGGTTTCGGTTTCTGTTTCTTCATGTGTTAGTGATGCTGGTTCGGTCGGTTTGTGCAAGTCCATGTGTCCTTGCCGTTTGGTGTCGGTTCGTAGGTGCCTCTCTCCGTTTAATAAATAAGCTATGTGTATCGATATTCGTTTGTGCATGGTATCCCTCTTATGGGCTGTGGTTTCTTTACGAATTCGTTTTCATGGCCAGGGATGGGTTCGTCCCTTACCGGTTTTTGTAATATCTCAGTTGGTTTTATAAATGTTATTCAGATGTCAAAAAAAAAAAAAGATTTGCAAATGGTTTGACCCAAGAGAAAAACAAAATCAAAGGAAATGCAAACAATCAAATAATTCAAAAAAAAAAAAATCAAATAATCAGTGAAAAGGGTTGGGGAGATTTTGAGGCGTGAGTAGCGGAATGGGACCGACAAAAGGAAGTCGTGTGGTGGGAGTAGTAGACTTGTCGGACCATAGCAGCTAACTTTTCATTTTTCGGTTCATTTTTACAACATGATTAAAATTCAAAGTATATTAAAATGTAATTCTCAATGCTTCAATAAAAGCTAGTTAAATTAATATTATCTTTTTCTACTCTTGACAAAAAAAAGACAGAGAACTCTCTTTATACAAAAATTATAGTACTTATTTTGTCCTTTAGTCAAAAGTATGGTTCGATCCGTCAATCTACATATGTTCAAACCAAAACTCAAAACTATCAATTTAACCATGGATAACGTATAATATAGTTGACAGAAGATGCAATGAACAATGTATTCAAAAATTTCACACCGTGTCATCGGCAATTTAATCGTGAATCTAATATCCAATATTGTGTCGTAGAAATTGTAAGTGTTGGATTTCGCAGGGTTCAAATTTGAGGTCGGCATAGTAAAATTAGAAAGTCATTTCAATTTTAAAGGTCAACAACGAGAATTCGACAAGTTTAGTTCATCAAATCTTCAAGCATGAATTTGAAAGTTTAGTATTGTTGTCAAAAATGTTATGTTGAGCTTTATTTAAAAATCCAGAATAACTTGTTTCAATAAAAATAGTTAATTCTATATTATTCTAAGAAATATTAGTTGGCTTAGAATTAGGTGAATAAATTTTTAACTGTAAAAGTAAATACAAAATTTTGAAAAATATGTAACAATTTAGCATTATATAGTTTAGCTGAATGCTAATCAAAGATATCTGATTATTAATTTATCTAATGGATGTAATATTTAAGAAAACTTATGTTTGGATGTATGAATGAGAAAATAATATTATGGAACAGAGAAAGTCTTTCTTATGATTATTAAGAAGTTACTTTGATACTTGCTAATTTCACACTATAAATGAATGATCAAATCTATTTAAGTAACAGTATGGAATATCTGGATTTCTAGCAGTTGCAGAGAATGTAAGGAACATCTTTCTCAGTACAAAAAAAAAAAAACAAAGATTTTCCAATAAACCAAAATTTCACTACAAATTCCCAAAATTTAATCCATGTCATTTGTCTTCTTCTTAGTGGTAGTTTGATTTGGTCAGCAAATTTCTAAACCACTAACAAACATATAGTAAAGTCATTTCACTCATCTTGAAACCTGGAAACTGAAGCTACCTACAAACTAACAAACAGCTACAACAAAGACTGACTTTATCTGCATCTCTTTGGTTTTGTGACTTTTGTCTCTTCTTCAGTAACAAAACACAATGCTTTTTTGTTTTCTACCCCAAAAGTTGGATTCTGATACAACTGTGCACCAAACCTCAAAATAACCAATTGAAGTGTATAAATCTAGAAAATTTTCTGAGCCATAAGACAAGTTAAGAAACAAAATCTGATGGTTGATGCATCATTTGATCATGTCTTTAAGAAGAGAGTAAGATCCATGCTCCAAACACCGGAAATGTAATCACTGCAGATGCCTGGAGAGATTTCATTTTACAAATTTGATTTAAGGATTAGACAAATCGAATAACGACTTAAACCGATTTACTAGATCTGAAAATACGGACTGACGTACCACGAAAAACACCACTTCTCTGTTTGCGAGAGCCGATGTGATCTCGTTTCTTTCCATCTCATGCTTGATGAAGCCTTGCAACTATAAAGAATCAAAGCAAAACACGGTTATAGAATCATTTCGATCGAAAGTTATATGGAGAGTGTGCAATGTAACGATTTGAAACAAAACCTGGTGGTAATATTTGGAAAAAGCTGCCCAGATGCTCTTTAACTGTGACAAGGCTTGTGTGAGATACGATCGCACAGCGAGAGAAACCGTCTTTCCCTCCCAGTGAAGGTCACTCATGAACTAAATACCGATACATAAAGGAGAAAAATGTGAGGCTATGAAATGATTAATCGATGTATTAAGAGCTATCTGACCATTACATTTGGAACATACCTTAAAGAAGGAGCATTTGCTTGGTGTGTGATGCCTTCGGTTATTGAACTCTTTCATCTTCAAATCACAATAAGAACAGGAAAAAAAAAAACCATCATCGGTGACGTGAATCTATAGCCTACTTGGTCACAACTCAAGACGAATCAATAAAAACGTAGAAGCAAAAGTTAAAGACCTGCTCAAGATGCTGAACCTGAATCCACTGCTCCGTAATAAGTTCGTTCATCTAAAAATTGATAAGGAAAGTAGGTCAGAACCATATGGTTACATCAACCATACAATACATATCAGATTAAGCCATAAACCAAAACAAGATAAGCACAAAGCCACATAAAAAGTTAAGTTACATAAGTTATTAGATGCTTAAAGACCTATCAAGAACACGTTTTATGCCAATATGTGTTTCATTCCCCGACAATTCAAACATACCTAAGAAACATTCAAATGTTTAAAGGAGAAGGTAAAGAAGAATCAATCGCAATTTTCTGTAAAAATGCTATACTGTATGAAGTGAACTAAGAGATGATTATGGTCTAGTACAGAATAGTTTGAAATCTCCATAGCCAATTATCACCTGTTCAACTTCCAAAGCTTTAGCTACAACTTTATTCTCAGCATCCTTTGCCTTATCCTCTAAAACATGAAGCTCGAAGTTAATTGTTCTCAACGCAGCCCATAGAAGTTTAACCTATCATTACCAACCCTGTTCTTTAGATTAGCGTAGTTGAGCAAAAAAGTACCTCAAGCCTTGCCAGAACTCAAAACGATCATAAAATCACTTTGCGATAAGCGGAACAAACCTCGTCTTCCAATTCACTTATCCTTTTTTGCATCAAAGGTAAACCGCTCTGAGATCATCAAGTAGAAAAAAATGTCAGCAATGCAACTACCATGTTAAAGAATTAGCACTAAGAATCTGATTCCAAACATACTCAAAGACCTTAAATTCAAGAAATGCCTAATGGAATTTTTACAAAACAAACCAACCTCGTCACTGAATGAAGCAGATTTCAAATCAAGAATCTGAATTTCAGCATCTTGGATCAACTTCTCACGCTCTTTCAAGTAAAGGTTCTTAACATCTAACTTTTGTATAGTCTCCTCAAGAACAGCTTCTACATGATCAAAGCCACTCAATTCCCAAAAACCAACCAAACAAAATATCGAAATCAAACAAAAAAGAGAGATTTGTTTTAACCCAATTGAGATATTCTGCATCAAGATCATTGACTAACTGCTGGTTAGATCCGGTTTGCTTGATTTCGGAGGAGAAAACGAAAACGAAGAGTGGTGAGATGATAATGGAGAGAAGAAACAGAGCAGCTAAATGCAATCCCGTTCTCCGTCATCGCCGGACTTTTCTCCAGTGCCGGCAGGTCGTCGTCGAATCTCTCCGGTGAAAACTCCGATTCAGTTTATCGGTTTGGTTCGATTCGATTTCAATTACTCGGTTTATGTTCTTTCGAAAACGGCAAGCATTGTAATTTTAAAACCAAAAAACGGCAGACTGTTTTTTATTTACACATGTGGTCCCTGAGGGAAGAAACTGGGGAAAATCTTTGAAACCTGCGGATCTGAAAGACAAAAAACACAACAAAAAAAAAGACCACGCTTCGTATCGTATGACTTTGAAGAGTTAGTTGTATTAAATTAAAATAAAATAACAAAAAACAGATTTATAAGAAAAAATTAAAAGAACAAAGGAAGAAGCGATCATAAAAGCTTGATAAACACATCAACGGCAGAAACACACGATTAGCTGTATAAAGAACCCTCAAGTTCCGATTTTTTTTTTCCCCCTTGACTTTAATAAAAAAATAAGAAACAAGATTTTAATTAGAATCAAAAAGAAAGAGAGAGAAAAAAAAACAAATATGAAGGAGGTTGAAAAAATTGAGATGAGTGGTACGAGCCCTGTTGTTGTTTTCCTTCCTTTTTGGTTTTTATTGATTTTACTATTATTATTGTTTTTTACGTTTTTCGTTGGGTATAATCGAAAGGTGTGGAAACAAAAAGGGATCAAGAAGGGTTTGTTTTGTTTGAAGGAAAGCCCTAGTTTTTTATTTTCCCTTTGTTGAATAATTGTGTTGCGGCCGTTTCTGTTCTTCTATGGAGATGGGTTCTGATGAAGAAGAAGATCATCATCAGATCAAGAACAACGTTATTGATAATCATCACAAGAAGAAGAAGATGAAGATTGATAATAATAATTCCAAAGATGTTGGTCTCAAGCCTAAGCGTCAGATGAAAACTCCTTTCCAGCTCGAAACCCTTGAGAGAGTTTATTCAGGTTCGTCTGATTCATTGATCTTCTGTTTATGTTAATTTTTAGTGTTCATGTCTGAAAGATTTGATTTTTGATTTTGGTTTTAGAGGAAACGTATCCATCGGAGGCGACGAGGTTGGAGTTGTCGGAGAAATTGGATTTGTCAGATCGACAGTTACAGATGTGGTTTTGTCATAGGAGGTTAAAGGATAAGAAAGATGGTCAGGTTAAGAAACCGGTGAAACCGGTGGCTACGGTGGTTGTACAACAACCGGCTGCTTTGTCTTTGGTTAACGAGTTACCGGCTGCTGGATCGGTTGATTCGAGATCTGGTTCGGGTTCTGGTTCGGGTTGTAGTCCTTATTCGGAGTCAAGGAAGAATTTTGCAAGTGGTAGTAGTAGTTCTCGAGCGGAATTAGACGAATACGAGACAATGGGAAAGGCGGGGTACGAGCCACGGTTGTCTGTGATGGTTCGTAGAGCGATTGTATGTATTGAGGCTCAGTTAGGTGAGCCGTTGAGAGATGATGGACCGATTCTCGGTATGGATTTTGATCCGCTGCCTCCTGGTGCATTTGGAACACCCATAGGTACATACATTACAGAGACATTATAATTGATGTGATAAATTAGTGTATTTTTTCATTTTCTGACTTTTATTTGGTTTGGACGAACTATTGTAGCGATGCAGAAGCACCAAGTTCATCAATATGAGAGCAAAATGTATGAGCCGCATGATGCCCGACACCGAAGAGTTAGTTTTCCGACTAAACAACTCTAGTTAATTTCATTGTTCTGAGCTATATAGATTTATCTATCTTTGTAGTTATATCAGAGAACTAAAATGCTGCTTTGAGAATTACTTAGAAATTGCTGTTAGTATTACTATTGTAGTTACATTATCATGAAAAATTATTTTGATTGCTTTGTTTGCTTTTGTTTGATTATAGTCTCAAGTTGGTGCGCGTTCTTTCCATGAGCAACAATCTCTGAAAGATCCGTCTTCGTTTACACCGGAGATGTATGGACGATACTCTGAGAATCATGGACGGGGTATGGACTATGAAATGGCACGTTCTAGGAGTTCATCGTATATGCATGGGAATGGAAGGTCTTATGGAAATTCATCTCGTAACTGTTCTACATCTCAACAAGACATGTCTAGCCCCATTGTTGCATCAGCTCATCATGGTGATAGTTTCATGGAGAAAGAGTCATCAGTTCTCGGGGCAGAAGATCCGTATTTGTTGTCTGACGGGGTGCGTAAGAGTAAGGGAAAGGTAGCTTCATGTACCAACTCTTGTTTCATTCTTTTTGTTGACAAGATTTGTTTTTTTATTGTAATGTTATAATTCTCTGCTTACTCTCGCAGATTAACGATGGTAGACTTGGAAGAGGGAGTGAAACTCAAGAGAATCGTACACCAAAAGATCTTGAGAAAGTAGAACTTCTGAGGAAAAAGGTATTTTCTCTTCATTTCTTATTCTTCTTATTGTCTTTTAGTATCCATGTAACCTGTATTGATGAATTAATGTGTATATCCTCAGAATGAAGAACGCATGAGAAAAGAGATGGAAAGGCATGAGCGTGAGAGGCGTAAGGAAGAGGAGAGGTTGATGCGTGAAAGAATTAAAGAAGAGGAGAGGGTACAGCGTGAACAGCGCCGTGAAATGGAAAGAAGAGAAAAGTTCTTACAGAGAGAACATGAACGGGTAAGTTTGGGAAACTATACCCAGTTGTTATCTTTACTACTTCAGAAATTCTGCTGAGATTGAGCAGCTTTTGTGGCAAGAGTAGCTATAATGAGACTTATCTTTCTGTTTGGAATGTTAAAGGCGGAGAAAAAGAAGCAAAAAGATGACCTTCGGCGGGAGAAAGACGCTATTAGACGCAAGCTTGCCATTGAAAAGGCAACTGCACGTAGAATTGCTAAAGAATCTATGGATCTAATTGAAGATGAGCAGCTAGAATTGATGGAATTGGCTGCTACTAGCAAAGGATTGTCCTCTGTATTACAGCTTGACCATGACACATTGCAAAACCTTGAGCTGTATAGAGGTATGGTCTCTCTGCCAAACAATGAAACTGATTTAGCTAGTAGTGGATTTGGTAGTCATGACTCTAATGGTTTACTTTGGTCCTAGGATTATAATAAATGAGCAATCTGTAGCTTCTCAATTATATTCAAGTTTTTTCTTCCCTTGAGTTTGCAATTAGTCATAGCTATTCTACTCTTTCAGATTCTCTCAGCACATTTCCACCAAAGTCTTTGCAACTGAAAATGCCGTTTACCATTTCTCCTTGGAAGGATTCGGAGGAAAGTGTTGGAAACCTTTTAATGGTATGCTCTATTGATCTGTCATCTCTCTGCCTGTGCTGCCTCTCATTATAAATCAATTTTATCAGAAAACCCCTGGATCAAAACACTTGACCAATTTGGAGTCAGTTGGCTTTACGTTTCAGATTTCTAATATTGTGGTTGCTTTTCAGGTTTGGAGATTCCTAATATCATTTTCTGATGTTCTTGACCTATGGCCTTTTACCCTGGATGAGTTTATTCAAGCTTTTCATGACTATGTAAGTCTCTCTTCTTTGAGATTTCCCTGTTTTCTCGTGTTCCATTGTTGTTTCTTTCATTCTGTTGTTCTTGCTCTGTATTTGATATAGATCTTATTGTAGGACTCGAGGTTGCTGGGGGAGATACATGTTACTCTTCTGAGATCAATAATACGAGATATTGAAGATGTTGCTCGAACGCCTTTTTCTGGAATTGGAAATAACCAATATACTACTGCCAATCCTGAGGGTGGACATCCACAGATAGTTGAAGGGGTAACTTTCTCTATCTTTCTATGCTAATATCCTTTTCTCTTTCCTATGCTTACTTCTTCTTCTTCAGGCTTATGCATGGGGATTCGACATTCGTAGTTGGAAAAAGCATTTGAACCCACTAACATGGCCTGAGATACTGCGACAATTTGCACTCTCTGCTGGATTTGGACCTAAGCTGAAGAAAAAAAATTCCCGATTGGCCCATTTTGGTGACAAGGATGAGGTACTTATTCGTGTTTGTGTTACATGAACATGTCTGGGGTTTTATTTTTTTTCTTTAAAATTGTTTTTGTTTGATTGTGTATACAGGCTAAAGGTGAAGATATCATTTCTACTATTCGCAGTGGTTCAGCAGCTGAAAGTGCTTTTGCACAAATGAGAGAGAAAGGGTTGCTGGCTCCACGTAAGTCAAGGCATCGGTTGACTCCTGGAACTGTCAAATTTGCAGCCTTTCATGTTCTCTCTCTTGAGGGAAGCAAGGGACTGACGGTGTTAGAACTTGCCGACAAGATTCAGGTATATCTATGATTGATATCTGTTTTGTAGCTTTCATCATAATTGAAAATAGTTCAAGTTACATTGTTTTTTTGTGGTTTTCGTTTGAAGAAATCCGGACTGCGGGACCTGACGACAAGCAAGACGCCAGAGGCTTCTATCTCTGTGGCATTGACAAGAGACGTGAAGCTTTTCGAAAGGATAGCTCCTTCGACTTACTGTGTACGGGCTCCTTATGTGAAGGATCCTGCAGATGGAGAGGCAATACTCGCAGATGCTAGGAAGAAGATAAGGGCATTTGAAAACGGATTTACAGGTCCAGAAGATGTGAATGATCTTGAAAGAGATGAAGACTTTGAATGTGATATTGATGAGGATCCTGAGGTTGATGATTTAGCCGCTCTGGCAAGTGCATCAAAAAGTACCGATCTAGGTGAAGCGAATGTTTTGTCTGAAAAAGGAGGAGATTCGATGTTCTGTGATGTTAAAACAGATGTAAAGAGTGAGATTGAGAAGATTGTTCCACAATGCCATAGTGAGCAGCGTAAAGATATAGCGGTTAGTTGCGTGGATAATAAGAATGCTGTGGTTGATGAAAGCAACCAGGGCCAATCATGGATTCAAGGGCTTACGGAAGGGGATTACTGTCATCTAAGTGTTGAAGAGCGCCTTGATGCCCTTGTTGCTTTAGTCGGCATTGCCAATGAAGGAAATTCCATCAGAGCTGGACTCGAGGTACTGTCTCTGGTTTATTTTATCAGTTTTCCTCTTGAATAACCTTTTGATTCTGTTATTTGTGTTCTGATTGAGATTTATTCTCAGGATCGTATGGAAGCATCGAATAATCTTAAAAAGCAAATGTGGGCCGAAGCACAATTAGATAACAGCTGCATGAGAGATGTTCTTAAGCTTGATTTTCAAAACTTATCAAGCATTAAAACCGAATCAACGATGGGTCTACAAATCATTCATAGCTCTACCCGTGAGAGGGATAGGTTTGACAGAGACCCTTCTCAACTTATAGATGAAATGAAGCCCATGGAAGTTGTTTCGAATGATCTTCTTAAATCATCTGCTGAGGCAAACAGAAGTCAAGAAACACAGGGATATGCTTCAAAGAGATCAAGGTCACAATTAAAATCATATATCGGCCACAAAGCAGAAGAGGTGTATCCATACCGATCTTTGCCGCTTGGACAAGACCGGCGACACAATCGTTACTGGCATTTTGCTGCATCAGCATCTAAAAGTGATCCTTGTTCGGGGCTTTTATTTGTTGAGCTCCATGATGGCAAGTGGCGCGTCATTGATTCAGAAGAGGTTATAACAATTTTGTAGCTATAAGGTTTTTGACTTCCCTTTGGTTGCTTATATAGAGATTCTAACCATGCCTTGTGTGAATTTGTTCTGCGTAGGCTTTTGACTCTCTGGTTGCATCACTGGATATGCGCGGGATCAGAGAATCCCATTTACGCATAATGTTGCAGAAGATTGAAGGATCATTCAAAGAGAACGCTTGTAAGAATGTAAAGCTAGCTATGAACGAAAAGAACGTTGTGAATCATTCTCCTGCAGAATCTGTGAGCCCGTCCAGTGCGATATCAGGGTCAAACTCTGTTTCAATGGAAACTTCAACTTCTATTAGAGTTGATCTAGGGAGAAACGACGAAGAGAAGGAGAATTTATCAAAACGGTTCCATGATTACCAGAGATGGATGTGGAGCGAGACGTACAATTCACTACCTTCTTGTGCTAGGAAATACGGGAAGAAGAGACGTGAACTGTTAGCAACATGTGAAGTGTGTGTTGCTTCGTATTTGTCTGAGCATACACACTGCATTTCTTGTCACCAGAGGTTGGACATGGTTGATAGTCCAGAGAGAAGGATACTAGATTCAGGTTTGACTGCGTCTCCTCTTCCATTCGGAGTCAGGTTGCTCAAAGCACTACTAGTCTTTCTCGAGGTAAAACATCAATGACCTTAGTTGACTTTTAGTCTAGGCGCTCGGCTTTTTGGTACCAACTTTTGACAACTCCATTTATTGACAGGCATCTGTTCCAGATGAAGCTCTTGAATCATTTTGGACAGAGGAGAAAAGAAATAGTTGGGGATTTAGGTTGAATGCTTCGTCATCGCCTGAAGAGCTTTTGCAGGTTCCGTCATCTTGTGTTTCTTTACATAATTTAATACAGATTCGGAATGATGTTTTTGTTTTGAAACCCGCTAACTTCCTTTGACAGGTCTTGACTTCCTTGGAAAGTGCAATCAATAAAGAATCTTTGTCATCCAATTTTGTATCGGCAAAGGAGCTCTTGGAAGCTGTTGATGCTTATGATTCGGGATTAGTGGATGTTTTTCCATGGATACCAAAGACAGTATCAGCGGTTGCGTTGAGACTTTCAGACCTTGATGCGTCCATTGTTTACGTGAAGCCAGAGAAACCTGAGCTAATCCCTGAAGAGGAGACCGAGCAGATTGTAAGTTTTCTAGACGATATCATTGCTATGTTACTTTTGTGGGAGTTATTTTTATGGTTGTAGAGTCTTATGTTATCGACTTTATGCAGAGTCTTTTCCCTGGAAGCTCCCCTTTTGAAGGCAAAGGACCCAGAGAGCAAGAAGACCAAGAAGAGGTTGTTCCAAGCTCGGGTAATAGGAAGAAACGTGGACGACTAAGCTTTGGATCTGGATCAAACAGAAAAGTGAAGAGGAAGAAAGCAGTGCAAGGCGGTCCTCCTAACAGATTTGTCGCCGCTAGGAGAAATGTTGCAACAGTCAACGATAGGAACTTAATGAGCGTTGAGTTGAACCACCAAATCCCTGTAAGTAGAAAGAGAACGGATAGAAAAAGACCAGAGAGAGGCGATGAGGATAATTACCGTCTAGTCAGCAGAATGCCCGACATTGCTAGGCCTAAAAGCGAAGATGAGGAAGAGGAAGAAGAAGAGCCAAGATTCAGAGACATTGATGAAGAAGAGTGGGCAGTTGAAACACCGAACGAGGATTGGGCTGGTGAAACACCGAACAGAATGATGTCGGCATTGCAAGTGGATGATGAAAGTGAATCAGAGGATGATGATGAAGGTGATGGTCAGTTTGCGGTTTACAATCAAAGAGACAAATGGGGATATGGTTGGAATAGTAACCGAAACGACGCAATAGAGGATGAGGAAGAAGAGGAAGTCGTTGGGGTTGAGCGGGTCAAAGGAGAAGATGTCGTGGAAATGAGTGAGAGCTCGGAAGATGATGATGATGTACCTGCGAATAATAATAATGCAGGAAACGATTTCGACAGAGAATCAGAAGGTTACAGCAGTAGCAGCAGCGATTCGTGAAATTGAGAAATGTAGCTTGTGAAGAAGGAAGATTACATTCTTGAAGTGATATATATATATATATATATATATATATATATATATATATATATATATAATTTATATATGTTATATAGGGAAAAAAAATGATAGTATCAGATTAGGTTTTTACCTAAGAGAAGCAATAGAAGAAGAAGAACATTTCTGATTAGTTTGGTCAAGTGAAGCCAAACCAAGGCATATTATTTAGCAAAATGCCTTTGTTTTCATAATAATAATTTCATTGTATGTTGAGTATAATGTTAGATAATTCATGTCTCAACAACCTCCAAAGCTATGGCTCTCTCATTTTCGTCTATTCTCCTGGTTTAGGCTCTCTTTGTGCTATGCGAGGGTATAATCGTAATTTCAATTCTCTTTCTTGCAATGGTGAATCAGTCGGTCGTCCTAGGACTCAGGTAGAATCTCACCGTTATATGTCAAAAGGTCTATGCAAAAAAGACATTTTGTAGTGTAGAATTTTTACGAGTTATGTGTTCTTCCTCAAATCATAGCATTTTTTTTTAAACCGAGTAAGTTCCAGTATCTTTCGGAAAATTTTGATTAAATTGTTCTGTGATTGAATATTAGTGTTGTTATTATATAAAGAAAAAAGTACTTTCATTAGATGGTCCAAGGGAGACCACTTTCAGACTTCAGTTACGTGGTGGTCTTCAATTTCTTTCCTATGATATTTTTTACTGTTTGAATACGAAAAGAAAACGAATTTAAATTTTGTCCCTAAATAACTACCACTATACTCTTACCACCAAACCGCAAAGTTTTGGACAACAATAGACATATTTTTAGGTACTTTTTTTTACTACACAAATGGGTTCAAGCAAATAACTGTGAGATTTTTGTGTTAAGTCTCATGCACTTTATCCATATCAAAATTGAGGATACATGCAAATCGAGCCCGGAATTCCCATAAGCAAGAGATAGACCATAATGATATACACATACATATAGGGTCAAAATGATATCGGTGGAATGTTCCACTATCAGCATAATTATTATACCAACACCATTCACATTGGTTATACAGTCAGTTTAATGGTTCTATTTATTATCAGTTTAATGGTTATACTGTCAGTTTTTGTCTCTAGAATGATTCTACCATTGGTATAATGGTTCTACTGACACTATTTTTTTATTTTGTGAGATTCTCGAATATTTATAAATTAATTTTATTATTTTTTATTTATTATGTGAGATTCTGCTATTGATATAATGGTTCTACTGACACCATTTAACTTTCTTTTATTCTGCCAGATTCTACTAGAAATTTAATCATTCTGCCAGAAATTTAATCATTCTGTCGTTACCATTCAGAGCTATGGTATATTATACTAATGTAGGCATAGGAGATGCATCAAAAGAAGAGAAAGTGAACTTTGATTGGACAAGAACAAATATAGAACTCCAAATGGAAAATTAATAAATATAAAATAGTTGTTAAAAGGCTTCTTTTCTTTCTTTTTTTTTTTTTTTTTAAATTAATCTTTTCTTTTTTACCCCCACCCAAAAGGAGAATAGGAAAGTGGGAGAAGGTGGAATACGTGAAATAAACTCAACAAATTCTTAAAGATTGATTAAAGCGAATGATTAAGCTTAAGGGAATATTTATGGTTACCAAAAAATAAAGCTTAAGGGAATAATTATGATTGCATGGTAGGAAGATCACCAAAATTTGGGCCGATTAATTTGGACCGCTGACTTTTCTTCCCGCTTCTAGATGCTTTTTTTAATTTCTTCTGCTATTCTATTTTCATATTTTAACCCAAAAGAATACATTTAACCACGTAGAACCCACAGCTACTGTTGTTGATTTACATTAATTGTTGGACTCATTGGTCACGAGAAATCATAAGATTCATCAGCTCTATCTTAATATCTATGTACTATTAGGATTTAAAGAAATTTAAGTATAATTTTACAAGAAAAGTAAAAAAAATCGGAATATTATATAAAGATCGACGACTACTCTTTTTTCTATATACGTATGTGTGAATTTATACTATTAGGACTTGAGTCTATACGAATACTTGCAAAGTTGCAATTGAGGAGACAAAACATGTTTTTGGGAATTTGTCTAGCTACGGGACTTCAGTTTATCTAGGCTTGTAAGATATGCAACTAGGATATGAATAGAAAAATATCAAAATTTAAAACAAATCTTATGTGATATGTTTCAATCATAAATATGATTCGTTCGAAAAGTCTAAAAAACACAAGATAAAAAAATATCAAAATGTTTTTTTATGGATTAGGTATCAGTGGCAATAAACAATAATCAAGACATTGTTAATCTATGAGTGCAGAAGTTGTAAATAAATTGGTCGTTTTTGTTCAGAATTTCGACATACTCTCTTGCTTCATCTCTCGATGTATTTCGTGTATCCAGTATTTTGTATAGCAATTTTCTTTTCTAAAACCTAGTTCTTGAGGATTGAGATTTTTTTTTTTTATCAACGGCATTGAGAATTTAAACACTTAGATTATTTAGCTGGCAAAAGAATTTGAGATTTTAAAATGTTTCCAATTATACATTAGCACTTTAACCGTTCTAAAAACATTTTTTATTTTTCTCACATCACTTTTATTTGTTATTCATGTTATATTTTTTTTAAGCTATTATTCTCTAAAAAAATTAAGTCAGAGTCACCTATTTAAAAGTTTTAAAGACTATTTCTTTTAAATGCATCGCCAAATTGTTTTAATTACTACCAATCCTCCCAAATATTACTTTCAAATATCATGGATAACCAAATGTTCCATGGACCTAATAATTACTAATATTTTTTGGATATTTTCTTCCATCCAAGGTGACCTTTATAATTACTAGTATGTCATGGAAATTCCTTCCATTTTCCCATACAGGCGAAGATATATGCCATAGGTTATGAATAGAAAAATAGATATTTTCCAAAATGTTATGTGATACATCTCTTGTAATTTGTTATGGCACATCAAATTTCGACCACCAAACACAATATTTTGAATAAGATTTGACAATACTGAAGTAGGTGTAAGTGTCCAACATATATATGATTAGAATGTAAATGATTCATATTCCCTCAAAGTTTGCAAAAGTGCCACTTTGTATATTTGTCCGGTCCCGCAGATCTTATGGCAAGTGGGTACTTCAAAAAAGTTTGTACAACCACAAAAGTTTATTTGAAGATTTCACAAAAAGCATAAGAAAGAGAAAGAAAAAGTAACATATTTTAGAACAAGTTTTCGTTTGGATTATTAATATTTATATTTATTATGTGAAAAAGGATAATCATGGTTCTATCAATGTGCTGAACAGAGGGAAAATCACGCCATTTTCATTTAATATTTAGGGAGAATATATAATTCACATAATGTTATTCATAGATGATAAAATTTTGAGTAGTATGTTTTCTTTTCTTTTTGAACGTCATGACTACCATATCAAAAGTAGTTTCATTCGTTATATTTCGTCTTATCCTTAGTGTGTTTAGTAGGGGTGGGCAAACGTGAATATAGGACGGGATCTAACGGGAACGGAATGGGAACGGGACTTATGAGACTAGAAACGTCTCATTTATGTTTCATTTCAAATTCGGGACGGGAACCTGATAAAACGGGATGGGACGGGAACGGGACGGGAAATCCCATAAAAAACCGGACTCAAAAATTAGATT
The DNA here is from genome assembly GCA_963576765.1 of Draba incana. NCBI lineage: Eukaryota > Viridiplantae > Streptophyta > Magnoliopsida > Brassicales > Brassicaceae > Draba > Draba incana. The sequence continues at coordinate 36,761,821 of OY755206.1, forward strand.
AAACAATGCTTCAAATTGTAAATATGTATACAACAAGCTTTTTCAATTTATGAAAACATGTTTAAATTAAAAAAAAATTAAATTGTATTTCATAAAATTTAAAAATTTAAAAGAAAATAAAAACCATAATCTTCAAATTGAATCAAACTTAAACCACATTAAACCATATTTCATATTATCCCATTAAAAAATAGATATGTATATATATCCCATATTAAACCATATAAAAACTATAATCTTCAAATTGAATTATATATCTCATATCCCATATCCCATATTAAACCACATTAAACCATATTTCTTATTATCCTTATAATTTCATATTATCCCATTAAAAATACATATATATATATATATATGTATATATATAAATTAATATTTATAATTATATATCAAACGGGATTTTCAAACGGGACTTTGGGATATTCCGTTCCCGTCCCGTCCCGTCCCGGTCCCAATTGGGAATTGAAAACTTGTCCCATATGGGAATACAGAAAATATATGGGACGGAAATTCGGGAACGGATACGGGACGGACAGGGACGGGACGGAACGGGACGGGAATTATGTTCACCCCTAGTGTTTAGGCACGACTCTAATCTCTATTCGTCGGATAATAAGCTTTCAATTTCAAAAACTACGAGTGAATTAGTCTACTACATCTTTTATAACTGTTTCAAATCATAATTTAATTGTTGATTGAGAACTCCTAACATATATTATCCAAGTTAGTCTTGTATTTTATATATTTGTTGCAACCTCCTTTTGGACATTGTTGTTCACTCAAATATTCAATAAGATTGAGAACTACACAAAAAATACAATAAAAGATAGTTCGGCAAATATAAAAAGCATGGGATAATTATAAGTTACTATAACATGTAGAAGAATAAGTCCATAAAATGAAGTGTGTCCAACTACTCATCAAACAACCGTTACTCAAACGGTTACAATGCTTCGCGCGAGATCCACATGATACAACAAAGCAAATGTACCCCTCACACAAATCTTGCGCACACCCAAACCATTATACTAATCCAAAACCTCATTTTTTTTCCTCACAATATACCAAAGACAGCAAAATCATTGGGTTGAAGCCTAATGGGTAGAAAGCAATTCATGGTGATGGGGATATGGATTGGTATTTTTTTGATGTTCATTGGTTTCATTGATCGTTTGCAGAAATATCCAAAAAGAATGAATTTATTTTGACAAACTATCTTAGGTGTTATCGTTGTAATTAGAATTATCTTTGATTTTAAGTTTTAAGTTTTAACGCGTTCAAATTAGTCATTAAAAAAAAACTTATACTTAACTGTTACGAAAATATCACTTTTGAAATTTGGATTGATAATTGAACTTTATTTTCTTATATAATGGTATATAGTGTAATCTATATTTAATCTTAGAATCATGCGTCTTTATTTGGGATCAAATTATGAGAATATCAAAATTATCGATTCAATGCAAGATATTGAACGACATCATTTTAGCGTTTCATCGGGAAAATGATTAGCTTTAAAAATAGTGTTATATTAAAATCGATGATAATAAAATAACAAGCTAAATCCTTTGTTAGTAAGTAAAGCTCATCAAATGATTTTGCATTTTTGTTATATCGGTTTTGGTATACATTGGTTATGTAGCGGATATATATTTTGATGGCTCTCTATGATGTTCCAAATTAAATTAAAAAAGGGAAAATTGATTTAAAAGGTTTTCTAAATCTAAATTTGGTCATATACACTTTTATTTGACATTGCTAATTTTTTCCACAATTACCTTTTTTATATAAATAATTTGTTTTTTCAAATTTTTTTTTTCAAACATGTAAAAAATAAAATAATAAAACTTTTTATCAAATGTTAAAATTTTAATTTCTAACCATTACATTAAAATTTGGATTTCTAAATTTAATCTATTTTGTACAGAATGTACATTCTACTAGCTATACATGTTCCTAAAAATTTAGAAAATGTAATCTATCGATTGTACATGTTCTAAAACTTTTAGAATATGTATTTTAAAATTTGTTCTTCGTTCTAAAAATTTAGAGCACATGCACATTATAAACGATTTAGGAGAAATTTTCAGAACACATCCTCTGCACATTGGTCTATGTTCTAAAAATTTAGAGAACCACCAATATTCTAAAATTTTTAGAATCAAATTTTAGAATACGTAATCTTTACTTTACTCTACGTTCTACAAAATGTAGAATATGTATTCTTCAGTTTGTTCTATGTTCTGGAAAATTTAGAATACCAATTCTAAAATTATTTTTTAAATTCCAAAAATTTAGGAATCAAATATTTCAGTTAAGGAAATCAAATGTTCAATATATTTTTCGAAAATTATTAAATATAATTTCCGAAAATAAAATAATTTATTTTCCGAAAATTATTAAATATATTTTCCAAAATTTAAGAAAAGAAAATATTTAAATATTTCGAAAATTATTTAAATATATTTAAATATTTTATTTTGATATAAATTTCAAAAAAAATCAATTAATAGTATTAACAAATAAATTAATTTTCAGAGTACAATTGAAATAATTTTGAAATTTAATTCTAAATTAAAATCAGAATACAATTTTACAATTAAGGAAAAAATCTAATGTTTTGGAAACAAATCATTCAATTAATGAATTTAAGGGGTATTTGAAGATTTTTATTTCAACTAAAATGTATGTCACCAACAAAGAAAATTAAAGGTGTAAATCACCGAATCTTAAATTTTTTGACCTAAAAATCTAATTTTCCCGCTAATTTAATCGAATCTCGTGTTTTGCTTTGGTAAAAACAGACATCGAGATTGCATGCCGTTTCTCTGGTCTCAGCAGTCCCTATGAAAGAAATGGAATGATATGACCGACGCGATGTTTCCAACTTTTGGCTTTGTCTCGGGAATACTCTCCTTTTCTTCTTTCGTCTCGATTTTTTCACCTTTTTATAAAAAACAAAAATAACTCAAATCCGATGACAAAACGTGACGAAAGGGAAATTATTTGGTTCTCTAAGTAATGATCAATTTTGTAGAAAATGTTGCTGTGATAAAATCTAAAATTTATTTGATCGACTCTTCAACCCAATGGTTAAAGAGATTCTAGGTATTACGTTTCGACGATCTTACGTCCATATTTAGTTTTCTGGCGTAATATGGTTTCTTTCCTTAATGACAAAATCTCATAAACATTTTATAGGTTTGTCTTAAATAAATGCAATGAATAGCAAAAGAACAAATAAGTAACTTTCTTTTCTGACAACAGAATAAATAAAAGAAATTAGCATTAATAATAACCATTGCACCAATAATTAAGTATCTAACATAACTTACATTATAATTAGGTAAATACTATATAACATTGGTATATCTAAAATGACCCTTATTTTCAGTTACAACACAGAAATAGTCAACTATATTTTGATCTCAGCTGGCTATTCATAAATAAATATTGAGAAAAAGACTAGATAGCTCACTATGCATACATAAATAATCAACTATAATCATAGTGAATTAATCACAAAGTGAACTATATTATAATTAGAATAGTAATCACTCGTTTATATATACAATGTTTTACATAGCCATCTATGTTTTGAAATGATAGTTGGCTATTTCTAGATAAATGTTAAAAAGAACCGAATAGCTGACTATACATGCATAAATAGTCAACTATAAGCATAGTGAATTAATCACAAACTAAACTATAATATAATTAATATAGTTTACATAAACATAATAGCCAACTATTTATAATTTACATAAACATAATAGCCAACTATTTATAATTTACATAAACATAATAGCCAACTAAGCTATTAATATTGTTTACATAAACATAATAGCCAACTATTTTAATCAACATAATATCCAACTATTTATAATTAATTAGATTATTAAGGGTATTTTAGTCAATTTTATTTATGTGGGTGTTAGTTACCTAAATTCTATTTAGGTCATGTTATATAGCTAATTAGAATCTCTAAAACTATTATACACCTAATTAACCCAATAAATAACTATTTAAAAAAAAAGGAAGAAGAGAAATGAATATTCCCTCCGTTCCTTTTTTTTTTGTCATCTCAAAGATTATATTAAGTTGAAAAGGTTCGAATACAAGATGAAATACGATAAAGAGATACACAAAAGCTTAACTAGAAAGGCAAAGAAAAACCATTCTAACAAAGCAAACCACCCAAAGCCTCCTAAAACTAATCCAAAGAGCCAACCAAACTTAGCGCCACAAAGAGCTTGAAATCCTTGCAACCAGAGGGAAACAAATTCGCCTAAGATAACAGAGAAGAGGGAACTGCACACGAACTCAAGTCAAACACCATAACCCAAGACCATAACTAATCCAGAATAGCGAGCTTCATAAAGACCCGGAAGAGAGATCACCAACAAGAACAAATAGAGCCTCGGGACATCCTAGCATCTTCATATAAATACACAACCCAATACTCGAAGGCAAGTTGTCGGTATACACCGCCGGTAGAAGAGTTATTGAACAAAGGACAGAGGACACAAATCTGTTGGGGGAGGACACAACCTCCACAAACATCAACTTCACCAAGAAACCACACTAACAACCACTCAGCCCCAAAACCAACTCCATTAACAAGACCAAGGGCTAAGAATGACAAACGCCCTAGACTAGCAAAGGAATATAAAGGATGGGTGAAAACCCAGCAAGACCAAACTGATCTAGAGAAGCACCAGTCTAGACACTAACACAAGCAAAGAACTAGTTGTTATCATCATGAATATGAACAAACAAATCCTTCCGAACTAACTGAAACCTAGTACTAAAGAAGCACTCGATCACAGAATAGAGTCCTAAACGACGGACTCCCACACCCTGGAATCAATAAACCAAATCGAAAGTCTAAAAACAATCATGCCAAGATAAAGAATCCGAGAAGGCCAGAGCAGCCGCATACGAATTCATCATTCATCACACTCAACGAAAAGGAACACGAATGGTCAATATACCAGATCCATGGGACGAAAATGGTTCAGGCCAACCCGAACCGAAATCTTCGCTAAAGAGGAAACTCCTCTTCACCACTCACCAGACCAATACTGAATCAATTCAGCAACCATCATCGAAGCACCACCTCTTGGAGATATACCCAAAGCCCAGATTGGAGACCATTCGATTTGAGATCGAGAATGAAAGAAAACAACATAAATAGATTAAGAGAAACATGGATCCGGTACCAACGCTGTGTAAGCCGCCGGTCACCGGACCAAAACCAAGCAAATCTGAGTTTTGGTACTATAGCAGGGAGGCAGAGAAACGAGAGAGATTTTTAGTAATACTTCTTCCATTCCATTATATATGTTTTGTAAGAGAAATTTTTTTGTTTCATTTTAGAAGATGTTTTACTAGTTTCTATGCAAATTTTAATGTGATTTGATACTTTTGTCCTTCTAAATTTCGTAGTCTTATATATGATTGGTTGAGTTATATTTTTAGTTAAATATTAAATGAGATTTTGTTTGTATTTATTATTTTCTTAACTCTCACAAAATAAATCAAAACATCTTATAAAATAAAACGGAGGGAGTACTAAATACTACGTACAACTAAAACTAATGTGACACTTTTTTTTTTGGTCACGGACTAATGTGATAATTAGTGCTACAGATTTTAAGAAAACTAATGCTGATAAAAGTCTTTAATTTTATGATAAATTATTGATAATGATGCTCCTCTCTTCGTCCGTGACTTCAATTGTGCGCTAAAAGTATCATAATCCTCCTCGATGTCCGGTTTGTGTTTCCTGTAAGGTTAATTAAGTTTTTGATTAAGAAAGAATTATATTTTTTTTGTGTCGGCAGTTAAGAAAGAATTATAATTTGCACTACTCGGGAACAATATTCTTTTGGATTTTTTCCCCATTTTTATTGTGATTCTACCCAATATGCATATAATGGTGTCTCTACAATTGGAACTTGGAAGTGATGCTGGCAGAAAACATGTTAAAATTATTATTTGTTGAGAAATTTGTTGTTGTTGCTGTTAATTTACTAATACGTCATAACAAACTTGGGTTAATGACTTTTATCAGTTTTAAAAAGGAATACTATCCAGAAGATTAAATAAAACAACATATTTAGTTTTTTTTAGCTTGGTGGATATATAATGTGTATATTAAGTCTATTATTTTAGCTTGGTTGGCATATGTGTATATACAAATATTATCACTAGAATTTGTAGAGATAAAAAAAAAATTGGAGTTGTGGTTCGAAAAAAAGCGTTGCCTAGTTATATGTTTATAGAGAGAACAAATTTGTACAGATTTTTAAAGTCATATTTTGTAGAATAATAATTTTGATATGATGATATATAAAAAATTTTACAAAATTTTCTAAATCAAGATATATGAAGACAAACCTTACATATCGATTTTTCTTAGGATAGGTAAATTCGTATTTTATAAATAAGTGCTTAGATCGTCCTTTATAAATTTTAATTTTTTGCTAAAATTACCAATGTGACTTGAAAAAACAAAAATCTTGAAATGCATCATGCCTGATAAAGACATATATAGCATCATAATATATGGTGGTGGTGGTTCAACATCAACTTTCTTTGGACGTGGGATAAATTGATATATCATCTTTCGTTTTTTTTTTTTTTTTTTTGTCTCAATGAGATGTTTATCTTGTGTAGGACCTGCGTTTGGAAAAATAACATTTTGAGTTACGTAAGGACAAACAAAAAATTGAGCTACGACTACAGAAAAAACAAAATGGAGTGTGTATTGAGATTGGCATGTTGTGTTATATTAATAATTACTCAACAAAATAATATTGCACATATAATTAACTGTCGGATCATAAATTTTTTTGTTTTCTTTATATATTTTAGTGTCAATGAACTTATTTCATGTTTGCTTGTTCATAAATCAAGAACTAATGAGTCGTATTCATTGCTATATAAGTATGTGCAAATAAATCTTATATACCACATTTATTACCTGTGCATCTCGTTGTTGGGCGAATTGAGACATTTACTGTGTACCATCAATATTACTGCAAGATTTGTATTAGTAGGTAAATGCATGAATTGCATTGCAATGATTTTGTTTGTTTGTTTGTTTTTTTTTTTTAATTAGGGAATTCTACAAAGTTAAAATATGTTTTGGTTGAATATTGGTTCATTAATTCTTGAAAGGCATGAAGAACACTAAAACCTTATGGTTCAACAGCGGTGTTAAAACAAAAAAAATTGAAACTCATAGTTGCACGTTCAAAATTCGCAATTGCCACTTCGATTTTTTTTACTTTCCATGTTGAGTCCATTATCAATAGAGACATTCAATAGGTGAGCTTTAATTGTGTTGCAATCATCCATTCAAGAGCATCAACTTGATAGTGGTAGAAAATCAAGTTTCGAAATTTAAAATTTTTTTTCAAATAAGCTAGAAAAGGAAGAGCTTGGTGATCTTGGTTCGAACTGTGACTATTATGAATCGAGAACAATGCTTAAATATTGTTTTCTATAACTGCATCAATATATTGTACTTGGTGGAGAGAGATATTGCAACAGTCAAAGTATGGTTGATTTCCTCCCTGTCTTGTAGAGCATCTTTGATAAAGATGATCAATTACCATTCCTCTTGCATATATGTTTGAAGTTGTGTTAATGCTTTAAAAAGACCTCTCTACACGAAGGTTTAAATTATGGTGACATTGTCGTCTTCCAAATTGCTCATTGCAGTTCAATACTACTTATGGAAGGTCGTTTTTCGAGATTACGATGCCAAACAATAGCATGATTTTATCATAACATTTGCAGTTTTGGATGTAGATGCAGTTTTATCATATTTTTCTTTCCTTTTTAGGTTGCAAACGATTGAATTTTTTTAAATAGTGTATGCTATACTAATTTGTGAGATATGGGAACCAACGCATGAACTACATACGTCATTTTTTTCCCGTTCGTGTTCAGCTTTCTAAAATTTTGGCCGTTTCAAAAATATCTTCACAATTTTAGCAATATTTTCATCATATTTTTATTTCCTTTTTAGGTTGCAAACGATTTAATTTTTTTAAATAGTGTATGCTATACTAATTTGTGAGATATGGGAACCAATGCATGAACTACAAACGTCATTTTTTTCCGTTCGTGTTCAGCTTTCTAAAATTTTGGTCGTTTCAAAAATATCTTCACAATTTTAGCGATATTTTCATCATATTTTTCTTTCCTTTTTAGGTTGCAAACGATTGAATTTTTTTAAATAGTGTATGCTATACTAATTTGTGAGATATGGGAACTAGTGCATGAACTACATACGTCATTTTTTTCTGTTTGTGTTCAGCTTTCTAAAATTTTGGCCATTTCAAAAATATCTTCACAATTTTAGAGATATTTTCATCATATTTTTGTTTCCTTTTTAGGTTGCAAACATTGAATTTTTTTAAATAGTGTATGCTATACTAATTTGTGACACCAGTTTGTAGAAATCCTTCTCTGATTATCAATAAATAAAAAACCCATTTCACATTTTCTTCTTAAGAGAATACAAAAGAATGAATGTATTTGATCTGTTCTTTATAAAAAGAAAATAATAAATGTGTCCAGACTCCATATAGACTACTAGATCATGATACAACAACATTCCTATATTGTAATCAGTAATAATAATACACTTAAAAACACATAAACAAAGAATAATTATCCATGTTGTGGAAACTTAGACAAAGATATCAATAATAATTGCATAATTTGAAAAAAAAAACTGAATGATACTGCTTAGACAATGATTTTTGGAATATCACAGTCAGAGTCACGATAATTCACCTGTCTCCGGTCAACGCTTTTTTATATACTTCTGTCTTCCTTCTTCAACATTCACTCTTTTTAAAAAATTCTTATCTCTCTCACTCTCTCTCTCTCCCAAACACAAAAACCACCGTTCTCCGCCGTAGCTTCACCGCCGGCAAAAATGCAACTTCTCTTTCTCTTCCTGTTTTTTCCAATGGTCTTCTCTCTAAACCAAGAAGGTTTCATTCTTAACCAAGTCAAGCTTTCTCTAGACGACCCAGACTCATCTCTCTCCTCATGGAACTCAAACGACGCTTCTCCTTGTCGGTGGTCCGGCGTCTCTTGCGCCGGAGATTTCTCTTCCGTCACTTCCGTCGATCTCTCCAGTACTAATCTCGCCGGACCTTTTCCTTCAGTCATTTGTCGTCTCTCTAATCTCTCGTATCTCTCCTTCTTCAACAACTCAATCAACTCCACTCTTCCTCTCGATATCTCGTCTTGTTCGAGTCTCCAAACTCTCGATCTCTCCCAGAATCTCCTCACCGGCGAGATTCCAAACACTCTCGCGGATCTTCCGACCTTAACAACCCTAGATTTGACCGGAAACAACTTTTCCGGCGAAATTCCGGCGAGTTTCGGCCGATTCGAAAACCTAGAGGTTCTCTCTCTGGTTAACAATCTCTTAGACGGGACGATTCCTCCGTTTCTAGGCAACATCAGCTCCTTGAAGATGCTGAATCTGTCGTATAACCCGTTTAGTCCGGGTCGGATCCCGCCGGAGCTCGGAAACTTGACGAATCTCGAGGTTATGTGGCTTACCGAGTGTAATCTAGTCGGACAAATCCCTGACTCGCTGGGTCGACTCACTCGACTCGTTGATTTAGACCTAGCGCTTAACGACCTTACCGGTTCGATCCCTCGTTCTCTCGGCGGTTTGAGCAGCGTCGTTCAGATCGAGCTTTACAACAACTCGTTAACCGGAGAAATCCCGTCGGAGCTCGGGAATTTGAAATCGTTGCGGCTTCTCGACTTCTCGATGAATCAGTTAACCGGGATGATACCGGACGAGCTTTGCCGTGTACCGTTAGAGAGTTTGAATCTCTACGAGAATAACCTCGAAGGTGAGATTCCGGCGAGTATAGCTCTATCTCCGAACTTGTACGAGCTAAGGATCTTCGGAAACCGGTTAACCGGAGAATTACCAAGAGACCTTGGACGAAACTCGCCGTTGAAATGGCTGGATTTGTCGGAAAACGATTTCTCCGGCAAGTTACCGGCGAATCTCTGCGAGAAAGGTGAGTTAGAGGAGTTGCTGATTATACATAACTCCTTCTCCGGCGCTATACCGGAGACTCTTGGTGATTGCCGGAGCTTAACCAGAGTCCGGTTAGCGTATAACCGGTTTTCCGGTCAAGTTCCTACCGGTTTCTGGGGATTGCCTCATGTTTACTTGCTTGAGCTCGTTAACAACTCGTTTTCCGGCGAGATTTCGAAGGCCATTGGAGGCGCGTCGAATCTCTCTCAGTTGATTCTTTCGAACAACGAATTCACCGGATCTTTACCGGACGAAATCGGATCTTTAGACAACCTTAATCAGTTGTCGGCAAGCGGAAACAAGTTTAGTGGCTCTTTGCCTGCTAGTTTGATGAATCTTAGTGGATTAGGTACTCTTGATCTTCACGGAAACCGATTTTCCGGCGAGTTAACTCCTCGGATTAAGTCCTGGAAGAAGCTAAACGAGTTGAATTTAGCTGATAATCGATTCACGGGTAAAATTCCCGGCGAAATCGGGAGTTTGTCTGTGTTAAACTATCTTGATCTTTCAGGTAACCTTTTCTCCGGCGAAATCCCGGTTTCGTTACAGAATCTGAAGCTAAACCAGCTGAATTTATCGAATAACCGGTTAACCGGTGACCTCCCGCCTTCTTTAGCGAAAGAAATGTACAAGAACAGCTTCCTCGGGAACCCGGGGTTATGCGGTGCTATAAAAGGATTGTGTAGCTCCGAGAAAGAATCGAAGAAGAAAGGATATGTATGGCTTCTAAGATCGATTTTTGTACTTTCGGCAATGGTGCTTGTCGCGGGCGTTGCGTGGTTCTACTTAAAGTATAGGACTTTCAAGAAAGCAAGAGCCGTGGAGAGATCGAAATGGACGCTAATGTCGTTCCACAAACTCGGATTCAGCGAACACGAGATTCTCGAAAGCTTAGATGAAGATAACGTGATCGGAGCTGGAGCGTCGGGTAAAGTCTACAAAGTTGTACTCACAAACGGTGAAACCGTTGCGGTTAAACGTTTATGGACTGGTTCCGTTAAAGAAACAGGAGATTCCGATTTGGAAAAAGGCGATAGGCCTCGAGTTCAAGACGAGGCCTTTGAAGCTGAAGTAGAAACATTAGGTAAGATTAGGCATAAGAACATTGTGAAGCTATGGTGTTGCTGCACAACGAGAGATTGCAAGCTCTTGGTTTACGAGTACATGCCGAACGGTAGCTTGGGAGATTTGCTTCATAGTAGTAAAGGCGGAATGTTGGGATGGCAAACCCGGTTTAAGATTATCTTAGACGCGGCCGAGGGGCTTTCGTATCTTCACCACGATTGCGTTCCTCCGATTGTGCATCGAGATGTTAAATCGAACAATATTCTAATCGATGGAGATTACGGTGCAAGAGTTGCTGATTTCGGTGTGGCTAAAGTTGTAGACTTGACCGGAAAAGCTCCTAAGTCGATGTCGGTTATCGCTGGTTCATGCGGTTATATCGCACCAGGTTAGTCTTTATCATTCAACTTAATATGGTTTGATTAATAATTTTCCTTTATTGGTTCTATTTGCTAATTGGATATTTTTTTCACATGAACAACATTTAAGATTTATTAGTTGTGAGACATAAATGAGCATTCACTATCTATTGAGAGTATGTCTGAATCATGGCTCCACACATTCTCATTTATCAATTAATGTAATTTTGAAAGTTTTGTTTGTTTGTTTGTTTATTTCCCTCCATAACTTATCTTATTTCAAACTTTTCTTTTGCAGAATACGCATACACGCTTCGTGTGAACGAGAAGAGCGACATTTACAGTTTCGGGGTAGTGATACTTGAGATAGTGACGAGGAAACGTCCGAATGCTCCGGAATTAGGGGAGAAAGATTTGGTGAAATGGGTTTGTACGACGTTGGATCAGAAAGGCGTCGAACATGTGATAGACCCGAAGATCGACTCTTGTTTCAAAGAAGAGATAAGTAAAATCCTCAACATTGGGCTTCTCTGTACGAGTCCGTTGCCTATTAACCGTCCCTCGATGAGACGCGTGGTTAAGATGTTGCTAGAAATCGGCGGTGGAGACGAGGAGAGTCAAAATAAGATTAGAGGTGATAAGGATGGAAAGTTAACACCTTACTACAATGAAGAAACTTCAGACCAAGGAAGTATAGCTTGAGAGACAACAAAGCGAAAGTGAAAGTGGAAAAAAGAAAGAACAAGTGTACTTTGTTTTTTTGCCCAAAAAAGCTCTCAATTTTTGGTTGTTGAAGCTTGTGAATTTAGGGCATTGAATCAAGATTCTCCTACCCTTGTAAAAGAGAGAATCAGTAATTGTTGAGTTTTTATAATATTATGAAAGGAAGTTTCTAAATCAGGAATCTGTCAATCTTCATTGTATAGCTATTAGTAACTCTGGTTTTGTAAGAGTTTTTTTCTATTATTGATTGAAATGCTCATGAATGCACATGAAATGCAATCTTGTGTTGTTAACATGCATTTAAATGGTTTCTATATTTGGGTAAGCAAATTCTAGGTTCTTGTAAGAACCATGTCTGATTCCTTTATAGTGTAGGCTCCCTCGTTTTTAGTGAACTATTGGAGGTTCGTGTATATGTCACTGTACATTCACATGGCTCTTAAATTCTCAACTTTTTTCCAAAATTAATTAGTTTCGATTTTCTGAAATTTAAAATAAAATTTTTGTCGAAAAAAAAAATTAAAAAAATTTCAGGTTTTGTTATTTACTTTTTTTATTGATAAACAGGTTTGTTATTTCTTTCACTTACTTTCCGTACATAGGCATCAGATTTAGTAAGACTTGGCAAATGAAATGACTTTTTTCAACTCTCCTGCAAAGTCTGTCTCTTCATTGGTTACCTGTTGAGGTCTGACTTGTTTTCACCAAATCATCAACCTTAATATTTTAAACCATAGATTACATAATAAATAAGTTAAAAAATATATTTCTTAAAGAGAATCAATTAGGTTTGGTTCAAATTTTGAAAAAGAGTGACAAAATTCTAACTAAGAAAAGTGTTTTTTTGGCCTATGATTTTAACAAAATTCTTATCAAATAGGTTTTGTTCAAGCTATCTTTTTCGACAATTCTAATCAATAATGATTTAGATGTCATTCTTTTAGATACTTCATACTTGTAATTTTAAAATTTCAATACAAATATAATATGTGTTGTTTGCGATGCTCTAACAACACATCTTGTCATCACCACGAATTTGAAGCTCGCCATTAACCAGACTCATGCTCTTCAGATACTTAGCATCACAACCAAACCCATCTACTAATACCCTTTTCCAAGAATGATCACCTTCGAGTTGCTCTAAACAACACAACGTGTCTTCTTTTCACTTTTGAAGAAAGGTAGAAGATTCTGCTCGGATCAGTCGGTGTGCTTGAACATACGCAAAATAAAGGAATCGTACGATCATGTAACTTCGGGAGCCTCATCATAGTGTTAAACTCTTTTTAATAAATCATAAAGATAATGAATAAAATACTGTGTTTTGTTAGGAACTAACATATCATATTGAAAATAACATGTTACAAAAAAACATGTCATAAAAAAATGAAATATAGAAGAATTAACACCCACATTTTCACCAACTTGAGAGTATTTTGCAAATCCAAAATTGATCGTCGTCATTTTGGTAAAACTTTTGTCAAAATTAAGTCGTTTAATACATATTCTTTTTTGAAAACGCATATTAATCGTTGGAGTTGAACATCTCATCATTTTAACTAATACTCCCTCCGTTTCAATATGTATGATTTTTTAGAAAAAATTTTTGTTTCAAAATGTATGATGTTTTCAATTTTCAATAAAGTTTTTAAGAACTAATGAATATGAATTGTAAACTTCAAGATACATTAATTGATTTTATTGAGCTACTATTGGCTTAAATTTATGGAAAATTGTTTAGTGCAAAAAACAATGTATTAATAGATCAAAATTAATATGTTTTCTTAATATGTGCAAAAGTTCTAAAAAATCATACATATTAAAACGGAGGAAGCATATTCTAGAAAAAACAAATGGAGTAGTTAAGTCAGCAATGTTTTAAATTTCCTAATTGCAATTAGTCCACTCTCTTACCAATGACATTTACGAATTTAAAGATTTAAGTCTATTGTTGAGTACAAAACAAGACAAAAACATAGACATTTCACCATGAATTTTAGATCAGAGGATAATTTAAAGATGCATAAATAAACAAAGTAAACAAAGAATCTAAAAATGAGCTGTTAGGTGATGACATTAGAAGTGGGCCCAATAAGCATTGAAGCCCACATTCATTAAGAGACATTGATGACACCTCACCCTCATCGTTGCCTTGTCTCTCTGTCTCTTTCACTCACCACTTCCTTTTCTATATCATTTCTCATTTTTGTTTTCTCTCTTTCTCTCTCTCACTCTCTTTCTCACATTTCCATTTCGTTAAATTTTCAACAGGTTGCATCATGAGATTTATTAGAGATTCTATATTACTTTTTTCCTTTTAACATCATGTATTATACAACTTTAACCAAAAAAACATGTATTATAGAAATTTAAAATCAAAGTGGTAAAATTATCACACACCATTACATATCATGGTCAAGATTCTTCCATTTTGTTTTGAAATATTTTGGTGAAGATTATTTTAATATTTGCTGCATGCAACTTAGAAACTTCTCTAATCAGAGTTGGTTTTGAATTTGAAATATTAGACAGCAAAGAAAACGAAAATTATTTGATACATTAATCCGTTTTGTATATAAAACTGATTCTGACTTTAGAAAGCCGCAAACTCATGCTAGTCCTATTTTATGCTAGGATCCGTTTTGTAAAGTCTTGCTAAATGCTCACCAATTTCTCACTTTATCCGAGTAAGTCTTGCTAAAGATTATTCTCACTAAATGTTTATCAATTTATCCGAGTAAGTCTTGCTACAGATTATTCTCACTCAGAATAATTCAAAATATTTTTGTGAAGTCTTGCTAAATCTTTATCAATTTTTGTAAAGTTTTGCTAAATGTTTATGATCGAAGTATGAAAAAGGCATTTAGTTAGTGGGTGCTAAATAATTTGTGGGAAACCAAAAAACTATAAAAATGGAAAGCATATTAGTAGGACTAGGGACCAGAGTTCAATAGATAAGGTCATGATCACATTCACAGACATATGAACCGAGTATTATGACCCGCAGGCACACGGTACACACCCACACATTGGGCCATATGGCCTTTAAATGGGCCTATTGGACCCACATTGTTGTTTTTCATATATGTCCTACACATCAATTAAGCTAATTGTACAACAATGGGGAAAAAACCAAGCCACGAATGATATGATCACCGGTTGATAAACGATTATGAATAGCAAGCCACGAATGAAAAACATAGTTGATTGTAACCCTTCCAATATAACATAGTAGGCTTTACATCGTGGATCAGGTTCGATGTCGCTTTTGAGTTAAAATTCGGCCGAAGTTTGTAGTAAGTTCCTTCGAGGTTTAAATGTTAGTTAGGATATATAGTTATGATCCTCAACAAATTTTAAGACAATGATTATTTTATGAAGTTGGAGTTGTAAGGTTTAAATTTTACGATTTAGAATTAGATATACAATTGTCCCTAAAATGAAAAATATTTTTATGAATTGATATATTGGGATTATTATGATTGAGTTTGTAATCGGATTATGTGGGGCTTTTCAAACCCATGTCCAACTCCCCTATTAGTATGATATTGTCCACTTTGGGCCGAAGAGGCAAAGCCCGCACGGATTTATCTTTGGGTTCCTTCCCAAAAGGCCTCATACTAATTTAGTTGGACATTACTTATATATTAGACCATTCTTGTCTAATCTTCAGATGTGGGACTTAGTTTGCTATCCCAACAAACCTCCCCTCAAACCAAGTACCACACAAACTTGGCCTTCTACCTCCAGCGAAACTTGGCGCCCATCTTGTATCGCCTGTTCTTCACCTAACCCTTGGGATACCGTTAGGAATACCTTTCGATACAAGGTCCATGCACCCCTATTCGCGAGGTCACCTTGAGGAATTTCCTCCCACATCGAACACGCCCACACCCACTTCTCCATGTCCTCTTTTCGAACCTGGCTCTGATACCATTTGTGGGGCTTTTCAAGCCCATGTCCAACTCCCCTATTAGTATGATATTGTCCGCTTTGGGCCGAAAAGGCAAAGCCCGCACGGATTTATCTTTGGGTTCCTTCCTAAAAGGCCTCATACTAATTTAGTTGGACATTACTTATATATTAGACCATTCTTGTCTAATCTTCAGATGTGGGACTTAGTTTGCTATTCCAACATATTATTTATGATTAAACTTCACGGGCCACATTGACGCATATTCAACGAATATGACACATACATTTGATAATGAAGTAAGAACAAGCATTTAGACTTTGTAGTGGACCTGTCTGAGCTGAGTATCGTTAAATTCAACTTGTTCATATATGTTTGGTAAATATTAAAACGAGCTCGTTGTGTTCTGAAGTTTCTTAAAAGCCCACAACAACAATAGTTGTTCTCTAAAATGAGGAAAACCATCATTTTTTAAAGGAATTTTATTTTCATGGAATACGCTTTGGGGAAAACAAAAGAGTGATGAACACGATAGTTAGCTGATAAACGTCTGAGTGTTTTTCTGAGTGTCATGTTCTATAAAATCATACAATGAATTACTTTAACATTCTAAGGGTAGGAGTCTCCCAAGACTATGTTTTTCAATTTTATAATCGGATGGTATGAAGAAAATCATCTTCAGTCATCAAATAATTACTGTGTTATGGGACCGGATATGCGCAAATTAACGGTCTGAATAATAACAAAATTTTATACATATATATATATATATATAAATATAACTTTTTAATTATTTTTCAGTACGTAACGTAATATACCATCCTGAACTATTTGAATATTAAAACCACATTTCATCGTTGTTAGAAAGCTTTCTCAGGAAGCTTATTCTCACTGTTTCGTTTTCTTACATTTACGTTTTCTTATTGAAGAGGTTTCGCATCTCCATCGAGGATAATGTGTACGGACATATATTTTTTTTGTAAGCAAATAGAATTATCATATCACTTTGTTAATTATTATATTTAACTCCGTAATCATTTATTAATGCCCATTCCTTAATATTTACTAGAAAATTACCCGCGTTATACGCGGGATAAAATGATTATCGAATAAAATCAATAGTTTTAGTTAAAAAAAAGATTAGGAAGAATAATTATACATAACCTAAGAGCTAATTTATATATTTGAATTTTGCAATTATTTTGCATACAAATGTATTCCACCCGTGAAATAATTAAACCAACAAATTTCATTAATAATTATATTTTTACTTGTACGAAGGTGCATTTATGAAAAATTAAAAACATATTTTTACATGCTCATATATTTTCAAAAGATAATTAATAGTTTTATTTTATTTTAAATATTTTTTTTGGTATATATGTTAAATTTTTGTTCACATTTAATTCTATGATTTAAATCTATAATTTCGAAATATTTTAATTTTGGCAAGTTTAGGAAGATTCAATGTGTTTGACAATTAGAGTTATAGTAATCAAAATAAGTATATTTGGAATTAAATGTGTTTGGTAATGAATATAAAAGAATGAAATAAATAAATAAAAATAAAGAGGAGAAAAATTATGGTGATGACACCTAAGCAAAGTGCTCCCAAAATGCTTCTCAAATAATATATAAGATAGCTCATTTTACAAATTTATGCGAAGTAAGAAATCCAATATTATTGATACCATAAAACAAGATTGAAAAAAAATAAATAATGTAATAACTTTTGGTGAGGAATCTGTTCTCAAGGAGGGAAAATGAGAGTATTTTGGGTATAGGTTACTTGCTAAACACGAGAGTTTTGTTCTGTGCGTGAAGATATGGCCATTTTGCTACACCAAGTTGGTCCAACATACATATCTATTTAAAGTAAGATTATAGATAGCCTAGGATCTAATCTTTTTCTTCAACCTATTATTCTATAAATGAATCTTATCTACACTTATATCCATATATAAGAGCATAACCTCACGTTTTTTAGGGAGATCTAGGCATTGTTCTTGGATTCTTTTGATATAGTATGTTTAAAGAATGATTCACATAAGTAATCCGCATGACCGACCAATTGTTCTTGGGTTATTTTTGTATAATCTGTTAAAAGGTTAGTCAAGATTATGTTATGACATATTATATATGTGCACATACAAATTGTTAAATTTGGCAAAAGAAAATAAAAAGGTAGTTTTGTAAAAAAAATGGTTAGAAAAAGAAAATGAATTTCAATAACGACACTCCATCTCGCTCGTCACCTTTCTTGTTTGTGAAGAAATTACTTTCTCTCATTTATTTATTTATTTAAAAATAATATAACCTGAATAACACAAAAAAAACTACATGAGCTGAGTAAGTTTAATATTCTATTGCACAAGGGTTTTTCCTAATTATGGACGTTGGATTCCATTGTAAATTATTTTTACACATCTAGCTAATAATTTAATATTTCAATAGGTTTAAAATGTAGTCATAGTCAAAATTTGGAAAAACTGCATTTAATAATTATTTGTTGCAAACGTATATACATACACCATTAATAAACTTGACGTCCACGCAACCTCCCAAATTATTATTTTAACACCATTTTAATTGAATACACAATTTTAGTTCCAAAACTTAACATTCACTTGCCCCTCTTTTTATATCACCTCCTCGTCTTTAGCTTCCTCTCTCTCTCTCTCTCTCTCTCTCTCTCTCTCTCTCTCTCTCTCTCTCTCTCTATTCTGATTGTAAATTAGATTTTGATTTTGGTAGGTTATTGGAGAGAGAAATATAAGTAAAAGAAGAAGGATGAGTTGGTGTGATGGTTCAGATGATAACTACGACCTCAATCTTGAAAGAGCTTCCAACATTGATCATCCATCGATTCAACTCAAAGACCAATCTCAATCATGTGTCACGAGCGGTCCAAATTCCAAGATTATCGTTGAATCTCACATCTTGACTTGTCCTTCTTGTGGGCATAAGATTCATCAACAAGACGACCAGGTTTATATATTTTTACCATTAATACACCTAAAGGATCTCTAGTTATCAATTTAATTTCCTTTACATATTGACATACGTATTAATGTGAATATATAAAATTTGATTTAAGGTTGGAAGCATCAAAGATTTACCAAGCTTACCAGCAGGAGTCAAATTCGATCCATCGGATAAAGAGATCCTTATGCATTTGGAGGCCAAAGTTTCATCTGACAAGCGAAAAATTCATCCGTTGATTGATGAGTTTATACCAACACTTGAAGGAGAGAATGGAATTTGTTATACACACCCTGAGAAACTTCCTGGTAATGCCTCTTTTCATAATGTCAAAATACAGAGCAAAGTCGATAATAATACCATCTACGTTTATTGTACCATATGAAAAGCAATGAGAAATATCGAAAAATGACAATTTTGGCTAAATATTACCGCAATTTTTATTTGAAATCACTTTTCTTTTTTCAAAACTAACACTTGCTTACATATATGGTTTAACACAATATACTCTGTGAGTTTAACCGTTTATATTTGGGTTTCGATTTTTTTTAAAATTTTTTTGTATAGATAGAGATTTGGGTTATGGTATAAAAGTTATGATATATAGATTTAATAATATTATTTTTTGGTGGTACTAAGTTACACATAAAATTTATGCAGTATTATCATTTTTGGGTTTATCCCAAAAACAAATGATCAGATATATTTTGTGTGTGTGTGTGTATATGATTATTAAAAAAAAAAAAAATTTAAAGTGGTTGATGATGTGCTTTACTTATGTTGTCTTGTCCCAAGTAGGAGTGAGCAAGGACGGTCAGGTACGGCACTTCTTCCACCGGCCATCGAAGGCTTACACGACCGGAACACGAAAACGTAGAAAAGTGAGCACAGATGAAGAAGGACACGAGACAAGATGGCACAAAACAGGCAAGACCCGACCCGTATTGTCCCAATTAGGACAAGCCGGTTTCAAGAAGATCCTAGTGCTCTACACCAACTATGGTCGCCAAAAGAAACCCGAGAAGACGAATTGGGTGATGCATCAATATCATTTAGGACACAGTGAAGACGAAAAAGATGGTGAACCAGTCCTCTCTAAAGTCTTCTACCAAACACAACCTAGGCAATGTGGTGGTTCGACCGAGACTAAACCGAAGAATATCGTAAACCTTAACCGGTTTAGCTATGAAAATCTTCAGGCCGGTTATGAAGGTGATGGGTCATGTTCGTTTCTTAGTTTTACTTGTGATGCAAGTAAGGGTAAAGAAAGCTTCATGAAGAATCAATAGAACATATTATTATAAAAATGGAGGTTCTTTGTGGAGTAAAGATGAGGAAAAGAATGATGTGAGTGAGAGAGAGAGCACAAATTCTTTGTGTGTAGGTGTTGGGTAACTATCATAGTAAATTTTATATCTCAAAGCTTTTGGGAGATTTTAGGTATTTGTTTTTTTTTTTTTTTTGGGATTAAAATTGGGGGAGCAACTTTAACCTATGGAGACATTATTATACTGACCTATGTTTTTATTTTTTATTTTTAAGTCAAATCGTCAAAAGAATAAATAAATACTGTACTATAGCTCTTTTTTTGGGGGTCAACTACTTCAATAGTTTTTTAATTTTCAATTATCATTGTAATAAACTTAAGCTAATGATAAAATAAAAGGGATAAATGAAATTTGGAAATCGGATATCTTGGTCTACTGCTTTAATTTAGTAAGTACCGTGTTGTTCCATTATTACACCAAAATTATTTTGGTTTAGTGGGTATTGTTTCAACCCATTATTTTCCATAATACATCAACTTATTAAACACCGAGCCTCATGACTCTCTATAACTTAGATAGAAGGGAACAACATCCTTAGACTCGTTTTCTCAAACACATTCCTCGTGGTTGTATCAACCTCACGAAACTTTACCGGCAATGCATTCTTGTCATCATCATCGCCGTTAAGAACAAGTGTGGGTGCATTGAAAAGGCCGGGGGTGGCACCAACACTCTTACCATTGTGAACGAGTTTGTAAGTGTTTTGGTCGTTTCCATATTTTTGAATCTGAAAAAAGCTCTCACTCTTCGTCGAGCTACCACCGGTGGTTACATATTGCTTGTTGGAACTCGTGGAGGAGGAGTTATCGACTGTCCATATCTTTGAGGAAGGGCAAAGCCAGATTGAGGACTGGAATTCAATGTTTAGATCGACGTTTGTCGATATATTACCTTTCTCAGAAAGTGGATCGGAGATAATAACAGGAAGGCCTGGTTGAGACGGAAGGAGTACTTGGGAAATACCTAGTGGACACAAATGGGTAAAGTCAATGCTTGCTGGAACAAGACCACCTCCGTTCTTGCTTGAAACTGGTTGGATGAAGTATTGAGTCTGTCTCTTAAGTGGGTTTCCGTTTGTGTCATTGACGGGTTCTTGGATTATTGCAAAAGCCGACACGAGAAAGAACAATGAGATGAATGAGAGTGAGATTGGTAGATTATTGGTATTCATGGTCATTTTCGAGTGACTTATGTCTAAAGCAAACACATTGATATGAGTATTTATAGCAGAAAACATATTGGCATGAGTGTTAAATTACAACTACAACTGTAAAAAAGTAGAAATCTTTTATTGCTCTCATAAACTTCTCGTGACTTTACGTGAAAATGCCAAAGATTAATGAAAACTTGCTATTTCTTGTTTTCTCTCTCTAGAAGAGGTTTGTTTATTCTTCTTAACAACATGAGATTAATACATGACTCTTTTTTTTTTGTTAACTCGGAAGCTTAGGATTTTGTCCATAATCTTGGCTTGGGACCAAAAGTTAGTTAGTGATACCTGATTAATACGTGACTACTCAATATTTTGTTGTAGTAATTAGCCACGATTCTTTTTGAAATACTATTGTTTTACCATGATCATAGTTTAGGGGTTAGTTTTACTCTTATAGATAAGATGTATGTAATGTTGTAATGAAGTCTTTTGTTGTTGTAACTAGTAAGTGAAACATATAATTTTAGACACGAGAAAGATTCACAAGCCTGAAAATCTTAATGGCACCAAAAATAGAAAGATGACAATACTATAAAACTAAGATCCACCGATAACTCATGGGAACAATATGAACAATGACAACGACATTTTTCGGTTTCTACCACGTCTTTATCAGAGAGAGTACAAAAGTTTTAGAGCATCTGCAATAAAACCCAATTAGAGTCTCTAGATACATTTATTTTTAAAATAAATTATAAAAAAAAAACTAACCTATTATAATTGAACACATGGCAGAGACCATGTCTACATACGTCTCTTGCGTTCTTTCTTCTGGAGACGTTTCTTCCACTTTCTTCTGTTTTCCATTTTTTTATTTTATTTTTCACTTGTAGAGATTGGGGAAGAGACCCCGCAGATGCTCTTAGTATGTGAGATTGAAGAAACTCCATTTGCCAAATACAAAAGCCTAGTATGTTGCAATGAGTTAAAGACAAGAACAAAGGTGAACGCCCAGCTTAATATGTTGCAATGAGTCACATGCCATGGTTTGTCTAGTTATATGTATACGACACCCAAGTTGTCATTAGCTCAACTGAAAAAGTACCAATAGGCAAAGTATAGAAGTGACACGGTGAAATGACGATTGGAATCAAACTAATACTATTATATTATGTGGTTTCAGTCCACAATAATTAAAAAAATAATGTATACGACAACCCGTTTTACTACAAAATCGCAACTCTGTTTAAAAAAAAATTTTGAATTTTTTTTCTAGCCCATAATATATTTTTGACCATTAAATGACAAAAACCCTAATTGTTACTATTTTTTATATAGGCATAAACTTCACTTATTTACGAAAAACAAAAAAAATTAATTTTACTAAATAATATCATCAATGATTTCGAAAAAAAATCTTTTAACGAAGTCTTAATAATGCAAAATCAAAAATCTAAAAATACGGTTATGATAAATCAAATCGAAAAATCCGGACAAGCGTTCGCTAGGCCACCGCGATTGGAGCAAACTCAAATGTTGGATTGAAGATCTATTAAATTGGGTTTAAAACCACTAAGAAAACATTTTAAAATTGATAGATATGGTGAAAAAAAAACGAGAGGTGGGGTAACTAGATTTATCGTTGCAGGAGGAAATGAAAATAAATATTTTTTCTTTTAGCAAAAAAAAAAAAATTACAATATTCACCAAAAAAAAAAAATTACAATTAATAAACTAGTCAAAGTTTATTAGCCAAAAGTGACATATGTGGCTAAATCAAAACTATTGATTTTATAGTTTTTAGCTAGGTTTTTAGTCATCATTTTTTTTCGTTCATACTATACATCAAATTATCCCAATTAAAAAAAAAAGAATTTAATGATTCATTAAATCTAAAAACGAGTAAAACTACGCGCAATATAACATAGGTTTGAGTGGATGCATGCAACAATGCCCCAAAGAAACACTTAGGCCATGTTCATTGGTGACACCGTCGTGTCTTAAGAAGTGTTCTTATAATATAAAATTATTAAAACACACACTCTCTCTTCCTTTTACTCAACTTTATACCTTCTCTTTCATCCTTTTACTCAACTTTATACCTTCTCTTTCATCCTTATATTCAACTTTAATTAAAAACACTGTCCAAAAGTGTCTAATTTTAGACACTCTCTCTCCTCTTTAAGAACACTTCATCATCATCTACTCAATTTTTATTAATTTTATATTTCAATATACCCCATAAAAACATTCTTTTTTTTCTTTTTACTCAAATTTTAATAATTTTATATTTTAAGAACACTCTATAAGACACCATAAGATCTCAATGAACATGCCCTACTGATTTAACAAACATTTATGTAATCTATAGTGCCCGATGAATGTCGAACACCTTTGAATTTTTGTTGGTCCGTAATTCGATTTTCATGAAAGTTCATAAAATTACAACATTATTAGAATTTATAAAAATTAGTTGACATCATTTTTAGACTGAATATCAACTTAAGTTATTTTCACGCGCTCACATTCTCTACGACATGAAATCGAGATAATTTGCGCTTAGAAACATTAGGGTAGTTACAGTAAAAATAGATTTCTCACTTCAGACCAAACAAAAAATCACAAATTTCATTCACCAAAAAAAAAAATATCACAAATTTCTTAAAAAGTTCTTTTTGGTAAAGGAAACGAGAAGTCTTCTAATGGAAGAGTCATTAATACTCTCTCTGTCTAGGGAATCTGAAGCGGTGGATGAATTTTGAAATCAATTAGGGTTCCCATACAAAGAAGTAACTAGCGTTTGTAAACTCTTCTTCTTCATTAAACGAGATATATCGAAGGTACTTACTTGTTCTGCATCTAGTACAGATTTGCTGAAAAACCATAGCTTTGTCGTTTCTTATGTCTCTAATGTATTTTCATAACGCTTGAGAACAACACACCTTTTTGATTTTTCAGGTTTTTTCCTCTGATATTTCTTATGGATAGGATAAGTGAGTTGCATGAACCGTTGTTGTTGAGAATATTGTCTTCACTACCCGCAAAAGATGTTGTGGCCACAATGGTTTTGTCAAAACGATGGCAGTTTCTTTGGATGTTTGTGCCAAAGCTCGTATACGATGATAGCTATCGAAACCTTGAGTACGGAAGGTTTTCATGCTTTGTAGACAGGTCTTTGCTTTTGCAAGAGTCTCCAACTCTTAAAACTTTGCATTTCATACTTGGTCGTCAAAAGTCTAGTGCTGTAGATATTGGAGTATGGACTAGAACTGCTGTTAAACGCTGTGTGCGTGAGCTCATTATCGAGATTGTCAATTCTTCTCGTACAACTTCAGTTGTACTTCCAAAGAGCTTGTATACAGGGTGTCAAATTCTTGTGTCATTGAAACTAAATAACGCGATCCTTCAGGATTTTTCTTCCCCGGTTTCTTTCCCATCCCTTAAAAGTCTGACCCTTGTATCCGTCATGTATCCTGGTGATGAATTTGTGAAGAGGTTTTATCCAACTGTCCTGTTCTTGAGGAGTTGGATGTGGAACAATGTCAAGATGACAATGTTACCATTTTCACCGTGATTATGCCTTCCCTGAAGTATTTATTCTTGCGTACATCAGAAGACAGAGTTGAAAGCGATGATCAAGGGTTTGTGATAGATGCTCCTTCATTGGAATGCTTGGATATTGTTGATCATAATGGAGGGTTTTGTGTCATTGAGAAGAATATGCCTAAGATCGAAACCGCGAATGTTGATGTCAATTACGATCTTCCTCCGAAGATTCTCGGGTTTATTACCTCAGCCAAGCGACTCTATCTTTGTCTATCAATTTCAAAGGTA
Organism: Draba incana; assembly: GCA_963576765.1. NCBI lineage: Eukaryota > Viridiplantae > Streptophyta > Magnoliopsida > Brassicales > Brassicaceae > Draba > Draba incana. The sequence continues at coordinate 36,787,274 of OY755206.1, forward strand.
TTTTATCGCTATTTTGTATGCATTCTTGTTACATTGCTAGTGTACTCATGGTGTCTCATTTACAGGATGTATATCCTGCCGGTAGTGTCTTCAACCGTCTAGTATATTTAGCGTTGTGCACATGTGAAACAGAGTGGTTGAATCTACTTATGTGTCTGCTCCAAGATTTCCCGAAATTACGAGCTCTCAAACTTGAACTGGTACATATATATTTTAATACAAATTATTTAGTTTCTTTGATCAGTCTATATGTTGATCTATCTATCCCTTCAATTTATATCAGTACCATCATCCCGTTGGGGATGATCGACTAAGCCCGTGCTGGAGTGAACCGAGTTCAGTCCCTGAATGTGTAATATCGAATCTTGAAAGTCTCGAATGGGTAAAATATGAAGGAACACAAGAAGAGAAAGAAGTAGCAGCATTCATCTTAAGAAGCGGAAGCTGTTTGAAGAAGGTAACTATCTCCTCTAACTCTGCCCATCCCATCAAGAAACTTGAGATGATCAAGGAGTTGTCATCGTCCCCGAGGCGTTCACCAAACTGTCGACTTATATTCGATTGACATATGGTTGGTGTGTCAGTATTATTTGATCAGATTCTTTAGGTTTTTTAAAAGTATTTTAGCTCTTTGAATTTCATATGTTCTTGCTCTATACTTAGAAGGAAGAACATTTTTTTTACAACTTAATGAGTACTACAATTTAGTGTCTATATCACAACTTTGGGTTTTTTAGCCATTCTTTGTTTTTTTTTAATTCTGAATATGTACAAAACCATTGATCCAATTATATACCAAACGATTAAGAATCATTACAGAATCATGGATTCAAGATATATATAACAAAAAAGGAAAAAAAAAATACAATCACCACCACAAAGCTCCAATCTTCTTGAGAATTGGAACCAACTCACCGGAGATATGCGTAGCCATAACTCTGTCCAACATTCCAACCCTCCAAACAACTTCCCTCCTATATAAACCGCCGATAACTTCACCGTTTCCCTACCGCTTTCGACGCTAATCCTCTCTAGCTCACTCATAACTTCCTCTCACTCTCCTCATCGATCTCAGGAACCGCCGGACTTTCTCCAAGTCCAAGAAGCAACATCTTCATCACATGGCACATACAACATCCTCTCCGCCCAATCACGATCACCGCGTTTGCCGTTTCCTTGTGTTTTAAGCGGTTGAGATTCCGCGGCCGGGATCATATTATTATAATGCCTTGAACAAGAAATCGTTCCTTGCATTTTCGAATATATTTTTAGCTAGAGATGCCTAATTAGGAAAGGGAAGGTTTTGTAATAGTTTAGTATCAAGAAGGTTTTGTTACAATTCCACCTTATATATATTCCCTCCGTTTCATAATCCCTTATATATTTATTTGGAAAGTGATTTGTGAGAAGATTCTTATGTGTCATCTCCACAATCACTCTCACCAAAACAATTGTGACATGGCTTGAGAAAATTATGACATGGCAAAACACTAAATATTTATTACCTTAAAAGTTTTAATTGCACAAAACAATCTTTGCAAATATTTCATTATGGAATCTTCTAAAACAATTCGGATCAATTTAAATTAAATATTAAAACGAAATTTGGCCACAAAAAATCCAACCTCAAGCGACAATAAAAACAATTGTGATTAGTAATTATAAATTGAAACTAAATATTCAGATTATGAAAACAATTATCGAATGCCATTGATGATTATTACATTACCAATCAGTTATTAATATTTCATAAAGTTATACTAATAATAATAAAAAAAATTAATAATTTAAAATAAAATGAAGGCTATTCACAAAATTGTTTTATGTATTCTCTTTAAAATAATTAACCTACCATAACACAACAAAATCTTTTCATTATAAAATAAAATAATTCAAATTCAGAAACAAAATTATTGTGAGCAAATATTTTTTGAAGAAAAATGATATCATGAAAAAGTAATATTACAAAAAATTCTTTTTATACGTTGATAAATAAAACAATTAATAATTTATACGTTATGTTATTGTTATCGTGAAACGTTAGAAAAAGTGTCAGCTTATAAATATTTTATCAATCTCTTCATCCTAATTCAAATTATAAACCAAATTATACTCACTTTTCATTATCTTTGTTTTGTTTTTTTTTCAATAGAATAAGAATTAAAAAACAATAAAACACGAATAAAACAAAAATGACACATGAAGAAAGCTGATTTAGTAAATTAATATGTAGAAGATGAAGATAACTTCATATTCAGCAGCTTTTATTCATATTTATTCATTTGTTCATATTTTGGTTGTTTTACACTATTTTTTCGATTCAAGACGCATAATTCCACATAAAAATATTGATTTTAGAGTAAATGATAAGTGAAAATATGGTTACTTTCATTAATGTCGATTAAAATATGAAATTAAAGAACATGAAGAGGAGATCGTCTAACACCAAAAAATATCAAAAATCAAATAATTGTTTTGGATCTTATTTGAGAGAATGAATTGGCTCGCTTTTCTTAATCAGATGACCGTTAGTTCTCGATTTCAAATAAGATTTTGGAATCACCATGTTTAGTTATATTTGAAAATCCTTATGAATATAGCTTAATTTTGGAGTGACCAACTATTCTTGTATAATTTATTGAATATTAAAATATTTCTATTCAGTTGACAATTTTTTTTACTTATCTAAAAAACCAAATTTGGTAATGAACATAAAAAAATGATTTAAACTAAATTTATTTTTGTATATGATATATTTGTTTCTAATTCAAATACAGTACAAACCAAAACCATACAAAATCATTCTTATTAGGTTATGTTATACCTTTGAAACAACATTTTTCTAATTAGTTTGATACTTAAAAAAATAAAAGATTTTATCCTCGTATTACGCGGGAATCACCTAGTATAAATTGTTTTGGAGGTTTTTTTTGTTTCAAAATATAAGTTGTTTTGACAATCCTAGGTACTTATTAACTTTATTGAATATTATGTGGCCACTAGTATTCTGCAGTTTTTTTTATATATTTTTAATTATAATAGTTTTGTAATAGTTTAGTATAAGTTGGTTAAACAGTTTTTAATATATATTTTAAATTATACTTTTAAAGTAAAAATAGTTTTTTAATATTTGCGATTTTTGCTAAAACAATTTATATTCTGAAACAGAGGGAGTATGAATTAAGAGTGATCAAGTTAACTTCACCATCTAATGCTCCCAAGTGAAACAAATCGCCCAAGGCCCCGACGAGTGTGTCAAGAGCAGGAGGATCCATAAAATTAAAACCTGGCAAGTCTTGGCACCGAATTTTTTCAAAGTAAGAACCGTTTTTGCAAGGTTCGATCTCACTATCTCAGGACGAGTTTGCATCTCCACGTCTTCATTGGAACTCTTCTCTGTGTAAAGCCTAAAGCATTTTCCAGGCTGTGTTCTACCGGCACGATCCGCTCTCTGGTCAGCACTTGCTTTTGATATTGGGGACACAAACAAGGACTCAACACAAGTTCTTGCGTCATAGATTCTTTGTTTGGACTCAACACAAGTTCTTGCGTCATAGATTCTTTGTTTGGAGAAACCGGGATCAACCACGTAAACAATCCCGTCGATAGTCAAAGAAATCTACGCAATGTTGGTGGATACAATCTATTGGAACATTTTTTAATGGGGATGAATTCAGGTCTGAATCATCCAAACCTTGTGAAGCTTTATGGATGCTATGTCTTTTTCAAACACCAAATCCATCCAAATTGTATGGTCTGAGGAAAAGAATGTAAAAAAGACCTTTACAAAACTGCAACATATTTTGCTTTTGTGACCCCTTCTCTCTATATTTGGTCTTTGAGTTTAAGACTAAGCCAAGTACTTGACTATGTTAGGATCCTTGGTAACCTTGTCCAAGTAATCTCTGGCGATCTGATCTTCAATCGGTCGTTATAGCAGGCGTTATGTTCAAGTAATCTCTGGCGATCTAATCTTCAATCTTCAATCTCTGGCGTTTCTTGATCATTGTTATAGCAGGCTGCAAAAGAAAACAAAACACTCAGAGACTTGATCATCGTTATAGCAGGCGTTTCTTGATCATCGTTTCTTAATCTTCATGTTTCTTGTAATTGTTGTGAGAATTTTGTTATACCTTGAACATGTTGTTGAGTTGCTCAATACACTCAGAGACTAACTGCAGCTCTTCATGATCCTCAAGACCGCTGCCTCAATCACGTAGCGTCTGTCTTTCTCAATATCCTCAACTACTTTCTTACTCTCATTCATTTGACGGGGATAGATCTGTTATTTATGGAAGAACATTAGGATCCGGGAGAGATTGAAATAACACAATGATCCAAGAGAGATTGAAATAACAAATATATTACCCTAATTCTCCACTTTTTGTCGGTGAACTCAAACACATCGGTTTTCAAGATGATTTTTGACATTCTCTCCTTTGTACGAATCTTGTACTTACCACATGACAGTGGATGAAGCTGCCTGGCAAGATCTTCTTGGCTAAGGTTTCCCACACATCTCATTGAAGTATAATCTTTGTGTGTTGTTGAATAGCAAGAGCACTGCAGCCTGGAACAACTATAAATTAAAGGGTTAATTAGGTGTATAATAGGTTGGTGGCCTTTAATTAGGTGTATAACATGTTCTAATTGGAAATTAGGTATCTAACACCCACTAAAGAAAATATAACCAAAATACTCTTAATGAGCTATTTAATAAAAATTAGTTAAAATCCCAAAAAATCTTCTCTTGATCTTATGTCTTAATTGTCCCATTATTTCTTTCTGAAAAAGTAGATCTTTGTGTTGCACAAATACTCTTGAAAAAAAATTGGGTAAGAATATGAAAAAAGAACAAATATGTTGTAATAGTTAATTATTTAATAACATAATTAACTATTTTTGACACCAATTCAGTTGATCCAAAAAATATAGTTAACTACATCACATTATGTGTAACTATCTAAAAACATGGGGACATTTACAAAATTACCACTTTTTACATGCCACTTTTCAAATATGCCACTCTTGAATTATTTTCTTACCAATATGCCACTTATAAATCCGTTTAAAAACCTTATATCTCAAAATTCTCAGTTTTAAAAAATATTTTGATCCCTAACAAATCTTAAACCTAAAAAACTAAACCTAATATAGCATAGTTAACCCAAACATAAATTATTTAAATTTCTTTAAAAAGTGATAGTGACATTTTTGAAAAGTGGCATATCTTCTCATTTCTTTGTTTTTATTCTGCATATGTACACAATCAATCCAATTACAAACCAAACGATTACAACCACAAAGCTCCAACCTTCTTGAGAATTGGAACCAACTCACCGGAGATATGAGTGGCCATAACCAGTGGCGAATCCGAAATCATTTTTTATGGGGAGCATTAAGCCAATTTCTAAAAAAAGTTTAGGGGGGCAATTAACCAATTACTTAAAGAAACTTAAGAAAAAAAAATTTTCATGGTGGGCATATGCCCCTCATGCCAATACACTGGCTTCGCCACTGGCCATAACTCTATCCCTCCAAACAACTTCCCTCCTATATAAACCACCGGTAACTTCACCGTTTCTCTACCGCTTTCAACGCTATTCCTATCTACCTCACTCATAACTTCCTCTTCGCTCTCCTCATCGACCTCAAGAACCACCGGATTCACTCCAAGTCCAAGAAGTAACATCTTCACCACATGGCACATACAACATCCTCTCCGTCCAATCACTATCACTGCGTTCTCCTCCACCACCGTCCGAACGCTCTCGCCCTCGCTGTTTCCTTGCGTTTTATGCGGTTGAGATTCCGCGGCTGGGATTATATTATTATAATGCCTTGTACAAGAAATCGTTCCTTGCATGAGTTACAGGACATGTAAGTTTTATGTATCCCATTTGCACTACTGTAGGGAAGTTATTGAAACCATTGAATTCCGAATATGGTAAAGTAGCTCCTGGATGGGGAACAAGATCCGAAATTTTGTGAACAATGTGGAGTCGATAGGGAACTCTCTAGATTAAGAATGAATTTCCTTCTCCATTAAGCCGGACCGGCGACGAATAATAAATAGGTACGTACCCCCCCCCCCCCCCCCCCCCCCCCACCCCCCACCCCCCACTACTTTACGTTTTCCTTGAATCTGATAGGCAAAACTTTAGTTAGAGAATAGAACCTCCCGAGCCGGAGGCAAGTGCCCCCTGAACCGCGCGAAATGGTCGCCTATTACACGGCTCACTAACTCTGCCTGGGGTGGGGGTACGTACCTATTTATTATTCGTCGCCGGTCCGGCTTAATGGAGAAGGAAATTCATTCTTAATCTAGAGAGTTCCCTTTCGTTAAGCGCATCGAGCCAAAAGACTTTCACACACACACACGTGCATATAGACCCCTAGATGAATCCACTGTGCATAGATCAGCCCCCGGACTGCTTTGACCAGTTTCTTCCCACTAAGATCTGGTTCATTAACAAATTGAATCGTGATCACTGGGGGGACGTCTCCTCTCTTTTGACTCGAGTTGCCTTTAAGACTCCTAATCACATGGATATAGGTGGGCTAATTGTTCTTCAAAAAGGGCCGCGTCATAAAAAAAGTAACCAAGATTGAGTTGAGATACAAAAAAAGAAAGTATTATGAACTTTTTGATTATAGCCAGTGAACGAAAGAGTTGGGGCGGAAAAAGGGGGAAAGCTCTCCAATTCGCCCTTAGAAAACATAAAATTGAACCACGATTTTTCATTACCGCCTGGACAATTAGACACCCAACCTGTAATAGATCGGTTCCGCCCAAAATGGGAATGGACTAACTGCTCCTAAACCAAGCCTGAACACGTTTCCAGTTGTTGATCGACGCGTGTCGTGATCACCAGTCGGCGTCACAATTCTGACTATGAGTTCCCACTTTGACTGGGTAGCCCTTCTCTTTATCGATTCATAGGACCTCCAAAAGGAGGGCGTGGGCATAAGGGTCTTTATGACACAATCAATAATTCGATTCATTTTCAATTAGGTCTTGCTCTAGCCTCCTTAGGGGTTATTACTTCCTTGGTAGCTCAGAAAGGGAATAAGTTGAGGAATCTACATATGAAACCTGCCCTTGGGAGGGGAACAACAGCTGGAAACGGCTGCTAATACCCCGTAGGTTGAGGAGCAAAAGGAGGAATCCGCCCGAGGAGGGGCTCGCGTCTGATTAGCTTGTTGGTTCATAAACTGCTCTACCATAGTTCTTCGCGGATAACCCCAATTTCGGTTTAATAGTACATCCTAATAGTGGAAAGTCTAGCGTCAACGATGGTTACGTGAGGATGTGCATCATAGCAAAGTGTATGTTACGCAGTATTACGTCATGGGATGTGAGTGGACATAGAACCGTGTCCTTTTATCGTATCACATGAAAAACGCTGTTTTTTTAATACCCCCTCTTTTATTCTTATCAAAATCAGCACGTTTCTATTTTAAAATTTTGGTTTACTTCTTCTACGTGTTTGTATTACATAATATTTATTTCCTAGATTCGAATATTTTAATCAGTGGTTTACAATCAATCAAAAAGTTGGAAAATGGTTTTTCTTTGATAGACGGTAGTAGATTAATTACTTACAAATACTCTTTTTCTCATGTGACATTATTGAGGATCAATACAAGACATCATCACTTGACTATATAATATACTAGAATAATACTCTCGATACAAGGATTATTTGAGTTACTATAAATAATATGTTTTAAAAATATATACGCTTGATATATGTAAATATGGTTTCAATCATTAAACTATTTGATATAATAACTAACCCATGCTTATATATTTTAATGATTTCTTTTTGATGTTATGTTGTAAATTTTAAACATATAAAAACATATCATTAACCAATTTTTCTTTGTCTTTGTTTTCTCGTTAATCTAGTTCATTCATGTCAGTTATTTTGTATTCTCCATAGATATACATATGTTAAACTTCTTCTTATATATAATGATATAAACATGGTTGTTTCTATTTTAGTTATATAGCTTATTGTTTTTATTTGCCTAAAATTTGTTTTCTGTAACTAAATATAACTATTTGTATAGAGGTTTTGTGCAATTTGTAAAATTACTTTATGCTTGTGTTTTTTTCCATTTTAGTTTTTTACTTTTTGAGTAAACAATTTTAATATTGAAATACTTACATATTTAAATATTTGACATGTGTTAAAATATAATCGGCTACTTATACACGTGTTGCGATCTCGTGAGTTACAATTTTGCGAACTTTCCTTTATATAATAAGATAAGTACTGATTAGGTACCCCTTTTAAACAATTAAAGACATACAAATAAAAACAAATAAATAAAATACTAGCAAAAACAATAAAAGAGTTGATTTTCACATTCATGTCAATATGTTATATCATTTTTCCGCATTGTGGAAACTTTTAGGGCCATAATTAATACACCCAAAAAAGAGAGAAAATCCCTTATGATGGACGGCAAAGTCGGCAGGCCCGACCCAACCTATTTTGTTGCCTAAAGAAAAAAAGTAAAATGATGCCATTTTTGGCACCCGAACCCTGCACCTTCAAGTCTACTAACACGTGATCAACCACCGCACTATAACCGATTTTTTAAAAAAATTGATGCCTTTAAATTGATTTTATATTTTGATGCCTAACGTATGGGCTTTAGCCCAGAGCCGGGCCTGAAAGTCGATATAAGTTAGCACCAAGCCACTAACTTAGCATGATCACTACTCCCTCTGTTCTTGAAAGATTGATGTTTTGGGTTTTTCCACACATTTTAAGACACGATAAATAAATGTGTTAACTAATTATTTATTTTTACTTTTTGACTTACTTTTTTGTTTTCCAATAATTTTATCACCTACATCACACAATTTTCTCTTTCGAATTGATTAAAAAACTATTTAATCATTTGGTAAAACGTAAAAGTATAAAGTAAAATGTAGAAAATCAAACGTAAACTATTTAATCTTTTTGGAGAACAGAGGAAGTAGTTTATTAGAATAACGACGTCATTTTTTAATGAACTCGCATCACCTATCTCGTTCTAATTTAATTACAAAAAGAACATCACTTTGGAAAGGCTTCAACTAAAAATGGAGTTTGACCAATTATTTAAACTCCCTTTCGCATTCACGAAAAAAAGAGTTTCATCAGTGATTTTCCCGAGACCGAGAGTGTGTAGCAAGATGTTAATACGTCGCAATTTCTCTTAATTTTCAACTTGGAACATTTCACTAACACATTGTTTTATGTTAGAGATAGTTATCCAATACTAATTTTTACGTTTGGTTTATTAAATTTTTTTTTTAATTAATTGACATGTTCCAAGAATTGTTTTTTAAGTTTCAAAAAAAAAAAAGAATTGTTTTTAATATATTCAGGAATATTTTACCAAATTTTCAGTGGAACAGTAAAAAAACTAAAAGGGCTCTAAGATCTGTTATTGGGCTTTGTTTCTCAAATTAGCCCAAAATTAATCTTTCTGCGATCTTCTCCACCCAACCGCAGGTGCGGGTGCTGCGTTTTGCTATGTAAGAGACGAACGAATCTCACGCGCCGGAGTTGTATTCCTTCACCGTCGTCTCTTCTTCTTCCTCCTCCTCCTATCTCCGCCGCGTCGCCTTCGGACATGTAATTCAGTTTCCACGATCAGTATAATGCATAGCTGTCCCGTCAATATATATCAGTACCATCCCCCCTTGGGGCTCATCAAGTACCATCTCGGGGAGTTGTCATCGTCCCCGAGACGCTCACCAACATGTCGACAGACATATGTTCGGTGTATCACTGTTTCGTCTGATTCTTTAGATATTTTAGCTCTTTAAATTTCATATGTCTTGCTCTATACTTACAAGGTTGAAACATACGGAAGAACATTCTTTTACAACTTAATGAATACTACAATCTAGTGCCTAACTTTGGGTTTTTTAGCCATTCTTTGTTTTTTATTCTGAATATGTACAAAACCATTGATCCAATTTATATACTAAACGATTAACAATCATTACAGAATCATGTCATGGATTCAAGATATATTTGTAAAAAAATATCAATATATATATACTATCACAACCACAAAGCTCCCACCTTCTTGAGAATTGGAACCAACTCACCGGAGATATGAGTGGCCATAACTCTATCCAACCCTCCAAACAGCTTCCCTCCTATATAAACCGCCGGTAACTTCACCGTTTCTCTACCGCTTTCAACGCTAATCCTATCTAGCTCACTCATAACTTCCTCTTCACTCTCCTCATCGATCTCAAGAACCGCCGGATTCACTCCAAGTCCAAGAAGTAACATCTTCACTACATGGCACATACAGCATCCTCTCCGTCCAATCACTATCACCGCGTTCTCCTCCACCACCGTCCGAACGCACTCGCTGTTTCCTTGAGTTTTAAGCGGTAGAGATTCCGCGACCGGGATCATATTATTATAATGCCTTGTACAAGAAATCGTCCCTTGCATTTTTGCACATATGTTTTTAGCTAGAGATGCCTAATTAGGAAAGGGAAGGTTTTGTTATAGTTTAAATACCAAAGAAGGTTTTGTGACAATTTACTTTATATATATGAATTAAGAGAGTGGAAAGTCAGATGGTTACGTGAGGATGTGTGTCATACCAAATTGTATGTTACGCTGTGTATTACGTCATGGTATGTGAGTGGACTTAGTCATACGACCGTGTCCTTTTTATCGTATTACATGATTCACGCTGACTTTTTTAATACCACTCGTTTATTCTAATCAAAATCAGCACGTTTTATTTTATTTTTGTTTACTTCTTCTACGCGTTCTTCACCTAATATTTTATTTCCCAAGATTCGAATTTTTTAGTTAGTGGTTTACAGTCAATCTTGGAAAATGGTTTCTCTTGTCTATTAATTACTTACAAATACTCATTTTTCTCATGTGACGTTATTGTGGATGTTTATTTGAAATTTCGATCAATACAATACATAAATAATCACTTGCCAAAAACAAAAAAAAAAAATCACTTGCCAATATACGAGTACTGAGTAGGTAATAGCACTACATGTCTACATATGATAATGATCTCATGAAAAGTAGTCGTGATGCACTTCCTTCTAAACCATTAAAGATATACAAATAAAAACAACTAAAGAGGTTTTTTTTTTTTTTTTTTTTTGAAACTTAACAACTAAAGAGTTAATTTTCACATTCATGTCATATTAATTTTCGGCATTGTGGAAACTTCTAGGGCCATAATAAAATCCCTTAGGCCATCCACAATGGTGACACTTTGGTAAAAAAAAATTAGACACTTAAGTGTCTCAAATAAAAAAAAGTGTTCTATGGGCATCCGCATTGGTAACACTCGCATGAATGTGTAAAAACTTTTTAGAATTAAATATATTAAATTTTAGGACTTTTGAGTGTCTAAAACCAGGAAAATATCTTATATATGACACTTTTCTAGTTTTAGACACTCAAATGTTCTAAAATTTAATATATTTAATTTTAAAAAGGTTTTTCACACTTCTAAAATAATATATTTAATTCTAAAATTTTTTACACACTCATGCTTTTAGACACTCGAGTGACGGTCATTAGCACCAAGCCACCAACTTAGCATGATCACTAGTTTATTGGAATAACGACAGTCATTTTTAATGAACTCACGCCACCCATCTCTTTCTTACTACTAGTATTTAACTACAAAAAGAACATCACTTTGGAAAGGCATCAACCAAAAATGAAATTTGACCAAGTAGTTAAATTCCCTTTCGCATTCACCAAGAAAAGAGTTAGCTATATTCTAGCAAGATCTTACTACTTCACAATTTCTCTAATTTTCAACCTGGAACATTTCACTAACACATTGTTTTTACGTTAGAGATAATTATCCAATACTAATTTTTACGTTTGGTTTATTTTAAAAAAATTCTTATTAATTGACAGGTTCCAAGAAATGTTTTTTAATTAATATATTATGGAATATTTTACCAAATTTTCAGGGAACAGTAAAAAAACACCAAAAGAGCTCTAAATTGGTTCTATGGATTTGATATTTGATATTGGTTCTATGAATGTGAAGGATTTGGATGTTAAAAATACAAAAACTCAAATATTGAGGTTTACCTTGTTATTTGAATGGATTTGTTATTAGGTTCTTAATTATATCATCTTCACGTCACATATATATCAACGATGTCAAATTCACAATAATTCCTCACACAACGTAACATAATTTTTATAATGATAGTTTTCCATTTTTCTAATTTTTGTTTTGTACAATATAATGAAAATTTATTATATTTTTTTAATATCTCTATATAATCTTTGAACTTGTAACACAAAAACTCTATTGATTTTATTTTGATGGTTTTTTCTATGCTTTGTCAATGATGAGAAAATATGTTTGCCTAAAAAATAAAAATTATACCAAGGTTAATAGATATGAAAAGTCATTTAAATTCATGTAACTTCATTTGGTTGATTCATAACAATCTATTTATTAGATTTTGAAACCCACCTAAATCCTTTTAATTAGATTTTAAAATCCACTTAAATCTTTTTAATTAGATTTGAAAATCAATGGATTCATAACAATGAATAACATTGGATTTTAAGATAAATTTCAAAATCATAGAACCAATAACACTGAATTTAAACATAGATTTTAAATTCATAGAACCAATAACACTAGATTTTTCGTTTGGATTTCAAAATCCAAACAAAATCATTAGATTTTAAAGAATACTTGACATGATTTTTGTTGTATGATCGATAAGACAAATGACTTTGTTTAAATATAAGTTATTAGTTATGATTGTATGAATGAAACAAGTTTGAGTAATAAACTTTCATTTGTTGTTAAAATAAAAAAAGAGTATTTATAATTATACACTATTTATTACGAGAAGTTATTGATAAATGTTTTTTGTGTGGTAATTAACGTTTTAAAACAAATAATATTGAGAGCCTACTTTTGATTTTTGAACATGGCATGCACAAAGTTTGAGACGGTCATGTTCTATTTACTTATGTGTTTGTTGAATCGAATATTTACAAAGCCTCAAATAGTTGGATCGTTACTTCGTTGCACGGAAATCCCTTTCACCACTGTATGACGTTGGCCTGGAATGCTTCTCCGACCTGGTTTATACGAAGATGAAATCGAAGGCCAAAGACGCTATACTAGCACTCGTAAGTAGAGAATATGTAATGCAATTAATTGAGCAACTTTGGTTCTGCCTGATTCGTGTTCCATCCAACATAATTTGTATTACCATTTTCCAAGTCTCGACAAAGGACACAAAGAGGTTGCCGAGCTTAATGATGATACGACGGTTTTGTTGGCTTCGTTTTCCGGTGAATTCACTGATTTTATCAACTCTCCAAGCCCTGTTCTTTATGTTCTTGCAAATGTAAGGCGAAAAGGTGTTGTGTTGTTGAAGTTACAAGAACGAGATGGAGTTTGGCAAAAAGTGTTCGACATTTCACTATTTTGTGATTGTCGTTTTCTTCTCGGCATGGTTCTCGTAGAACAAGCAATACGAATCAGAGAAACCAATTTTGAATTCCTGATTGATCTCTCCTCTCCTACCAACTTCACACGAAGATCTTACATGAAACCGACAAATCCCCCGAAGAAACTAATCGACTTCCTCAAACTTCTGAGAAAAATGTAGAGTTGTTTATCCTTAAATTGGGCTTATCTACAAAATGAGGAGCTTCCGTTTGCAAAAATAGAGTCGTCTCATAGAGTTAGAAACGAGTATTCCACCGTGTGGATTCTTTGTTAGAAGAAATTGATCTGTGTGGTTGTGGTTTTACTTTCTTGAACTTGTGGCTGTGTTCCACAGATTTGTGATTTGATCATTTTAGGGTCTTCTTATCCCTCTAAAGCTGTAATTGGTAACAGGAAGCTAATAATAAAAGACTTATAAACCTTTTTCAGTGCATACATATTAGTTACGAGTAAATATAATTCCCCTTGTAAAATCCTGTGAGTTATATGGTTACAGATAATAGAAAGTAGAAACAAGCAGGTAACAACAGACATAACTCATAGAAAGATATAAGAGCTCCTCATTAGTACTTTGCATCCAATCTAGTTCTTTGCATCTGCAATGCCTCCTGAAGTAATCTGGAAAAGCTTCAGGGAGATTTGGAGCATCGAAGACTTTGCAGACACTGTCTCTTGTCTCTCCTTTGCCTTTCTTGAAGCTGAGCCTGATGGTAGCTGTGTGAGCAAGAACATGTCATTTATTATGAACATTCCACCACCACCTGGATCAGATATCACTGCAACCACCAAAATGAAACAATGACGGTTTTTATAAGTTAGTCACACCAAGAAATTAACTAAAAGAAGCGATTTTCTCTTTATGTCATTTATTCCCTTTAGCGTTGTTGTATATACTTTGGTTAGTCGCGTAACATTGAATTCCTCTGCGATTTTTATTAGCTTCGAGAGCATCTGAGCTAGTTTTTGCTGCAGCACAGAAACAGAAGCAGAAACTGAGCAAGCTGGATTTTGGTAATTACTGTGTGTTTTAAGTAATGTAAGGGAGGCAAAGGTAACCTGACGGTCTGCGAGTTCTCCTCTTCCAGTGAAATCAACTCGGAATAAAGCAATCACCGAGTCAATAATCTAGAAACATGGTAAGCTCAGCTCAATTAGCTCATATTCGTGTTGACGTTTGATGATGGATAACTAAACTTATATAATCAGACTTGATTTTTTTTTACCAGAATCCTAAATGGTTCCTCAGACATCTTTGCAGCAAGGCCAAGAAGCAAGTTGTGCTGATGCTCATAGGTGTAACCACGAGCATAGATGATCTGTTACATCCGGATGAAACGAATTGTGAATATCATTTGCAGTCCTGGATCCATTCCAAATCTTTCAGCAATTGGGACAATCCGATCAGGCGGCTACAGATTTAGGGGCTAAGGAAAAATCATAAAATATATAAACCCTGTAATGAAGCTTACATGATCTGGTTAAGGATACAAAGTTCCCTCTGTATCAATGTATGCCACTTTTCCATTCATGTTTGTAGGCAGCTACACAGCATAAATATAGAAATGAATACCAGTGGCAATGAGAGACAGAGAGCCTTAACAGTTATATGCCCAAAGAAACTAAAAAAACTCATTCTCCTGCCTTTAACTAGGCACCTTCAAAATTAATTCATATTGACACAGTAAGAAAGAAACCAACCTGTGTAGTGATGGCACAAAGGGTATGTGCTAACTGAGTGTTCCCAGACCTGAAGTGAACATAAACTCAATGAGAATACAAGCTATTAACAGGAAACTCAATGACCTGGGCGCTGCTTCTCACCTAAATTCTCCAAAAGCCTCAGTGATGGCTGAGGTTTCAATTCCACCTACCAAGCATTGTGGAGAAATTAAACCAGAATCTTAAGTAGTGTCATTGAGATGGCAAACAGTAAAAGCAAAAGGTTGTATACCTCCTAAGAGGTCGTCAAGAGCTTGACAACCCGTAGTGATCTTCACAACTGATTTTCTCTATAAACAAAAACAACTTATAGGTTTCAGTATCCAATATGAAACGTTGAATAAGCCATCAATGGGAACAAGCAACAGGACTGAGTTAAAAGACAGACATCTAGACGTTAGTAAAATCAATGGAATCTAACCTTAAGAAGAGCATCACTTGCAGTAATATATCCATAATTCTGAAGGAAAAATGTTGTGACAGTTATACTCAAGAAAATCCTGAAGTTTAGTAGAGACATTAATGTAGCACCAAACAGTTGGAAAACTTTAAACTAACCACAATTTTCTCAGCCTCTGATAATAAACATTTGATTCCAGTGAGGTTCTGTGCCAATTCAAACAATAATTTCATGCAACCAAATCTAAATCAAATGAATGATGCTAAACAAGCTGGTCTATAACTTGTTGGTATGCATCATCAGGCCATTGCAGGTATGGATCCCAGCTTCTTGTAATTTTTTCACATCTCCACTGCAACAAGAAAAAAGAGTTCAAATCAGCTAGAGGTTTTTGCCATATACACAACTTAAACGACCAAATACACTCGAATTTCACAATCATCAGTACACGAAATAGGTATAGAATTAACACTTGACCATATATTATTCGCTATCATGAAGAATCTATGCTCAGAATTCAATATATGTTCCCAGATTCATACTTAAAACCGTAATCTAACTGAAATCTCGTGAATATGATACAGATTAGAGTCATGATTGTAGATCCGAAATCGATAAACCCAGAAATCTAGTAGTACGGAAGTTCAGATAAACAAAATGTGAAAAATCGAAGAGATAACACGGAGAGACGATTTACCCAAACTGAACATGAATCTATTGAACGAATACTGAAGAAGCATCACGAGTTGAAGAAAAAACAAACGAGCAGCTTCTAGAAACAATCGGAAAACGGTATTAGATCTTACATTTGTCAATCGCTTCAAACAGATCGTCGTCTTCATCCATTTCTTCACGCTCAACGAGCTGCATCTGGCTCGCTTCTTCAGCTCTGTGATTCCGAACCAACACAAACAAAAGATCATCGGAGAAAAAAAACGAGAAGCGATTCATATACACGAAACCTAAAGCAAAACGAAGAATCGCAGTAGAGAGAAAGAGATGGATGACTTACTTGAGAGCATAAATCATTCTCGCTTTGTGTAATCTAATTAAGCTTGAAAACGAGAGAGAAAGAGAGAGAGAGAGAGAGAGAGAGAGAGAGAGAGAGAGAGAGAGAGAGAGAGAGGGTGAAAGCGAATTCGAAATTTGAAAACTGAAAATATTCGATGGATTTGCTTAGAGTGGCGATGGTTTTGTACGGCGCGAGACGGAATTGAAACGTGCGCTCAAATTCTGTCTGATTCGAACCTATTAAAAATTTGAAATCCGCTTTCTGGTAGACGAATTTGTTGTCGTTTACTGACACTGCTCGATGAAACGTGGACGTTTGCGATCGTGCCACGTCAGAGTAACCATACTCCTTATCGACGGTATTAAGTACTAATCTAATAGTTTGAATTGATGTGACGGATTCATTATAAATTTTTATCTTAGATAGAGTTTACAACGAAGAAGAATGGATATTATATTGTTTCTGAACCTTTTTTACAACTTAATTTTTCTCACAACTTTGAGTTTTTAGCCATTCTTTGTTTTTATTCTCAATATGTACAAAATTAACCATCGATCCAATTACAAACCAAAAGATTAACAACCATTACCGAATCAAAATAATATTTTAACAAAAAGAAAATATACAATCACAACCACAAAGCTCCAACCTTCTTGAGGATTGGAACCAACTCACCGGAGATATGAGTGGCCATAACTCTATCTAACCCTCCAAACAACCTCCCTCCTATATAAACCGCCGGTAACTTCACCGTTTCCCTACCACTTTCAACGCTAATCCTCTCTAGCTCACTGATCATAACTTATTAACTTCCCCTTCGCTATCCTCATCGATCTCAAGAACCGCCGGATTCACTCCAAGTCCAAGAAGTAACATCTTCACTACATGGCACATACAGCATCCTCTCCGTCCAATCACTATCACCGCGTTCTCCTCCACCACTGTCCGAACGCTCTCGCCGTTTCCTTGCGTTCTAAGCGGTAGAGATTCCGCGGCCGGGATCATATTATTATAATTTCTTGTACAAGACATCGTTCCTTGCTTTTTCAAATATGCTTTGCTAGAGATGCCTGATTAAATGTTTTAATTTCACAAAACCTTCTTGATATAAAAAATCGTAAAGCATATATCTATCTACAACAACAATGAAAATAGTAGGAAAGATGTAAAAACAAATTACCAAAAAAGTAGTAATCTCAATTTAACACAAGTAGTAATGAGCCATTTAACAAAAGGTTAAAAAAAAAAAAAAAACTTGAGGCTGAAGAAGAAGTTAATCTCAATTGTTGATGAGATTCACCAGTCACTGGATGGATCATGTGTGTTTTGACTCACAATGGCATATACTGTGACATAATCGCCATTATTTCTGAATCCATGTAAGACTGCATTTTTTGGTTACATAAACAAGAATTATTGTTAGAGAGATTTCAATGTTGAAGATTAATAAAGAGAAAGAAAAAAGTGCGAGAAAGCAAAACATACCCTGAGACGATACTTGTATAATACGAACTAGCTACACAAATGCCTGCAACTGTAGCTAGAATCACTAGTGTCAAGTATTAAGGATATATGTAAATACAAATGTCTTAGGGATCTCTTTTGTAATTAGTATACCCTAGACTCTACTGCCTGTGTATAAATATTCGTTAAACCTACTCTAATAAGATTATCACTTTCTATAATCTATATGGTATCAGAGCTTGTCTCTCTCAAAACCTAAAATTTTTTCACACCTCTCAAATCTCAGCTGCCATGGCAAATACAACAAACAATACACCTATCGTCAACAACAATGAAACCATTACTCTCAACAATACCGCAATTCTCAATCTCAATATGACAAACATCTCTAAACTTACCAGCCTCAACTACCTCACTTGGAGCCTACATGTCCGCGCTTTACTCGATGGTTATGCGCTTGCTAAACATATTGATGCCTCTGCCATTGTTCCTACAATCGAATGTTTGCTTAATAAAAGCCACAAATCACCTTTTTCCGACTCTTCCAGGGGAATACGTTTTTACCGATGTTTGGTCTTCTCCAATCACTTCTATTGACAACTTCAAATATTACCTTGTCTTAGTGGATCATTACTCTCGCCATACATGGCTTTATCCTCTTAAACAAAAGTCTCAAGTCAAAGAAGTGTTCATTGCATACAAGGCACTTGTGGAAAACAAATTCAACACCAAGATCGGTACTTTGTTTTCGGACAATGGTGGAGCGTATATTGCCCTACGAGATTTTCTTGCCACTCATGGGATAACACATCTTACATCACCGCCGCACACTCCTCAACATAATGGCCTATCGAAACGCATTCATCAACATACTGTCGAAACATGACTTACACTCCTCTCTACGGCATCGATACCGAAAGAATATTGGACGTATGCCTTTGCAACTGCGTTGTACCTTATTAACCGTCTCTCGACGCCAACATTATTCTTGAAGTCTTCCGTTCAGGTTTGTTTGGTTCCACTCCCAATTATGAGAATCAACCATCATAATTTACTGTTTCTGCAATTGTTTTACTTTACATCTTTATTGCTTAGCATAATTCGAATATTAAAATCTATTGTGTTAGTCTGATTTCCTATAAATCTCTTAATTTGAGAAAGTATCTCTAGGGATTTGAGCATATCAAGAACCCTTTAGGGTTTAAAAGCAATGGAGAGTAACAAAACTAAAACATATTAATGAGGTTCTAAATTTTGCTTTTTGCAACATTTAGTTTAAGCAATTGGCTAACAACCCCTAAGGCTAAGAGCATGTACATTGGTAACCCCAAGGGGTCTAAAGTGGGTGTTCTTATAATATAAAATTATTAAAATGGTTGTAAAAGGAATAAAGAGAGTGTTAAAAAAGTGTTTTTGTGGGGTATATTGAAATATAAAATTAATAAAATTTGAGTAAAAAGAATATAGAGTGTTTAAAAAGAAGAGAGTGTGTGTTAAATTGGATCTTTTGGAAAGTGTGTTTAAATATAAAATTAATAAAAATTGAGTAAAAGGATGATAGAAAAGGTATAAAGTTGAGTAAAAAGAAGAGAGAGTGTATGTTTTAATAATTTTATATTAATTTTAGACACCCAAGGATGACCAATGTACATGCCCTAAGGGCAAGACCAATGGTGATACCGGAGGGTCTAAAGAAGTGTTCTTATAATATAAAAGTATTAAAATTTGAGTAAAAGAAAGAAAGAGAGTATTTTTGTTGGGTATATTGAATATAAAATTTGAGTAAAAGGAAGAAAGATAGTGTTTTTGTGGATAAAATTAGATATTTTGGAGAGAGTGATTTAATATTGGATCTTTTGGAAAGTGTGTTTAAAAGAAAAAGAGAGTGTTTAAATATAAAATTAATAAAAGTTGAGTAAAAAGATAAAAGAGAAGATATAAAGTTGAGTAAAAAGAAGAGAGAATGTGTGTTTTAATAATTTAAAAATGACATTAGACCCTTAAGGGTCACCATTGGTCTTGCCCTAAGGGGCTCTAACCAATGTAGATGGTCTTAGAACATAAAAAAAAATGTATATTTAAAAATTTAAAAATATATGATTGGTCACGTATGACTAACGAAAACATATATAAACAAAGTCTAATTTTTTTTTGTCACATATGATTTAACCTAGTATATAAAAAAAGAAGGGAAATCCCAAAGTTAATAGGAAAGAGAGAAAAAAAAGAAGGAAATTGACTTAGGCCATCATCATTGGTGACACTAGGGGGTCTAATGTCCTAGGAGCAAATTATGGGATGATTTATCTTTCTCGGCAATCATGATGAAAAGAGAAGAAACTTCAGATTCCAACCCAACTGATCTGATTATTGAGATACTCTCGAGATTGCCTAGAAAGTCAATCGCTAGGTTTTATTGTGTTTCGAAGCAATGGACGTTCATCCTTCACCGTCCATATTTCTCCAAGCTGTTCTTGACCAGGTCAAGGGCTCGTCCCCGTATCTTACTCGCCGTTCCACTTTCCAGTGGGTGGAGATTCTACTCGTCGCCTCAGCCTCAGAATCTGGTGTATGAGAAGTCATCTTCTCTTGTTGTAGCCGCTGATTTTCATATGAATTTCTCATGTAGTATTATTAATCCATCTTCATGTGGCTATGCCTGATCTGGTTTGATCTGTTTCCGCGATACACGAATCTCAAAGAAATATCATGATAGTAAGCTTGTGATATGCAACCCTAGCTATCACGAGACAATATGCCCTCGTACCTAAACTGACAAGGTCAATAAAGCCAGATGACTTTTTAGAGTTTGATGAGCGGTCATGGGACTTTTTTGGGTTTGATCCGATTGATAAGCAATTCAAGGTATTGTCCATGGGTTGCCCAGATGATAGGGATGATCATAGAATTCTGACATTAGGAATTCAAAAGATGAGGTGGAGGAAGATCCAATGTCCCTTAGCCCATCAACCTTTGAGTGACGGGATATGCATCAATGGGCTTTTGTATTACGTAGGTCGACATCGTGATGACTCTAACATGATAGTTTGCTTTGATGTTAGGTCTGAGCAATACAAGTTCATTCACTATAACGGTGATTGGTGTTCTAAATTTATATTCGGTGGTTGGTCTACTAAATTGATAAACTATAAGGGTAAATTATGTATGACTTTGTTGAAGTATAATTATGAAGCTTATTGTGACACTGAGTTGCATATGTGGGTTCTAAAAGATGCCGAGAAACAGGAATGGTCGGAATATGTCTACACTTTGCCAAAGACTGCTAATCTCCACGGCCATATTTTCATCGCTGGAGCGACTGCTACCGGAGAAATTGTTTTCATGATGGACCCATTCCGAAATTCTGTTTATGTTTTCTACTTCAATTCCGAGAGGAACACTCTCCAACGTTTTGAAATTCAAGGGGTTGATGAGAGTCCAACGCGTTATGGATTTTGCGCTTTTGTAGAGCATGTGGAGGATTTGAATGTTAACGATGCAAAGCTACTCAAGTCAAGCAAAGACCTAAATATCATTAAAAAATGGCTAAAACCGCACCAACGTGACTCTGCTCCATTGTGAAGAAAAAGCGCAGCCGACAATCCTCCTAAATTCATCTTGGAGACGAAGCCAAATTCATGGATTAGAGACAATCTTGTTTTTTCTGCGAATGTGACTTTATTAGGAATCATTAGCTAACAAAATTCATTTAATGGTTTGGTGTGACTTTTATCAATATGTGGGCTATCGCTATCACTGGCCCCTGAGATTTATGGACATGAAGATATCAAAAAAGCTTTGTTCCTTCTTGTGGGGCTCCTCACAGGCAGTTGAAGGATGGGATGAAGGTACAAACTCGATTGAAGCGAATAGATACGATCAATATTGAGGAAGAGACGATGACGGTTTTGTACAGTCAGAATCAGATAGGCAAATGCTGTTGATAAAGTAAATCTCTTTTCACTGTTTTATGCATTATTTTACAATGTCTTGTTTGCTTATTGAGGTTACAATGATTTTGCCACTCCAGGCAACAAGACGAAGAATTAGACGAGCTGAGTAAAAGTGTAGAGAGAATTGGAGGAGTAGGGCTTACTATACACGAAGAGCTTAACGCACAGGTTAGTAATTAATTAGGGAATGATGATACAACAGTAGTAATATCATTAGAGATCTGCTGCCATCATTTTCTATTGGGTGTTTTCAGGAGAGAATAATGGATGAATTGGCTTCAGAGATGGACAGTACGAAGAACCGGCTTGACTTTGTTCAGGTGTTGTGTTGAAGTAAAACTGCTAAGAATGGGAAATGGTAAAGGACAGATGATGATGATATGTTTCTTGCTTGTCTTATTCGTTCTCGTCTTCTTGACCTAATAACCGTGTCACCAAAAACTTAGAGATGGTATTTTGATGTTACCTTTGTTTGTGTTTGTGCTGAAACTGAAACAGAAAGGAACATATATTACATAAAGTTTTCTGATTTTCTTCTCTTTTCCGATTCATATTTAATAAAAAAAAAAACTCGGGTACTGAGTCTAGTTTTTATAACCAGGAATTCAAAACGGATTGTTTATAACTATGCCTTATCAAATCAATGTTGATTGTCATCAAATGTGTAATCTTGAAAGCTAACACTGCATTGTTTCTTCTCTGTACTTATCTGTTTGTTTCTTCGAACCACTGAATTCGGGCTTATCATCAATGATCTATCTAGGCTTTCAATTTATAAACTTAGAGGAGACTTTTTTTAAATAAAATTTTTGTTATAGTTATAATTAAAAAAAATTATAAACTTTTTCTACAATAATAATATTCATAAGATTTTGTTTTTCAAATGTTTTTTAATGTTTATGGTTTTCACTAAACAAATATGTTAACTACTCATTTAAAAAAAAAAAAATTGAAATTATTAGTTAAATTCGAAGTTGAAGTTGATAAAAAAATTATTTGCGGTCTACCATGTGACTAGAGAGATAGAATGAGTTAACTTTGCCATCCATTGAAACATAGACGGTTGAAAAAAACTCGACAACGAGGGTTTAATTAATGATTTTGCATACAAAAATACAAAGAGAGCATTATTTTAATAATAAATTCTATTTTGTTGTTTTTATTTTATTTCTTACTAACTATTTGGAATTATAAGTTTAGTGTGTTTTTTTTTAATTTAAATTACTAGTTTTACGGTATAAAAACGTACGAAAAGGACACTTTTTTACTAACATGAATAGAGCATCCAAAATGATTGGACCTTGGACCGGCACTGTCCCTAATCCTGAGTACATCACCATCATTAACCACCCTCTTTACGATTTCCGCAACACAATCACGTGGAAGATATTTCCATGAATTGGGCTTCCGAAAACAAGAAAAATATCGGAGCATGATCGTCAACTTTCCCATCTTCTTCGTCTGTTTCTTGATCATCAAACCGAACCTGCCCAGAAAGTATTGTCGAAGAATAAGCCGAAACTTTGTTTCTTGTCTCCGACGATCAAGACGGAACTCTGAAACCCCTATTCTTTACCTTCTTACAAGTTTGAGACGAAATGTTGTGTTGTTTAAACTTCAAGAAGGAGATGCGTCGTGGCAAAAGGTTTTCGGCATTTCGAAGTATTGTGACTCTCGGTTTCTTATAGGTATGGTGCTTGTAAAAGGAGAAATCCGGATTCAAGATATCAAAGCTGAACTCAGAATTGATCTATCATCTCCAAACAACTTCACACGAAGAGATTACCGGAAACCGACCAATCCTTTTTTTCCCGAAAACACACCAAATAACACTTTGACGTTGGTATCTAGCTTCGGTAGTTTTACGTAAGATCCGTCCAAAATGTTGTAGATGGTTGGACTTGGAGATGAAGTCTTGCTGATTAAAATCATTGAACCAATGGAACAAACAAGCCTAGAACCCCTGAAATTGTGCTTATCCTCAATGATCTTTCTACACTTCCTCTCCAAGTTGAAGATGTTCATTTTGCCATTGACCAAAGTAGCAATTCTCCAAGATCAACGCATTTCCAGTGTTTACATACACTCCTAACACTGAGTACATCGCAATCATCACAAACTCTCTTTACGATTTCCGCAAGAATATCACTCGGCAAAACTTCCCATGAATTCGGCTTCCAGAAACAAGAACCTTTGATCATCAACACGAACCTTTGATTCACATCTCCTTCATCTGTTTTTTGATCAACAACACAAACCTTTGATTCACCATCTTCTTCGTCTCTTTCTTCTAGATGATTTCCGAAACTCTGTTTTGATAAACAAATTAGAGGTGAGAAATCTTTAAAAAGGAAGATAATTTATGAAGTATATGGACAAAACGGACCTACCCAGAAGGTCTTGTCGAAGAATCAAGACGTAACTCTGTTTCGCCGGAACTCTCAGTAACATCTTCTTGATGATTTCCGAAACTCTGTTTTGATAAAACAAATTCGAGGTGAGAAACCTTAAGAAAGGAAGATAATTTATGAATTATATGGACAAAACGAACCTGCCCAGAAGTTTTTGTCGAAGAATCAAGCCTTTCTTGATCTCCGACGATCGAACTCTCAATAACTCCTTCGTCAAAACTTGTCTCAAGAGTCTTCCTTTTTCCGGGAGATAAAAGCCATTTTCGTGGGAGAAAGAAGAAGAAATTGTAGAATCTGAAGAAACAAAACGAAACACAGGAAGAAGAACACTAAAGAACTAAAGAATTTCAAGATGGGCGGGACAAGAGAGAGAAGAACGAATCTTTTATTTTGTTTTTTGTTTTGCCGTTGTAGCTTGTTCGTGTTATTTATTATTTAAATGGACGTGTTAGCATGATTATTGGTAACCCCTTGGTGTCTATGGTGTTTTTATAATATAAAATTATTAAAATAGTTGTAAAAGAAGAAAAAAAGTGTTTTTGTGGAGTATATTGAAATATAAAATTAATAAAATTTGAGTAAAGAGAGTAGAGAGTGTCTAAAAGAAAAAGAGAGTGTCTAAAATTAGATATTTTGGAGAGTGTTTTTAAAAGAAAGAGAGAGTGTTTAAATATAAAATTAATAAAAATTGAGTAAAAAGATAAAAGAAAATGTATAAAGTTGAGTAAAAAGAAAAAGAGTGTGTATTTTAATAATTTTATATTAATTTTAGACCCCAAGAGGTTACCAATAATCATGCTCTTAGTTTGGAGTATATGAATAGGAAAAATGGTTGTATTTTTTTTTTTTTTTTTTTTGTCGTCAAATGGTAGGTGTTTTTAATTAGGGTCAATTTGCAAACTAACTAACAAAAAATTAATAATTAAGAAAATAACAAAAACTAGTATAGGTGGCCAAATATAAACCATTGGATTTATGTTAAATGGTTAAAAATTTTGTTATAGTTTTTTTTTGGTGTTATTCTTGCCAAAATCCCTTTTAATTAAACACAAGTTTATTTTGTTATTTTATTTATATCCAGCTTCATATTTGCATTTTTCGAATTTTTTGAAAAGAAGAGAGATTTGTTTGCGCTTGTGTTCTAAGAACCCAATTATCTGTCTGGGAAACCGAATCGATTTTGTGTATCATTCTACAAGTATGTTCCTCCTAGTTTCATGGTAGTTGATATTTGTTGTTCACTATTGCATCTACAAGTATACTAGTTTGTTTCAAGTTATGTAATTTCTCTGTTTGCCTTAGTTTTTTTGGCATACTAATGTGGGTTTATAGTTAATAGAGTGATTTCATTGAAAGATTTTTTTTTCTGAGCTTGTGAGCTAAGAATCCATTTATCCTTGTGAGGAAATGTCATTATAAAATTTAGTTGGTCCACAATTGCATCTACAAGTATACTAGTTTCTTTGAAGTTGTGTAATTTAATTTCTCTGTTTGCCTAGTCCTTTGGATTGATCCTACCTCTAATGTCGGTATCTTTGGAATTGTCGGTAATGTGGCTATGTTCTGTTTTGGATACTACATGTATACGTTTTTGCTGTTTGCTCTGTTCCTTGTTCTTTTAGCCTCATCTGCTTCTTTTGAAGCTTCTCCTCTTGCCCTTATGAAACAATTCGGTACCGATAGCATCACGGAAATCGATAGAATCTCGTTTGAGCAGTTGAATTCAGGACTGACTATGAGCATCTGCGCCATTTGCGGGTCCAATTGAAATTAACTCATCATCGCGCCGGTTTTTGTCAAGTTAACTTCATCATCTAATGCTCCCAAGTGAAACAAATCGCCCAAGGCCCCGGCGAGTGTGTCAGGAGCAGGAGGATCCATAAAATCGAAACTTGGCAAGTCTTTGACACCGAGTTTTTTGAAAGTAAGAACCGTTTTTGCAAGGTTCGATCTCATTATCTCAAGACGAGTTTGCGTCTGTTGGGGTCAGTTTTCACCCGCTCAACATTAACATCCAAAGCTGAAACAACTAGAGAAATGGCCCTCCGGATTCTCGATGAAAAAGGTGGAATATCACCTAGGTCTTCACGCGGAGCAAAGCAGGTAGCCATGGAAGGTGTCTGGGCAAGGCAGAGGGCCGCACAAGACTTCACGAGTGGAGACAGGTTTGGCACGACAGAGCCGACCCTGGCTTTGGCCTCGTCCTCATGGTCGAACCTGGCTTCGGCCTCGTGGCCGAACACGTCTTCTCTTTGGTTGCTGCTTGTGTCGACGGTCCAGCACAGACTCCAGCCCAGCAACACAGAGATAGCCTGAAGCCCGGTCCAGACACGAAGCCCGCATTGGTGCAACCGACTCCGCAAAGACTTAGGAGGCTTGGCCGACTTAAAATAGTATATATACTTCTTTGTACAAACCCTAAAGGGGTATTCGCAACTTCATTCACAAAACTTGTACGAAAATTCTTACACAGCAATAAGAAAAGCTTTAACTCTTCTCTTGCAACCTTAGCTAATCCTAGAAACCTCTATCTCCTCTTGAACCCCTACAAATTCAATTGTGCTAGTTTAGGCTCCCACAATTTGGCACCGACTAAGGGGAACTAGAGAGTTTCTGACACACGAAGGCTAGGTTTCACCGCACCATGAAAATGTCCGGCAGCAATAGCGCGAACAGCAGAGGATCTTCATCTCACAGGAACGACGAGGAAAGGGAAAACTCCGTGGAAAACACCGCGCCTCACGCCGCTAACAGCCCAGCCGATATCACGGAGATCAAGCAGATGCTTGAGTCCCTCATGAAGAAAGCCCAGGATCAGGAGAGATACCATGAGGCTATGACGAGCGAGCTGCAAGCGCTCAAAAGGAGGAAGCGTAAGAGGTCCCGTGTCCATCTGACACGTCTCAGCTTCAACACGCCTCGAACCAATCGAAGGCATCAGAACGAGGAGCTGCCGCCTCGAACTGATCACACGGCTCCAGAGAACTTGCCTCTGCTACCGCCTCTTCGGAAATCAGACGAAACTCCCGAGCGTGTGGTAGAGGAGTCAGACGAGGACCTACCCCCTCGAAGACGAGCCCGAGCCGACACAGCTGGTAACAACGCTATGGCTGATGGAGAAGGAGCTCCAACCGTAGCGGAGCTGTACAGGAGGGAGCGGGAGCGCAAGGCTCCACAGGACTCCCGACATGAAGAGGTCGCAGTGCTAAAAGCCCAGTTAGACCAGGTCGTCTCTGACCTAAGGACGACCAGGCTACAGACGTACCGGAGCACAAGAAAGGCTTCTGGGGTTGCCTACATGCTGGAGAAAGCACGCAACACCCCTTTTGCTGAAAGCATCTCGGAGGCCAGAATCTCTGATCCGGGAAGGATCAAACTTCCAAGCTACGAAGGAACCTTCGACCCCGCTGATCATCTAATGGAATTCAAGGTAGCCCTAGGAAGGGCGAACTTCAGGGAGGCCGAGAAGGACGTCGGCTACTGCAAGCTGTTCGTGGAAAGCCTCAAAGGGCCTGCCCTCCAGTGGTTCTACAAGATGGAGAAGAATTCGATCCACAACTTCCACCAACTCTCTGAGATGTTTGTACAACACTACAACGTCTTTGCTGAACGGAAGATTTACGATGCGGAGCTGTGGACCAACAAGCAAGGAGAAAGCGAAAGCTTGCGGTCTTTCATGACAAGGTTCAAGCATACCTTGTCAAAGGTAGACGGAATCAGTAATACCTCTGCGTTGGAAGCCTTAAGAGGAGCAGTTAGGTATCCATCTCCATTTTGGAAGGAACTCACCATCAGCCCGCCGACAACGATTCAAGACGCTTTTCACCGTGCAGCTGATTTTGTCCAGAGTGAAGAAAAACTCTGTGCAAAGAGGGGCAGAAAAGCTAAGCAGATAAACAACCCTTCTCAGGTTCCAGCACCAGCTGCACCGAAGAAAGGCTATCCCGCCTTCGTCTATTTTGAAGGGGGAGCAGGTGGAGCTCATACCTACCAAATCGAGTCACCTGGCTATGGAAGAGGCCGAGGCCGTAGTCACGGCCACGGCAGAGGAAGCTTTACATGGGTTAGAGACCCGAGTGAATACGACGAGAAGTTGTACTGTGAATTCCACAAAGCAACTGGACACTCGAATGCGAGGTGCCGCGAGTTGGGACGACAGCTAGCTGCTAGGCTAGCCGAGGGAACTCTCAAAGGTAATATCAGCCTATCAGATTTCAAGCCAGAAGAAAAGTTTCAGGATGCTACCGAGGTTCAGACGGAAAATCCCAGACGACCGCGTCGTGGTGACAACTCTAAGAACGGGAACCCGCAAGGCACCATCAACATGATCGTGGGAGGATCGCAGTACTATGCTGACAATGTAACTGCGATCGAGGCTTACCAGAGACGCGCCAAAGTCTGCGCCAACATCTCTACATCCCTGAAGACGAAGCGTGCTAGTGATCCTATCACTTTTGACGAGGAGGATGCCGAAGGTATTGACCATCCGCATAACGAT
Organism: Draba incana; assembly: GCA_963576765.1. NCBI lineage: Eukaryota > Viridiplantae > Streptophyta > Magnoliopsida > Brassicales > Brassicaceae > Draba > Draba incana. Next base: position 36,816,237 of record OY755206.1, read on the forward strand.
CTTTTGGTCATCAACCTTACTGTCTTCGACTTCAATGTTGCTCGAGTCCTAATCGACACTGGAAGCTCGGTGGACGTTATCTTCAAGGAAACACTCGAAAAGATGAAGATCGACCTGTCACTCATCACAGGGCAACCAAAGCCTGTAACGGGCTTCTCAGGCGAGACAACCTGGACAAGGGGAACGATCCGCCTGCGAGTTCAAGCTGGAGGCGTCAAGAAGATGGTCAACTTCGCGGTGTCTGATCATCCCGCCATCTACAATTTGATCATGGGAACACCATGGCTCAGTCAGATATGAGTGGTACCGTTAACGTACCACTTATGCTTAAAATACCTAACCGGTGACGGCGTGCAGACAATCTTTGGCAACCTTAAGGATTCACGCATGTGTTTCTTAGCAGAGCACAACCTGCGCAATCGTGAGGAAAACAAGGGCTCAAACCCAGGGGCTCACGAAGTGAAGAAGATCGACTCGACTTCGCAGGCGCCAAAGAAGAAAGCAAGAACCAATTCCAGTTAGGTGAAGGACCTGGCTAACCTCCTATAGCAATTATGGACCTGGCCAAGGGGAGTTTTTGGGTTCCACCACACCTCTCCCCGAGCTCTTAACGCAGAGCACTTGAAGGAGTTCTATCGCTAGTCTTCTCTTCCAAATGAACTACGAGGCGACTTGATCCCTGCAAAGGGTACGTAGGCAGTTTGTCTTCGGACGAGTTCAGTTGCCCCCCCCCCCCCCCCCCCCCCCCCCCCCTCCGTCAGAAGGGGGGGGGATTACGCGTTTCACAAGCCTCATCTCCAGATGAGCTCCACTGACCTCCTCCGCCTTACAGGGGGGGGGAGTGAGTGTTTTCATTAGTCTTTAGACGACTTCAGTTCCCTCTTTCGTCTAAAAGGGGGGGGGAGTGGGGTACCCGTACGCCACTCCTTGACAACGTCATCACCAGAAACTTCAAACACTTGACACAAACCTTAGCATGAGAACAGCTTGTCCTTCATAGGACTAATCAAAGCTTTAATCAAGTAGAGTCGTTCCGTATTTATTGCTGCTGGCCACAACAATAATGCGGGAGTACGAACACAATGACATCCAACTTCGGATTCAAAGCGCGCTATATAAGTATCAGTGTTCAGTATTAGGGCGGACGAACCCAACTGATCACTCAGAAACCCACCAAACGTTGTTGGTAAAATGCAGCTGCTAATGATTTCGTTCGGCATGTACCCTGAACGAGTCATTCAGAAACCCAAGATGCACGCTAGTAAAACCTAGGGTGAACTTGCTCTCGGACAGACGTGTCTAGAAGAGCAGCACCAATACACAAAGCCCAACGACAATGTTAGCAAACGCATGGCAAAAACACATAACAACCTAAAACACTCCTATGTATAGGAAGGTATCTAAAGCGAGTACATTACTCCTAAAACATACAAGGTTCATCATAAGATGCAAAAGCTACAGGGTCATCCCGCATTCGCCAGAACACAAGGACCCAAAATGTTAGTAAGGATACAAACCATCCAATACTACAACCGAAAGTCATCAAATCCAACAAAGGTCTTAGAAACAAAAGTCATAAAGAGACTAAAAATAAACTAAGTCACAAACGGAGAGAAGTGGTCACTCATCGGCCTCCTCATCCTCATTGCCCGCATCGTCGTCCTCTGAGATCTTTAAGGCTTGCCTCACAGTAGAGACTAGCTCATCGAACACATCACGAGCATCATAAATCGGGATGTTCCTTTCAACCAAGAGCTGCTCCGCGGCGTCCAGAGTCGGTCTGTGAGGCTCTTGGAGACGTTCAATGAACTCCAGGTTTGCATCGATTTCAGCAAGGTCCAGTATGTTGTCCTTCGCTGTCCCCCCAATCCTATCAAGCAACCTGGCGACCTGTTTGGTCCGGCTAGCAAAGCTACGAGCCGCCTCGTCCTTGGCCTTAGCAACAACCTCTTCGATCTTGGTATCCCTGAGATCCTCAGCATCCAATAGCTTACTCTTAAGAAAAGCAATCTTCTCCTTGCCCTTCGCATGCATCGAAGATGCTCTTGACAGCTTTCCACTCAACTCCTCCGATCTCTTCTTCATAGAAGCAATGTCATCCTCAAGTGCTCGGTTCCTCTCAGCAAGCTCGGCACTGGCTTTCTTGGCCTCGCTGAGCTCATTATCACGAGAGAGAGAGTCCTCTTCGAAGCAAAGGGCCATCTGGTCCAGCTGAGTGGAAAGCTGCATAAACAAAGGGAATGGTTTTAGGACCGAAAGAAGTTAAGTAACAATAACAAACATAAGGAGGGCAAGAAACCAAACCTTAGAAACTTTGGCTTTCGCCAGCGCAAAAGCCGTCCTGATGGAACCGGGAGTCGGAGAGGATGGTATACCATGACCCGTCAGCCCAGTAACAAAGGCAGGAGAGGAGCCCGCTTTCTGTCGCTTCAGAGGTGCCCCGTCGGCAGTACCTCCCTCCTTGCCCTCCGACCTAAGGGCTCTCTTCCGCGATTGCTCACGCCGCATCGCAATCTCGTCAGGGGTAAGGTCAGAAGCGCGAGAACGCTGAATCGGCGTAGCATGAGTCTTCGGTGCTGTGGTCGTTGAAGCCCGAGTCTGCGAGCCCGCCCTTGCTGAGACCGCGGTGCTCGTCGACACCGCCTTCTCCGCTCGTTGATAGGCCGAAACTCTAGGAGCACCCCGTCCAAGAACCTTCCCTGGGAAGATCCGGGTGGAAATCGCCTTCTGAATCCTCTGACGAGTAAAAGACTTCACCCAGTCACCATCCCCAGAGGCAAAAACACCGTGGATGACCACTGCGTCACCCCGACTGACTGTTTGAGATGCTGGCTTCACTGCAAAAAGAAAAAATCTAGAAGTCTGTACATGAAACATGAACACAATACAAAAAAAATATTTCTAAGTATAGAATTACCTCTCTTCTCCCAACTCGTCCTGAAGAGGGAGATGCAATCCGCCTCGATTGTCTTCTCCAAAATCTTGACAAAGAAGAATCGGTCCTCGAAGTGGTCGTCCTTGCTCGGGAATCCATCAATGAGCATGCGACCCGGAACCGGAGAGACGAGATACTTAAGCTCCTCCGTACGACCACGAGGCCTGAAATCCAATAGTCTGGACAGCTGCTCGGTGCTAATCTCCGCCTTATACTCCCTACTCAACACGTAGATGCCAATGATGTACCTCAACCCCCTGAGATTGATCTGAGCAAGGGAGATACAATTCGCCTCTAAGAAACGAAGAAGGAAGTAGGTACCGGAAACCACAACAAACAATGCTCGATGAAATCTCGTACATGGTGAAGTGCCCCGGAGGTGGAGCATCGCCTCGCTGAGTGCAATCAGGGACAACCATCCTGATCTCCTCTGAAATCTCGCACTTCTCTCTAAGAAGCTATAGTGACTCCTCGTCGGAAAGAGTGGATCCCGGAGGATCCGGTCGCGCCTACTTCTTCTTGGCTGCAAAGGTATCATCATCACCGTCCTTAGCATCGGAAGGAAGTGACCTAAATGAAGAGGAAAAGTCTGACAGGGCGACATCAGCTGCACCATCTAAGAGCCCCCAGGTCCTCATCGTTAAGGAGGAAAGAGAGTACAATTCCCCCGCCACGGGCCATCAGGTCCTCGTCACCACTAGGTATCCTCTCCTCCTCGACCTCCGCTGAGTCATCAAAAGCATCCTCATTACCGTCATTGGATACGCCAAGACAAACCCTTGGAATGGTGAGTTTGCTACCAAGGGTGGCGAGATTCTCGTGGGATGCCAAGGGTGGCGTCGTAACCTTGTCACCGGTTCGGCCTAACAGTGCAACCACGGGGTCGGCTTGGCTCGGCAACGTGACTACGCGGACAGACCGATCAAGCGATGCGACCACGGGGTCGGCTTGGCTTGACATCGCGACCGCGCGATCGGCTCCCCCCAAGGGCACGAGCACTGGTTCGGTTCCGTTCGACACCAGGATCACGGGGTCGGTCCAACCCAAGGGCGCGAGCACGGGGTCAATTTAACTCGACGTCGCGACCGTGCAGTCGGTCCCAATTGTGACCACAAGATCGGTCCCAACCACGACCGCGGGGTCGGTCTCAACCGCGGTCACGGGATCGGTCCGAGTCGAAGCCACGACGACATCTTCATCTTGACATAACGGCACCGCCGATCCACGACGGTGAACCGAACCGAGTTTCGTCTTATCCACAACGTGACCAAATCTACATTAGCCCAAAACAAAGATCATAAAGTGAGTTTTGGTACTTTTCCATCAAGAACAAGGTCCATTCCTAAACAAAGCCTCATTCATGAGCGAACAAAAGCCTCATTCATGAGCAAACAAAGCCTCATTCATGAGCAAACGAAGCCTCATTCATGAGCATTTTACCACGAACAAGCCTCATCCATAAGCAAGAAGACAAAAAAAATTCTTTGTACTGCAGCAACGTAGTGGCTTCGGCAAGCAAAGTAAGAAGTCTTCAAACCTTCAATCAAGCACGAAGTCTTAAAACCTTCGGTAAACCAAACGGTTACAGCGTTGGCAAACACGTGTTCGGCTCCCTTGCCCGTGGCAACCTTGCCACCGGCATTTGGGACACAGAGTCTTAAAACCTCCATAGGAAATACGAAGTCTTAAAATCTTCGAGAAAAAAAAAATCCTTTCTGCAGAAAACGCAGCAACTTCGGCAAAGAAAGCAAGAAGTCTTAAAATCTTCACAACACTTTTGGAGTCTTAAAACCTCATGTATAAAGTCACTCTCTACTTATGCAGAAGAGGATATGCAACACTTTGGCTTTGAACAGAAATGTCGATATCTAACACATCTTAAACTCGGCACTGTTATCTCCAACACTACCGAGCTGGGGGGCTAACTGTTGGGGTTAGTTTTCACCCGCTCAACATTAACATCCAAAGCCAAAACAAATAGAGAAATGGCCCTCTGGATTCTCGATGAAAAAGGTGGAATAGCACCTAGGTCTTCACGCGAAGCAAAGCAGGTAGCCATGGAAGGTGTCTGGGCAAGGCAGAGGGCCGCACAAGACTTCACGAGTGGAGACAAGTTCAGCACGATAGAACCAACCCTGGCTTCTGCCTCGTGGCCGAACCTGTCTTCATCCTCGTGGCCGAACCTGTCCTCGTCTTCATGGCCGAACCTGGCTTTGGCCTCGTGGCCGAACACGTCTTCTCTTTGGCTGCTCCTTGTGTCGACGGCCCAACACAGACTCCATCCCAGCAACACAGAGATAGCCTGAAGCTCGGTCCAGACACGAAGCCCGCATTGGTGCAACCAACTCCGCGAAGTCTTAGGAGACTTGGCCGATTTAGAATAGTATATATACTTCTTTGTACAAACCCTAAAGGGGTATTCGCAACTTCATTCACAAAACTTGTACGAAAATTCTTACACAGCAATAAGAAAAGCTTTAACTCATCTCTTGCAACCTTAGATAATCCTAGAAACTTCTATCTCCTCTTGAACCCTTACAAATTCAATTGTGCTATTTTAGGCTCCCACAACGTCTCCAAGTCATCATTGGAACTCTTCTTTGTGTAAAGCCTAAAGCATTTTCCCAGATGTGTTCTACCGGCACGACCCGTTCTCTGGTCAGCACTTGCTTTTGATATTGGGGACACAAACAAGGACTCAACACAAGTTCTTGGGTCATAGATTCTTTGTTTGGAGAAACCGGGATCAATCACGAAAACAATCCCATCGGTAGTTAAAGAAGTCTATGCAATGTTGGTGGATACAACAATCTGTTGGAACATTTTTTAATGGGCATGAATTCAGGTCTGAATCATCCAAACCCTGTGAAGCTTTATGGATGCTGTGCCTTTTTCAAACACCAAAATCCATCTAAATTGTATGGTATGAGGAAAAGAATGTAAAAAAAACATTTACAAAACCGAAAAAACTGAAACATATTTTGCTTTTGTGACCCCTTCTCTCTATGTTTGGTCCTTGTTGAAATTCAAGGGCTTGATGAGAAATCCGACCAAAAAAAAAAAAGATGAGAATCCAACGTGTTATAGAGTACTTTATGCTTTTGTATAGCATGTGGAGGATTTGAATGTTAACGATGCAAAGCTACTCAAGTCAAGCAAAGACCTAAATATCATTAGAAAATGGCTAAAACCGCACCAACGTAATGACAAGTCCTTTTTGCACTGTGAGTATGTGTGCGAGCTGGAATTATTGCACAATAGAATTTGTGAAGATTCTTCGAATTAGAGCTTCTTTAGGGTTTCAATCACTTAAAGAAGATTGCGAATTAATTAGGGTTCTTATTCATCAAGATCAGAGCTAAGTTTTGTCTTATTATCACTTAGAAATCCCGGATCCAATCAAATGACGGGGGGGGGAGGGGGGGGGGGTACATGCTTATTTATAGAAATACAATTCGGTTGAGGCAAACAGTGATAGGCCTTTAATGGGCTTTCGTCTTCTGGGCTTTGACCGCTGGGCCGAATTGGCGAATACGACGTTGTTTTAGGCTTATCGATTCTTCTAGGGGAGATTTGACCCCTACAGTTAGCCCCCCAGTTCAACAGTTTTATAAATAAAAGTGTTAAAGTAAGGGTGTCCGAGTGAGGAATCGATTTCCGTTTGGACGGTTTACGTGCTGACGATGATGCTGCCGAGCCCAGATGACACGATTTGTACCCAATTTTGGCGAGTTGACCAAGTGTGACGTTATGAGCGAGTCGATCGAGCTCGAAATACGCGAGCTGCTTTTGAAGATACGAGTTGACGAGGCGATCAGTAGAAGAAGTTGCGAGCTGATCGTGCTCGTGATCTGCGAGTTGTTGGTGACGCGTGGTGATTCGAGAGATTAACCGCGAGATGGCGAAATGGAGTTTCCAACATCGGTGAACTAGCCGATACGATGCTAGGCGGCGAGACGAAGACGTATAAGTGTGTGAATAAGCCTCGGTAAAAACCTTGTCTAGAAAACCCGGTGGGAAAAAACCAGACTAAGGGGAAAAGAGCACAAGTCACATACTCGTTCAAGTCGCCATTATCGCCGAGTCCCAAATTCGGCGAGTCGATCGTTATAAGTTATCTGCGAGTCGACATTGAATTTGAGAAGTGGCGAGATGATTTGATAAAGATGAAGTCGCGAGTTGATTTGACGAAGATGAAGTCGCGAGTTGCTTTGACGAAAGCGAAGTCCCGAGCTGATTTGACGAAGATGAAGTCGCGCGTTGATCTGATGAAGTCGCGAAGTCGCGAGTTGATCTGATGAAGTCGCGAAGTTGCGAGTTGATTTAGAGAAGATGAAGTCGCGCGTTGATTTGATGAAGACGAAGTCGCGAGTTGATCAACTCCACCGCTACTGCGAGGTCATGGTAATTGCTGTATATCGAAGTCTTTGAGAAAGTGAAGACTTGAACGCGAGGTCGCATTTTCGAGTTAATACGAAGTTGAGGCATCGCAAGTCGGTCTGGTTCCTTGTGAAACTATGATACTTTAAGCCCAGATTCTCGGCCCAAATTAAAATGAAGCCCACCTCGAAACTCGAATCGTCATAAATACCTTTATAAGGAGCGATGCTCCTCAGAGACTTCCCATAACTCAAATTTCTCCGAAAACAGGTTGGCTCTCTCTCTCTCTTCTCTCGTTTTTCTTTCAAGTTTTCGTTAAGTTTTTTGCCGTCCCATCACTTCGCCGCCGCCGTGTTCTTCATCGCCGCCGTCGTGTTTTTGAGGAGATTCGAACATTCTTCCTTTAAGATTTTACGAAAACAATGTCAACAAATTCGATCAAGTTTTCGAGATCTGCTGAGCCCGTCGAGAAGGAAAAACTGATCTGGGCGTATTCCGCTAACAGCGAATTGGTCGTTGATACGAGTTCGAGCTGTGGTCGGTTTCGTGGATATGAGAACGCGAGTACGTCTGATCGCGAGGAGACGAGTGCATCTTGTCGAGAGGATCGAGTTGGTGGTCATTCCCCTCTTGCCGAACTGTTCTCTTATCCCTCCCCTGTCTTAGGACAAAGTCGCGGGACGAGGGAGATTGCTTTACCAGTGCGAGTTCCACGACCTGATTTCCAAGAGGGAGTTGGGACCTCGCACCCTTCGCAAATTGGCGAGGCTTCTGCTATTAATGAGCAGATGCTAGTCATGGAAATTCCATATCTCCGCGACGAGTCGCTTAGCCCTGCCGAGTCGCCTCCTCGAATAAAGATCGAAGAACGTGCTTGGGAGTACAATCCTCTCGTAGAAGCACAGAGATTGCAAGCCAGGATCAGATCTGGACTGGCCGAAGTCGTTAAGAAAAAGAAGTCGAGGCGAAAGGAGCGCCCGCCTCCAGGCTCTTCATGGTGCGACGAGGAGTCGCTGGATATCCTTCGCGCAGAATGCGGAATCTCCGATGCGGTCGAGATGATCAATACCAGAAGAGTTCGTCAATCTCCAATCCTTCGCGCAGAATGCGGAATCTCTGATGCCAGTCGGCACGTTTACTGCGTACGAATGCTGGTTTAGGGGCTGCTATCTAACGTTCCTTATTCCTGCACTGATTCTGCGGTACATGTGGGTTCATAGAATCGCGCTCGCGGAGATCAATACCAGAGGAGTTCGTCAATTGGTTGGGCTTCTGACTCGAGCTGCCGAATGTGGCGAACCCATCGGGGTTCGTCATCTTCATAATTTTCTTGAGTTCCGTAAGCATGCCGACCCGAGCGGCAAGAGGTTGTATAATCTGGCGAGTCGCTCCTTGTACAAAGTTTTGTATGACTTTCCAAACAAAGACCACAGTTGGCACAAATATTTTTTCTTCGTGCCGATGTCAAGTGCGTCTGGTGAAGAAGAACACCCGGCGGTGGCGAAGTGGGGAACACTTGGTAGATTTTCTTGATGTTTATCGCGCGAGCCGTCTCCTTATGCTTTGTCTTAACTTTCTGCTCAATTGTTTTTACAGCTCCCAGACCGCTACTTACCCCAGTTCTCAGAATTGACGATCTGTTCAACAAGTTAAAGGCTAGGAAGTATCTTTGGGAGCGTCATTTTCATCTTCAGAGAGTCATTCGAGCTCGCGAGTTCGCTCTAATCGACAAAGAAGATTTTCCGAATCGAAGCGAGTCCGACGACTTCGATATCATGCTAGAAAGGCCAACTTTGCATGATATCGCCAAGAAGAAGGCTGAGAAGAAGGCCAAGAGAAAGGCCGAGCCGAAACCAGCTGCTCCTGCTGCTGAGACGTCAGAGCGGAGCGTAGCCAAATAAGATATCCTTACCGCAAAGGATGACGAAGCGGTGGCTGCAGGTATGAGTGGTACATTGGCTGTTATTCCTTCACAGCCAATTGCCGTTACGAACGAGCTTGCCGAGTCTGAGCACCAGCTGACTCGTAAAAGAAAACACACTGCCTCTGAAAAAGGCAAGGGAAAAACAGACGATAAGAAGACTCGTCGCGAGCTACCGACTCTGCCTCGAGGTGAGTCTATTCCTCCAGGTCCGCGATCTCTAAAGTCTATCGAGCTGTACAACGATCCTTTAGCCGCAGCTGCCTTAATGCCTAAGGTTACATATCCGGGTGATAGCATGCCGATCCCGGAAATGCTGGTAAAGAGCGAGCTTTACAAGGAATTTGCATCTCGCCAGGCTAAGGTTAAATCTCATTATTCTCCGTTCCGTCTTGCTTCATTTCTCATATTTCCAACTTTTCCGCCGGCTATCACTCACTGCAACAGGATGGTCATAGCGTATGATAAAGAAGCGAGGGCTAGGATGGCCTTTATTGACGAGGCCAGGAAGAAGGAAGAAGCCGAGGAAAAGCTGCCGAGCTGGAGGTAGAATTGCTTGCTCTGAAAGCGAGTCGCGAGAAGGATCTCGAAACGGCAGCTTCATCCGCTAGGCGATCCGCGGCTGCAGAAGTTCAAGCCAAACTGGACCGCGCTAACAAGCTTTTTTGTCGAATGATGAAAAAGCCGATAAGGAAGATGGTCCTTCTATCGCAAGCGGACTCCAACCTACAGCTCCTCGACGACCTGGAGAATGCTGAAGAGCCTTTCGACCCCATCGTTGAACGCGCTCTTCTAATCGAGAACAAGGCAATGCTGGGTTCTGCCTACGATGTCTTCGACGAGATGTCCGACGAGTTGCGGAAGATTCTAGGTATGAACTACGTCGCCCCTATTAATGTAGCGGATATCGTTGTTTCTCCGCGAGTCGAAGTTAGCGCTAAGTCTGTTGGTATTAATGTAGCTTCTGGCTCTAACGACGGCTCCTTGGGTATGCGGCTGCGAAGCGCGAGCGAGGAGTTGAGTGACGGCGAGTCGGGCGAGACGGACAAGACTGTTGATCCCGATCAAACTGCAGCAACCAAAGTTCAGCGCGAGCCGACTCCACTAGAAAAGGATCCCAAGACTGGCGATGTTGCGAGTTCGGCCGGACCTTCCGCACCGGCTGGCGGTAAAATGGCAAAGGAAGGTGGTGAGTTGGAGGGTGCGGCTGGCGCTGATGCTCAGATCAAGGATAAAGGAGTCGAAGAAGGCGAGCTGTCGCCTAATCCAAACTTTTGTAATAGATTTTAAGGATTTTTCCTTTTGTTTTGCTAAGGTTTAAGACTTTCTCTTTGTTTCGATGTCTGGACGGCTTTATCCAACCTGTGACATTTTATCTGTGGTTGGTCGAACCCAAATATTCTATGAAAAATTTGGATTTCTGCGACATGCTTTATCGTTTTTAGAGGTGTTCTAATGTGGCTTAGAAGCGATGCAGTTTTAAGACGCTTAGAGCCGATGCGGTTTTAAGACGCTTAGAGGCGATGCGGTTTTAAGACGCTTAGAGACGATACACTGAATAGTGTCGCCGCAAAATTTGCTATATTTGGCGAGGCCTGTTATAGCTCGTCAGCTAGGAATATCTTACTTGAAGCAAATTTCGGAGTATAGATATTCCTGGGTAAGATATTCCTACCCGATAATAATCTCTGACCAGATTATGCTTGCCAAGTTCGACCAGTGTTAAGTATAACTCGGTTCGCGAGAAGAACATCCTGGTTTACGGTCATATTCCACTGAATACATCCGCTCCAGTGATGAACTCTAAATTTATATAGCGCGCTTTATCCACTTTGGATGTATAGGTTTAACTTCGCGATGAAGTGTTTTAGATCGTCATTATGGTCAGTAATGACGACGAGTCACGTGTAGACATAAGTCGTTTGCAAATTGATCAGTCGCGTGTAGACAGTCAAGTCGTTTAGCGAGCTGATCGAGTTGTAACAACTGTCGCGTTTAGACGATTAAGTCGTTTGCGAATTGATCGAGTCGCGTGTAGAGAGTGAAGTCGTTTAGCGAGCTGATCGAGTTATAACAACTGTCGCGTTTAGACAATTAAGTCGTTTAGCGAGCTCATCGAGTTGTAACAACTCTCGCGTTTAGACATTTAAGTCGTTTGCGAATTGATCGAGTCGCGTGTAGACAGTTAAGTCGTTTAGCGAGCTGATCGAGTTGTAACAACTCTCGCGTTTGGACATTTAAGTCGTTTGCGAATTGATCTAGTCGCGTGTAGACAGTTAAGTCGTTTAGCGAGCTGATCGAGTTTTAACAACTCTCGCGCTTAGACATTTAAGTCGTTTGCGAATTGATCGAGTCGCGTTTAGACATTTAAGTCGTTTAGCGAGTTGATCGAGTTGTAACAACTCTCGCGTTTAGACATTAAAGTCGTTTGCGAATTGATCGAGTCGCGTGTAGACAGTTAAGTCGTTTAGCGAGCTGATCGAGTTTTAACAACTCTCGCGTTTAGACATTTAAGTCGTTTAGCGAGCTGATCGAGTTTTAACAACTCTCGCGTTTAGACATTTAAGTCGTTTAGCGAGCTGATCGAGTTGTAACAACTCTCGCGTTTAGACATTAAAGTCGTTTGCAAATTGTTCGTGTCGCGTGTAGACTGTTAAGTCGTTTAGCAAGCTGATCGAGTTTTAACAACTGTCGCGTTTAGACATTTAAGTCATTTAACGAGTTGATCGAGTTGTAACAACTTTAGTTTGTTACGCCGTGTTTGGGAGTATGGATATACGGATCCACTCCTCCCCTTTTTTCGAATAGGGGGGCAACTGAACTCGTTCGAACACGAGCTGCCTACGTACCCTGTGAAGGGATCAAGTCGCGCCGTAGTTCAAGTCAAATGACTTAGTACTTTTTAGCAGTAGTACTTCTTTAGATGTCGCGCGTTCCAGGAACGCGGGATCATCTCGCCTTTCATGTTAGCGATTTTGTAGACGCCTGGACGGACTACCTTCGTGATCTGGTAAGGTCCCTCCCAGTGAGCGTCGAGCTTGCCGGCATTTATCTTGGCCGTATTTTGAAAAACCTCGCGAAGGACGAGGTCTCCTTCGTGGAAACGCCGAACTCGCACTTTAGAGTTGTAATACTTGGCCGCGACAATTTGATATTTGGTCATTTTTATAAGAGCTTGGTCGCGCCTTTCGTTGATGAGGTCGAGCTCGTCGAGCATGAGGAGATGATTAAGACCTTCCTGTTCGGGAAGCAATCGTCGACGAACTCCTGGGAAATGGACCTCGGGAGGAATTACACACTCTGTTCCGTAGACGAGGACGAAAGGTGTCTCGCCCGTAGCGCGGCGAGGTGTGGTTTGATATGACCACCAAATGCCTTCGAGTTCATCTGCTCAACGACCCTTCTTAGCATCGAGTCGAGTCTTAAGCCCGTGAATAACTGTTTTGTTCGACGCCTCGGCCTGACCGTTGCCTTATGGGCAGCGAGGTGTCGACTTGCTGACTCTGATCTTCCACTTGTCGTAGAAAAGTTCGAATTGCGTGGAGATGAACTGCGAACCGTTGTCAGTCACTATCTCGAAGGGCACACCGTGTCGACAGATGATGTTCTTCTAGACGAAGTTTTTGACATGCTTGTCTTTGATAGATCCGAATGCCTCCGCTTCTACCGAGATAGATAGAGCGGTCCGACGATATCCATTGCCCACCTTATGAACAGATAAGGCGAGGTGACCGAGCTCAAAAACTCCGTAGGTAGATGGATGAAGGGACCATGGCGTTGACATTTCTCGCATTTTGCCGCGAACAGCTCGCAGTCTTTTATCATTGTAGGCCAGAAATATCCATGTCGTTTAATTCGAATGGCGAGTGAGCGACCTCCCGAATGGTTTCCACAGGATCCGCTATGAACTTTGTGCATTATCTTGCGAGCTGCTTCACCCTCGACACAGATGAGGAGTGGTCCAGACAGTCGCCACTTGAAGACTTCCCTGTGGAACAGAATGAAACACGATGACTGCGCCTTTAGCTTGCGAGCTGCCCATTTGTCTTCAAGCACTTCGCCTTCTGTAAGATACCCGCGAATGTCAGCCATCCACTTTGTATCACAACCATAAACTGTAGTCTTGTCGTCAATGGGAATGTTGGCGATTTCGTGCGCTGGTGGCGGCTCCTTGCTATTCGAGTAAGCGTCCTCTGGCAATTCATCGAGCTGTTCGGGGAGAAGACCACGGTTAAAATTCGTATTGCCAGGGTCTAGCCTGTTGTTTTCTGCCATTACATCAGTTGTTTCGTCTGCCTTGACTACGTCGGATCTGTCGAGGGGCGAGTGGGCGAGCTGTTGTTAGGATCCGCCCTTCGCTTTGTGGCCTGAGATCTCGTCAGTACGTTGACTTCCCTGGCGAGTTCGATACTTGGCTTTTCGATGAACTCGACCCGGACGATTCTTTGAAGATCTTTGTCGGGTTGCGCCGATGAGCCGAGTGAAGCGAGGGCATCTGCTTGCGAGTTCTCTGCCCTTGGAATTCTTATTAAGGTAATGAACTCGAAATTCGCCGTCAACGTCTTGACGAGTGCGAGGTATGCCTCTATGCGTTCGTCTTTTATTGCGTATTCGCCGTTGAACTGATTCACGACATATTAAGAGGTTTAGCCAATCCTTGTCATATTAAGAGGTTTAGCCAATTGAAGAACCGCGAGTAAGGCCTCGTATTCTGCCTCATTGTTTGATGCTCTGAAGCCAAGGCGGAATGACTGTTCCAGAGATTTTCCGTCTGGTGACGACAGTCGAATGCCCACTCCCGATCCATGCTTAGATGACGAGCCGTCGACATGTAACTGCCAGATTTGGGATGAGTCCTTATTATCGCTTTCTGACGAGGCCGTCGCCTCCGGTAGTTCGATTAGAAAATTGGCCAACACTTGTGCCTTGATTGTCGTTCTACTTCGATACTCGATATCGAACTCGCTTAATTCGATGGCCCACTTTGCGAGTCGCCTAGATTGAGTTGGGCTGTGGAGAACAGCTTGTAGCGGAAATTTACTGAGAAGCACGATCGAATGCGATTGGAAAAAAGGTCGGAGTTTGCGAGCCGACGTAATAACCGCGAGTGTTAATTTCTCTGTCAGAGGATATCTCGTTTCCGCATCGGTTAAAGATTTACTGCTGTAGAAAAGTGGCTTCTGCTCTGTGCCGTCTTCGCGAATTAGAACCCCTCTAACTGCCGAGGCGGAGACCGCAATGTAAAGGTAGAGCAGTTTGCTAGTTACGGGTTTGGTCAAAATAGGCGGAATCGCATTTTTCTGTCCACTCGAAGGCCTGTCGAGCCGGCCCCTTCTTACCCTTAAGCTTTTCGTAGAAAGGCAAGAATTTGTCAGTAGAGCGCGAGATGAATCTGTTCAAAGCCGCGACTCTTCCTGTCAATCGTTGTACTTCCCTTTTTTGTTTTAGGCGAGGCCATCTGGATTAGCGCATGGATTTGCTTCGGGTTTGCTTTGATCCCGCGACGAGTAGCCATATAGCCGAGGAACTCGCCTAATGTTACGCCAAAACGACACTTAGCCGAATTCAGCTTCATGTTATACTTGTTTAGTAGCGCAAAGCATTCTGCGAGGTGGCCGAAATGGTCTTTTTCTTCGAGCGATTTGACGAGTATATCGTCTATGTAGACCTCCATTGTCTTGCCGAGGAGGCCTTCGAACATCCTATTCACCAATCGCTGATAAGTAGCCCCAGCGTTCTTAAGGCCGAATGACATGACCTTGTAGCAATAGATCCCGCGATCTGTAATGAAAGATGTTTTATCGCGATCGCCGGGATGCATAAAAAGTTGATTGTAGCCAGAGAAAGCGTCCATAAATGATAGCAGCTTGTTCCCGGATGTCGACTCGACGAGGCGGTCGATATGAGGAAGAGGGAAACTATCTTTTGGGCATGCCTTGTTCAAATCCGTGAAGTCCACACAAACTCGCCACTTGCCACTCTTCTTCTTCACGACGACTAGATTTGCGAGCCAATCCGGATATCTGACTTCGGCGATCGAACCGGTTCGCAAGAGTTTTTCTACTTCGTCGTTCACCGCTTGAGCTCTGTTCGGCCCGAGTCGCCTTCGCTTCTGTTTTATGGGTTTGAAAGTCGAATCTACATTCAACTCGTGACTGATGATGCCGATATCGATCTCGGGCATATCCTCTGCGGCCCATGCAAAAGTGCTAACGTTCCTCTTATGGAAGTTGACGAGTTCGAGCCTGACGATTTCATCAAGCGTTGCGCCAATCTCCACGCACTTATTCGGGAACTCGTCATCAATGCAAACCGATATGACGGGTTCGCATGTCGGACCCACTCCTTCCTCTTCGGCGGCTTCCGCGATCTGTAGTTGCTACAAAACGTGCGAGATTTCTTTGACGGGCTACCTGTCCGTTTTGAGCCTTTTTCGCGGCTCGCTCGGAATGGGCACTGTCGCCTGATTCCATAGTTTGTACGCGGTCATGAAGCAAGACCGCGACGCCGACTGACTCCTTCTGATTGTATTCCCGATTTTTGTTGGAAACTTAAGACAGATATGGTACGTCGAGGCGACGGCACCCATCGAATTGAGCCAAGGGTTTCCTATTATCACGTTGTAAATCGCCGGGTAGTCCGATACCGCGAACTCCACTATTTTTGTTATTCCTTCCGCACATACTGGAAGTTTAATTGTTCCGAGTGTCATTGTCGTCTCGCCATTGAATCCAGTCAAAGGTTTGGGATAGGATTCGACTTGAGCGAGGTCGATTTACATACGCTTAAGAGCATCAATGAAAATTATGTCGACTGTGCTTCCAATATCGATCAAAACGCGACCCGTGTCCCATCCTGCGACGGCGAGTCGGATGACAAGCGGGTCGTCGTCAGGTTTGTCGATATCATCGATCTCATTTTCTTCGAACTGGATGACATCATTTGGGAACTTGGACGGCATAAGTTTGTTCGCTCCTACCTCAGCTCGTCTTTGATAGGCCTTGATTGACGAGATGGTATTTGAACAATAGCGCGAGCTACCCATGATCATGTTGCAGATTTTTTGTTTCGAGCCGCTTTGGCCATCACTATTGTTTTGCAGGCCGAGGTGGACCTCGTCGTTATTCCGCCTATCCCATTTGTTATTCTTGCTATTGTCCGCAGACGAACTGTCTCCTTCTCTTGCATTGTCGAACTCCTCGAGCTGAAAATCGTTAACACTTATATTTCCTCTGAGATCTCTGGTGGCTAGCTTCGCTGCGAGTCGCATACCGAGCACTCGGTAGTTAGCCGTCGAGTGTCCGACCATTTTGTGCAAGTCGCAATATACGGATTCGTCGTAAGGCGAGTTCCTAATCCACGTATTGCCGTTATTACGACCCGGAGTGCCATTTCCGCGACCTCGCCCCCTTCCTCGACCGAAGCCGGGCAAGTCCACCTGGTAGTTATGGGCACCTTTAAAACCTCCCTCGTGCTGCACGAAGTTGCCTGGCTTCTTCTTTGTTGTAGCTGGGGCTTCTCGCAGATTGGGAACTTTGGCCTTCCCGTACTTCTGGCCCAACGGTCTGGTTTCATCCTCGCTTTTTGCGAAGCCATTGGCGCGATGAAGCGCATCCTGAATAGACGAGGGCTCGTTGATCGTCATCTCCTTTCGGAAATCCGAGTCGTACCACAGGGTTTTTCGAAGCGCGCTCAGTGCGGACTGGTCGTCAATCCCCTTCACCTGAGTAAGCATCGCCTTAAAGCGTTCGATGAAAACTCCCAAGGGTTCGCTAGTCGCTTGCGAAATGGTGTAAAGATCAGCCTCGGACGTCCTGCGCTTGATTAAGATCGTGTACTGCTTTAGGAACGCTTCGGAGAGCTGCGTGAAGCTGTCAATTGAATTCTTCTTCATTCCCGTGAACCAATAGGGAGCTGCCCCCTTGAGGTGCTCCACAAAGAGGAGGCAGCAACCAACGTCGATTTCTTCGAGTCGGAAATTGGCTCTCCCCATAGCGATTGAGAAAGCCCTAATGTGCTCTGTGGGGTCGCCCTTTCCATCATAAATTGGAAGCATGAGCTTCCCAGGATCGGATAGACGCGCCTTCGTTATTCGCGCGGTGAAAGGAGTGGTGCGAGCTTCTTCGAGGACGCGGTCGATTTCTGGCGCCTTGCTGGTGGCGCGATGGACCTGTGACCTCATGTCCTTAAGATCGCGAGCTGTCTGCTGCATGATGTTTTTCAGCTCGTCCATTTCCCTTTGCTGCGAAGCGATAGCTCCGCGATTGGTCGGCGCTTCGGCCTGCTCCATCCATCGCGTATTCTCTGCGATTTCAACCTCATCCCGACTTTGGACGCGACTGGTCGGCCGACTGGGTCGAGTTGTTCCGAATTCGCGTCCTTCTAGATCATCCGCGACTGCAACTATACCTCCAGTTGCATCTGCAACGAGGATGGCCCCGTCTCTGAGAGGCGTATGATCTTCGCGAGCCCCGCAAGCTGAAGGCGAGGCCGCTGGAGAGAAGTTAAGAGTGATCGGGGTGATGCGACGTATAGCATTGTGAGGTAGGCCTTGAGACTGACGAGTTGTCGACAACGCTTTGATCTCGGCGGTAAGGTTGCTGTTGATGGTTTCCTGGTTCTGCGATTGCTTGAGCAACTGCTCGAGCATTGCTTTGAGCTGATCGAAAGTGGTCGGTGTTGCCGGGTCGGCCGAGTTGGTATTGGCGGTCGCTTGGTTTCTTGTAGGGACAGATCCGCCCACTTCCGCCTCCAATGCGGACTGGCTGCTTGCGTTTGCCTGCCCACTCTCGGCGAGCTCCCTTGGATCTGAACCACCTTCGGTTGCTGGAGATTACGGGTTCGTTATTGACATCTTGGCGAATTTGTCTAAGCGTTTGTTTCGTGTATAATGTTAGTGTTGCGAGTAGTCCCCTCCTTCTAGCGCCAAATTGTGCGAGCTGGAATTATTGCAAAATAGAATTTGTGAAGATTCTTCGAATTAGAGCTTCTTTAGGGTTTCAAACACTTAGAGAAGATTGCGAATTAATTAGGGTTCTTATTCATCAAGATCAGAGCTAAGTTTTGTCTTATTATCACTTAGAAATCCCGGATCCCCTCAAATGAGGGGGGGGGGGGGGGGGGTACATGCTTATTTATAGAAATACAATTCGGTTGAGGCAAACAGTGATGGGCCTTTAACGGGCCTTCGTCTTCTGGGCTTTGACCGCTGGCCCGACTTGGCGAATACGACGTCGTTTTAGGCTTATCAATTTTTCTAGGGAAGATTTGACCCCTACAGTATGGATAGTACATTCCTTTAAATTGAACGATGCTTTGATATATTTATTGATTTAAAAATTATACAGTTTTTTACCGCAATACGAAAAAGCGACCAATTTCAGTGGTCCAAATGGAAAACCAATGGAAGCAAAGGAACAATATGGATATGGTGCACAACTCTCAGGTTATTCCTCCAAGGAGTCTCTTCAGACAAATTGACAGAGACGTCATCAACATAATCAACTCTCGGAGACACAAAAAGCTCCGGAGAAATCTAATGCTTTTGTGGATAGTTTAGAATCTGCTAATCTCACTTTCCTATGTAACCTTGTTTTTAGCTTTTTTTGCCAAGGTTTCATTGTTTAGGCTCACATCTTTTGTAATACCTCAAACTTCATTTCTAATGATATTAACATTCTTAGCAAAAAAAAAAATGGAAAACCAAAATATAATTGTTGCTCTGATGTAAAATATAAAATGCAATGGAGAAGAATGCTTCTTGATCAAAATCTCATACCATTAATGTGTTTACCTGTTACTAATTATAGGCACTAGAAGATCTAACGTTTCTCGAAAACAATGTCTTTGCATTCGTCATTTGTATTAGTCCATAACTCATTACTCAACTCTCTCATCCGGATGAAATACAAATTTTTCCGGAATATATTTACAAAGTTCCTAAAATATAAAAAGGCCTCTAAGATCTGTTATTGGGCTTCGTAAGGCTTTCCAATAAGCCCAAATTTTAATCCTTCTACACCCAACCGCAGGTGCTGCGTTTTGCTATGCAAGAGACGAACGAATCTCACGCCGGAGTTGTATTCCTTCACCGCCGTATCTTCTTCTTCCTCCTCCTCCTATCTCCGCCGCGTCGCTTTCCGATTACTCCTTCTCAGGTACTAAGATTCTCCGATTTATCCTCTTACACCAATTGTGCTTTCACATGATTCCCAATCTAAACGCAAGTTTTTTTTTTCCTGCTTTCTCTAAGGTTTGTGATCGATCTTAAAATACATAGATTGATAAAGATGTATCTCGTTCTATTGTAGAAATTTCTAACCTAGATTGAATCGGATTTTGCCATGGATCTAATTGTTGCTAATGAGTCGAAATTCCAATTTTAGCTTGTAGTTCTTCTTCCTTTGAGAATAGGAAATTGATTGTATTGCTTAATAAGTTGTGTGTTTAGGGTAGCGTAATTTTGTTCGATGTCTTCGGCGCAAGATCCATTCTACATTGTTAAAGAAGAGATTCAGGACTCTGTAAGTTTTTTTTGTTTCCTAAGAGATTATGTGTGAGATTTTAAGGGACATTTGATTGATGTTGGATGCTTCGTTAGATTGATAAGTTGCAATCTACATTTCACAAATGGGAGCGTATTTCTCCCGGTATGGGGGATCAAGTTCATGCGACGAAGGAGCTTGTTGCTAATTGTGGAAGCATCGAGTGGCAGGTACTCTCGTATTCTATTAGTTTCGTCTTTCTATACATATCTGATCTTAGCTGGTGTAGAATATATGATTATGTGTTGTATAAATTGCTCAAGAGTATGATGGATGCGGAACACTAACATGATTTTAAAAGTTCCGATTGAATAAGTAAGAGCATCGTTCGAATTAGAGTTATTGATGTTTTGTCCTTACTAATACGAAGGTAGATGAGCTGGAAAAAGCGATTACTGTTGCAGCAAAAGATCCTGCATTGTATGGAATTGATGAAGCTGAGCTTGAAAGAAGGAGGAAATGGACTAGTAATGCTAGGACACAGGTATGTCTCTAAGTTTGTAATGAATACTGCTTTACAGTTTTTAGAGAGTGGCGTAAATTTGTTGTAGAATACTTTTTATAGGTGAGGAATGTGAAGACAAGTGTTTTAGCTGGAAAGGTTAGTTCTGGAGCTGGTCATGCCAGTGAAGTGCGCAGAGAACTAATGAGAATGCCAAACTCGAGTGAAGTAAATAGATACGATCAATATGGAGGAAGAGACGATGATGGTTTTGTACAGTCAGAATCAGATAGGCAAATGCTGTTGATAAAGTAAAGCTCCTTTCATTGTTTTTGCATTATTTTGCAATCTCTTCTTTGCTTACGAGATTACCGTGATTTTGGACTACATTTCCTTGATGAAGATAGTAGTGTAGTTTTGTGATGTAACTTGACATCATTTTTTGCCACTTCAGGCAACAAGACGAAGAGTTAGATGAGCTCAGTAAAAGTGTAGAGAGAATTGGAGGAGTAGGGCTCACTATACACGAAGAGCTCAATGCACAGGTTAGTGATATTTACTAACAAGGGAATGATATAACAGTAGTGATATCAGTAGAGATCTGGAACATGAAGTTTTTTTTTCTATTTGGTGTTTTCAGGAGAGAATAATGGATGAATTGGGTATGGAGATGGACAGTACGAAGAACCGGCTAGACTTTGTTCAGGTAAAAACACTAAAGGTCTTCTTGTTTGTTGTGTTGAAGTAAAACTGCTTAAAATAATGGGAAAGAAATGAAAGAATGGAAAATTGGTTTTTGTGACAGAAAAAAGTGGGAATGGTAATGAAGAAAGCTGGAGCTAAAGGACAGATGATGATGATATGTTTCTTGCTCGTCTTGTTCATCATCCTGTTTGTTCTCGTCTTCTTGACCTAAAAACCGTACCGTGGAAATCTTAGAGATGGTATTTTGATGTTACCTTTGTTTATGTTTGTGCTGAAAACAGAAAGGAACATATTACATATAGTCGTCTGATTTTGCTTCTCTCTTCCGATCCAACGTCAAATTTTTAAAAATCTCTGGTACTACTTTGGGATTGAAGTCTAATGTTTTGGCTGTCTTTCCTAATACAATCTAATCTTCTAACCCGGAATTGAAAACATAGGTTTATGCCTTATCAAATAAACTAACCCCGGGTTTATTCTAAGTTTTAATATTTAATCGCATTTTCATAAGAATTACGCTGATTTTAACCTGCCTTAACAACGACGATTTTTGCGTGTTCTAGAGTTTCGATTCACATTGTGCCACTAATGGTGGATTTGATACCACTTGAGGTGCGGTGCGGTGCAGTGCCGATGTTTGGTCAAGCTTTTGTGAAGTTCATTTGGACCGTCTCAAAAGACCGATTCAATATATATTTAGATTGCCATTAAATGTAACATCGAAAGTACAAGATTTCCAATGCTGATTAACTTCAAATATTGTATTTTACATAATTTATATACCAAAGTCAAAATTTATATAATTTACATAATATATAATTTATAGTCATTTACATAATTTATATACCAAAGTCAAAATTGGGTCTTATAAAATAATAGGGTCCTACATAATATAATTCAACAAATTGAACTTGGGAAAGAAGAAAAAGAAAAAGAGAGGGTCAATTTCACAAATACAATAAAGAAGAAGAAGAAGAAGAAGAAGACGAGTAGCTTCCCAATTTTAAACCCGACCCGAGAAAAACCTCTTCTTCATCATACATCATCATCATCAAATCCGATCTAACAAATTCGATAAAACCTTTGAAGATTCTTCCATGGCGATTTCTCTCCTCTTTTGATTCTCTGCTCAATCCAGTATTAGTACCAGATCAATTCGCATTCGAGTGAACTAAGATTCTTCGCTTTTTTTGAAGAAAAATGGTGTTGCCATTGATGAAACTTGGCACCCTTTTGGTCAAAACCATAAGTAAACCATTAGCAAGTCAGCTCAAGCATCAAGCCAAGGTTCATCCAAAGTTTCGACAATCCATTATCAACTTCGCTCAGGTAATTCGAATTCGTCTTGTGCTTATTCGGAATCTGGGAATTTTTAGGTTTAGGTTTTGGATAATCATAATTTGTTCAAAGTTAAAACTTCGTGTTGTTGAAAAAATGTGATTAGAGAAACCATCGAATTACGACGCAAATGCAAAGACGGATATATGGTCATGCGACTGATGTAGAGATTCGTCCCTTGGATGAGGAAAAGGCTGTTCAAGCTGCTGTTGACCTCATTGGAGAACTCTTTCTCTTTGCGGTACGCGGTATTCATTATCCTTTTTTTTCGTATGCGAGTGAATTCTGTTGTTTCCGTAGTGTTTTCTTGCTCGTGTTTTTTGTAGTAACTTCTCTCTGGTAGCACATAAGGTGCTTCCCTGTGGACTGATTCCTACTGTTATAACTTGACTCTGTTGTGTGTGCTAGTTTCTTCAATATGTCCCAGATCAATTTGGTGGATCATTTTTACAATTGTTCTGTAGAACTAATAGATTATATGAGCAGGTTGGTGGAGGTGTTGTTGTTTTTGAGGTGCAGAGAAGTTCGCGGTCAGAAGCAAGAAAAGAGGAAGCACGTAAGCAAGAACTAGAGGTACGTACGCTATGAACGTTTCGTGTCACCAAGTTTTTAGTTTCCCTTGTGCTATTCAAGATGCATTTCTTGTTAAATACTGTCAGTTACTAGTACTTCAAATGAGTGTGTGATATATATGTATGTATCAAATTATCATATAATGACATGCTTAGGAAGAACATTCCAATATATAGGTAAATGATGAAGAACTGGAAGATAAGAATAATGAATGTTATAACAATGTTGAGGTTTTGGTTATTGATTGGGTTTTGGTGTGGTAGTGTTTTCATATGTTCAAACAAGATAAGAATAATGAATGTTATAACAATGTTGAGGTTTTGGTTATTGATTGGGTTTTGGTGTGGTAGTGTTTTCATATGTTCAAACAAGATAAGAATAATGAATGTTATAACAATGTTGAGGTTTTGGTTATTGATTGGGTTGAGATAATTTCTTGGTTTTACAGGAGTTAAGAATAAAAGATGAAGAATTGGAAAAGCAAGTCACAGAACTAAAGAGCAAACTAGCGGAGCTTGAACAACTGGCTAAGGCACGTGGACTGACCGGTATTTTCCAGTTAAGACAGCAGCCTACTACAACGGACAGCGATAAACCAACAAAATCCAGTTGAATCATCAGCATTATCATTATCATCAAGATTGAACCAAAGTTAACAATACGGTAACGATTCATTTAAAACAAGAGCGGAGGAGTTTTCGATTCTCTCCTTCACATTCTTGTAGATCCCATCATAGATACATGTTTGTTTAGTCTTGATCATTCATCATCAAGAACATTCTGGTTTATAACAACAATCTACTCAAATTAGGTGACAAATAAGAAAAAGTTTTGATGTTGAGGTTTTGGTGCTGTCTTTTCAACATTCGTTGTTAGATTTGGTCTTTCTAAGACCAATTGCTTGATTTTAGGCAAAAATGTTTGGATAATAACGAATTCATTAGGAAAACGACTTCCTTGAGGGATACCAAATTATCTGTCTTCCTCTATCTACATCAATTTTTTTGTTTTGAATCATATTTATCCATAGTATAAATTTATCTAACAAGGTCAAAACTACAATGACTGTTATGGTAAGGTCAAATGATTTGTGATCAGTTTGGGATTTATGGTAAAAGTGACGAGTTATTCCAAAAGGATCAATGTATTGATCTTAAAACGATTAATTATATAGAAATAGAGGATAGATGTTAAACAAGAATGTTCGGTATTTTGTTTTGTGAACTCGATTCTCTAACGAAAGAAAAAATTAATAAAAAGAAAAATATCTTTTGGTGGTTCAGAGAGGGGATATTAGGAAATCATTTGGGCAAATGGTTATAAAGTCCTAATGCAACTTATGATGATCTTCTTATTGCTTTCAACAATACTCATACAAATACGAGTAACACATTAGTAAACCACTAATTTAGTTTTTAACATATTTCTTCAAGGAATATGTACTTGTTCGAGAGTCAATTCTAATGATAAAATCAAATATTACTTTAACCTAAACCTAACACATTGTCAACGAAAATCTAAAATGAAAACCAATGCCACAATCATACAGTAGATTTTTTTTTTGTTTTCACTTCAAATGGGATGAGAGTTTTTAGCAAAAAAAAAAAAAGGGGAAGAGAGTTTTAGTCAATACTTTGTTTTGATGCTTGAATTAGTAAGGATAACAAGTTATAAGATAACAAGATGAATTCACAATCTGTTTCTAAAGTGTGTATTGGAAAAAGAGAATAATAAGATAGAATATGACCATTGAATAAATCCAAAAGTAAATGGTATATTGATGAATTGAAATGAGAATCACAAAATAGGAATATGGAGAAACTTAGTGGAAAAAAGCTATTTATTCCTTTCTTGCCAATATCTCCCTTCTTTCCACCTCTTTTCACTTTTCCATCTAATTTCTTAGCATTTTTCCAAAAAAAAAACTGTAAAGAATCATTGTGAGAAAAAAAAAACTACTAGTATTCATGACACTTGCCCGAAAGTTCTGATATTGTGATTCATTACCCATGATTCCTTTGTCTTTTTCTCCCCGGAAGTAATGCAAAAGTCTTAGTGAAAAAACGAAAATTTTAATAGGTCGACCATGAGTTCCACAAATTCTGATGATGGAAACAAATAATTTTAAGGGTTAATTTGCCAAGTAACAAAAAAAAATAAAAATTAGACAACTAACTAAATTGACTAATGTGGCCTAACCATATAATTTAGGGTATTTAGTTACAATTTTAATTATAATTTTTATTTTTGGGTTATATTTGCTAATTTCCCTAATTTTAATATGTTTTTTCTCCCTGGTCTACATAGATTAAAAATCTATGATTTTCTCAAAACGTAAAGCCTGAAACTATTGGATTACAAAAATTACTTTTGAATATGTACATAAATTAACTAGAAATTTGCAAACATATGATGTTATTTGATTTTTGATGTATCATATATTATTATTAAATTAAAATAGCAAGACCCAATTGTACAACTAGTATTTTTTCCAAGTGTACAAATACATTTACCCGTTTTAAATTTTAATTCATCGAATTTTGCTCATAAAGGCAACAAAGAAACAAAATAAATAAAAAAGTGGAGGCCGAGAGAAGAAGAGAATCGAGTAACGTTTCTCTAAAATTCCTTTGTTAGTTATTTTTATTTTATTTTATTTTATCAGTCTATTTATTTATTCATTTTTTTACTCTGCTTTTTCCTCATTACTCTTCTTTCCTCTTTTTTATTCCGATTGAACAAAAGTTTTTCTCTGCGTTTGTGTTGTTGCTCCTGCAACTACAGTAAAGGTGATTTCTTAGCTCCAAAAATCTCTCCTTTTTTCGCTTCACGATCGATTTCTTCTTGTTTCTAGCTTCGATCTGTTCTTCCTTTTTTTAACTCTATGATCCTTACTCCGATTTTCATTTTTCAGCCCTAATCATCGTTTATCTCGTGTTATTCGAGTAATAGACTCAAAAGCTAGTTCGAATTTTGTTCATCTGAATTTGGGTTTATGTAATCTAAGAGCATGTACCAAAACTGGGTTTTTCATTTCATGATCGTGATTGATTTTGGGTTTTTGTTTTTGTGTTGTGTGTTTTGCAGAATCTGTGTTAAAGGAAGTGTTTTTTTTTATGACGGGGAAGCGATCTAAGACTAATTGTAGATCTTCTTCTCACAAGCTTTTCAAAGATAAGGCTAAGAATCGTGTCGATGATTTACAAGAAATGTTATTGGATCTTCAATTTGCAAGAAAAGAGAGTAGGAGTACTGATGTAACTGTTCTTGAAGAGCAAGTTAATCAGATGCTTCGTGAGTGGAAATCCGAACTTAACGAGCCGTCTCCTGCATCATCATTGCAACAAGTATGGTTATCTTCTTGATTGTTATAACTTGCATGCTTGTTTTTTGGTCTATGGAGGTTTCTTTGTTGTTTTAGTCATTGTTGGTTGTGTTGTATTGTTTGGCTTAGCAGGGTGGTACTTTGGGGTCATTCTCTTCGGATATTTGTCGGCTGCTTCAGTTATGTGATGAAGAAGACGATGCAACTAGCAAATTAGCCGCACCAAAGCCCGAACCTACTGATCCGAATCGCGAAGTTGGGAAAAATTTCCAAAGGGTGAGTTTCGTTTTTTTCGATTTAGGCGGTTTAGTTGTGTGTGGAGAGTTCATTATTGAAGTGTATGGTGAATTTTGATTCAGGGATATGATTTGGTTGATCAATGCAAAGATCCGTCGTTGGTTGTTGGAAACAACAACTTCGATGGAACGGTTACTCAGTTGGAATATAATCAGTATGGTCCGCAACAAGAGTTTAGACCGAATTTCAACGGTGGTTTTAACGATGGTCTCGGTTATGGTGTAGAGGGTCCTTTACATATCACTAGTTTTATCCCGACTATATGTCCGCCACCGTCTGCGTTCTTGGGTCCGAAATGTGCTCTTTGGGATTGTCCTAGACCCGCTCAAGGATTCGATTGGTTTCAGGATTACTGCAGCAGCTTCCACGCTGCGTTGGCTTTTAACGAAGGTCCGCCTGGTATGAATCCTGTCGTGCGTCCTGGAGGGATTGGACTAAAAGACGGTTTACTTTTCGCTGCTCTTAGCGCAAAAGCTGGAGGGAAAGATGTCGGTATTCCCGAATGTGAAGGAGCTGCAACTGCTAAATCTCCGTGGAATGCACCAGGTAAGGTTTTGTCACTTTGCTTTGTTTGGTTCCGTAGAACTCACATTGATTGATTTCACCGTTCTCGTGCTTGTGTGATTTGTAGAGCTCTTTGATCTCACGGTTCTTGAGAGCGAGACGCTAAGGGAGTGGCTATTCTTTGACAAACCAAGGAGGGCGTTTGAGAGCGGGAATCGAAAGCAAAGATCTTTACCAGACTACAACGGTCGTGGTTGGCACGAGTCACGTAAACAGATCATGAACGAGTTTGGCGGGCTGAAGAGATCTTACTACATGGATCCACAGCCTCTGCACCATTTCGAATGGCATCTTTATGAATACGAGATCAACAAGTGTGATGCTTGTGCCTTGTACAGGCTCGAGCTCAAGCTTGTTGATGGGAAGAAGAACTCGAAAGGAAAATTATCAAACGAATCCGTCGCTGATCTGCAGAAACAGATGGGAAGACTCACTGCTGAGTTCCCTCCCGAAAACAACACCGCGACCACCAACAACAACAAACGCTGCATCAAAGGACGGCCGAAAGTGAACGGAAAAGTGGCAACGGGGAATGTTCAGAATCAGAACACAGTAGAGCAGGCCAATGACTATGGTGTAGGTGAAGAGTTTAACTATCTGGTCGGGAATCTA
The DNA here is from genome assembly GCA_963576765.1 of Draba incana. Taxonomy (NCBI): domain Eukaryota; kingdom Viridiplantae; phylum Streptophyta; class Magnoliopsida; order Brassicales; family Brassicaceae; genus Draba; species Draba incana. The sequence goes on from OY755206.1 coordinate 36,843,873, forward strand.
ACCGACTATTATATCCCCTGATAGACTCAGGTTTGAAAAAGCTGTTGCTTATCATTTAGTCTTGCAGCAGCAGAAGAAGCTTTTACATATCGTTTCATGACTTGGTTATATATATATTTTTTTTTTTATCATAAAGTTTCTCCCTATCCATGGAGAGTTTATGTATATATAACAAGAAGATGATGCACAAGACTGTCCTGGAGTTTGAGAGCTTATTCTAACCAAAAGCAGGGAAAGTAAAGGTCAGAACAAATACTGACGTTTTTAAAGATTTGGTCTTACAATCACGGACATTGACGTCAGGTCCGGTTTATGTATTTTGATGCATTTTTCGACTCTCTTACTGCGATAAAAATGTAGATGACAAATTATGTAACCGATGGGAAATACGGTTTTTGGTTATCGGCTTATCGTTATTCGTTCTTATGTAATCGGGTCCTTGAACTACTGTTGAATGAGTTATGAGATCACCAGTCTTGCTCTTGGTCTGAGTTTTGGTTTTCGGCAAAATGTTATAAACAACAAATAACTGCTACATATTCTATAATTGTTGAGCCAATAGTGGTCTGACCAATGCAAACGGACGATCGGAATTCACAGACATTAACAATTCTAACACGACTACTTTTGTCGGAGGGCGACTCTTGAGACCAGGCTCAATTAGCCCTGCAACAAAAATAATGACACAAGATCATCAACCTTGATATAAACTTTTAATAGCATTGAAATTAAGGAATCGGAAGAAGAGAATCATAGCGTTACCAGGCGAGAGCTTTCTTTTGCTGTAAAGTTCTTTAGCTAAAGGATTGGCGGCCCAGTGGTTCACAGCCACTCGGCTTGTCGGTTGAAACCCAATAATTTTACCTTCAGACGATAACACAACCTGTTTCCATTATAGAACCGAAACAAAGAAATCAACCAACATGGAAGCCTTCAAATCATGATAAGATATTGTTCAGTCCACAGTTCACCACAGAGATATTACCTGGTAAGTAGCAATATCTTGCGCAGATGCCTTTGCGTCTTCATTGAGTTTCTCCAGAAGAGAGGAGCTTGTATCAATGTGATCTTTACCAGACTTAACTCTGCTGGTTTCTTTCAAGTATTCAGGTACTTCCCCTATCCAGGCACCTATGTTGCTTCCTAAGGTTATCTCTCCCTCCCAACAGTATGCATCCTTGAGCTTGTTGACCAGTAATCCGCAAAGTGAATCCAACTACACATTTCATGTTTCAGACTTAGTTTTTAGATTATTTTTTGAAAAAAAGTACAACAAAAATGCCGAATCAGACATAAGGGATTACATATTCATGTCGAAAGGATTATAAAAAAAAAGGGTATACCATTACTTCATTTTATGTGATCAAATGAATTAGAAGTGTCCTGAAAAGCTGAAAAGCAGTTGTTTCCCTACAAATCTATGTGAACAAAAGAGTTAGCGTAATGCATACCTCGGAGGAATCTGAAGATTGGTGAGATAACAATGCACTCTCTGACCATAATATATCTTGGTGTTTACCAGGATACTTTCTCTGGCTTTGCTGAGGAAAACAGAATTGAGCTGCAGCACCTAGGGCAAGAAGAAGAACTCCGCTGGCAACGGTGACCGACAAGAGTTTTAAGAAAGACAATCCTCTCTGTCAATAGAAAAAAAAAAAAGAAAACCAAAAAAGTTTAACATAAGTTGCACAGGCAAAGCTACAAAGCGTATTTTATTAAACCACATACATTTTATGAGTTCTATAGTCAATACCTTTTCATTCGGTAAGTCCGCATAATTTCCAGAATAATTACATGGTAGCTGTTTCTGGGGCAGTGAGTATATATCTTCAAAGTACATATCCAATGCTTCAGCCAATCCAACCTAAAGAGTTTTACACACATGTCAGGAAGCTATCGGACCTAATATGCTTGAAAACATACGCCTTAGCAACCTTAGAAAATCGATACCATTTGGGAGTGGGTTAAAAGAACCTCCGACTTATTCTCGCTAGACTTTCTCCAGCCCTCAAGCTTTAGGTCTCCAAGTATTGTAGTATCAATCTCTAGTCGATACGCAGGTAAATACTCATTCGCCCAACTACTAAACCCAGGGCCACCAATATTTTCCAACTTAGAACTCGCAGACAAATTCCACCACCGACTTCTTTCCCTCGTGCCTGCGATTTTGAAATTTTCTTTCCTTGATTGGAAATACTCAAGCAAATGGCTGCTATTTTCACTTAGCTCATCGTCAAATAGCTTATGCAGGACAACCGAACAGTCTCTCGAAGCAATCTTCCTACGTTTCTTTAACCACTTGAAGAACGGAAACTTAGCTTTCCCCAAATAATCATCAAGGAAATGCTTCTCAGTGTTTTGAAGAACAGAGATGCATATAACTTCCGCAATAACAGATATAACCCGTTCATCGGACGCGCTAAGACTGAACGATGTAGAAACCTGCAGATATGAAACAAACCTATCAGTACTACCAATTTCCACTAATAGCAATCCATTATCACATCAAAACACACGAAACTAAACCTCTCGAGGATTCTCGAAATCTCCCATTTCTCTTTCAGCTCCAGGTCCAAACAACACAAGCTGAAAATTCCATAGCTGCCTCAACACAACTTGCCTAAACGTCATTGCAAGTATGTTCTTTGACAAATCTCCATCAGAAAGATCCTCAGAGAGTGACCTCCTTAGCTTCTTCGCTCGTTCTTTAACTTTTGGAGTTGGCAAGAACTGTGAAAAATGTCAAAAACACTCAAATGCTGAAATGGGAAAATCTATTCGTTAGTGGGAAAAAAACTGACCAATCGGGTCGATACTGTAGCCTTAGGATCAGATCCTCCAGGGAAAACAGTTTCGACCACCATAACAGGGACGTTATCACGAAGATGTTCATCGGCGGCTTCACCAGCGTCAGCTGCAGCGGCGGTTAAAGCTTGATCAAAAGCTACTGTACCAACGAGGCTTAATCGAGCCGAATCGTTCTCGTATGTACGAACGCACGGAAGGGAATTTCCGTCGGATTGCGCCACGAATCGGAGAATCTCTTCCTCGCTGGTAATGGACACAGAAGAATTCCTAGAACAAAAAGACACGAAGCTTCTTCTATGGATCGGAATCAATTTGAAATTCTGGGAAGGGAAGAGAAGAGACGAAGAAGAAGAAGAAGAAGAAGAAGAAGCTGTAGAAACCGACGCCATTGACGACGGACTCATAAACCCTAGACGGAGGTTTTCTCAAATGTTTGAGGTTAGTGGTAACAACTAAAACGACGACGTTCTAAGTGGATGACACGTGTCATTACCTGCCACGTGGCTATTGAGAAATGTTAAAGAAGGAAGAAGACGAATCTGAGCAAGCACGACGACAATGGCGGAGAAGAAGAGTCAAATTTCCGATAACAACAACAACACGACGGTTCCTTCGTCGGAGAAGAAAACGGCGACGGAGATCGGATCCGGATCGGGTCAGAGGAAATCGTATTATAACCGACCCGAGTCGGTGAATCCGGATCAGGCGACGTTGAGAGAGCAGTGGAAATTCGCAATCCGGCAGTATAGTAAGTGGTACTCACACGCTTGGGGAACGGCGATTCTCGCCGGAGGAGTTTTCTTCGGGCTCGGTTGGATCATCAAAGGATCTAATCCTCTTCCTTCACTCCAATCCAGTTCCAAATCTCCTCCTCCTGGACCCGATGAAGAAAAATGATTCCGTCTCTGTGTTTTCTGGTAAGATTCATCTTCTTCTTTTCACTATTTCTGCTTGATTATGTGCTTAGGAGTAATCGGAAACCTAATGATTGTTCAAATTTGTTATGGATATGGAGAATTGTTTAGTTTGCTCTCTAGAGAATGGTTATAGCTCTCAATATAGATTTGCTTGATCAATTTCTATTGAAATACATTTTGCTTGATCCTAATAAGAGATTGAAATCTATATGGACTCTGTTCTGTTGCTTATAGTAAGAGATGATAAATTTAGAATTTAGTTTACTTTGAGCTGAATAGCTATGATCATATTAAAGGTTACGACTTTACGCGATAATCGCCGAAAACAAAGATGGTTTTGCCATTCTAAAGTGGTCTTGTAAATGAAGCTTCTTCAATGGAAGTTATATTTCTCAAGCATCAAGTACCTTTGGGTTTTTTTCCAAGTTCTTGTTTGTTCTCTTTGCTCCTCCTATCAACTGATTAGGCTGTGTTTAACTTCTATTTGTAGAATGGGAAAAAGCTGTGTGAGACACGAGGTAATGAGATTTGGTCAACAATGGCACATCTTCATGTACAAAGAACATCGGTCCTTAGAAGCCGAGAGAGAGCACAAAGCAAGCGAATGTAAAGTAGAAGAAAAAAAAACTTTTGAGTGTGAAGCTTTGTTTTTTCTTATAAATTCCTAGAATGTAATACAAGTTTGCAGGAAATTAGTGAAAATGTTGCTTTGTTTGTCTTATAAAATTCCGAGAATGTATACAAATATGCAGGAAATTAGTGAAAATGTTTGGTTGTAATAATGAAAATACAAAGAAAGAGAGAAATGTTTATGTGTCTATGTAGAGCAGCAACCGGGGTTTTCAACGGCTGAGATATCGTCTTTACTTCCGACGTTAATCATATGTCCTTTAGGCAAAGCAGTAGTCGGATCATCTCCAGCTTCAAGAGCTTTCTTGCTAACAACTCTGTAAATCTGATTAAGAACTTCGGTGAAAGCGTTATCAACATTAACAGCTTCAAGTGCAGAAGTCTCCATGAAAAACGTATTCTCTCTCTCGGCAAAAGCTTTTGCTTCTTCGGTCGAGATTGCTCGAAGATGACGAAGATCGGCTTTGTTACCAACGAGCATTATGACAATGTTTGCGTCCGTGTGGTCTCTTAGCTCCTTTAACCATCTCTCAACGTTCTCAAACGTAACGTGACGTGTCACGTCGTAAACAAGTAACGGCTCCTCTGTAGTATGCGCTCGTGATCGCTCGGTACCTAGTTTTACATTTGTTCAAAATCAAGAAAACACAAATTATAGAGATGAAAATGATGGGAATTTTGGAATTTAAAACACAAATTATTGTCTTAAATTTGTGGATTTGTTGTTGTTGTTTTTACCGTTCTTGGCCGGCGGTATCCCAAATTTGGGCTTTGACGATCTTATCGTCGCATTGGATGCTACGTGTGGCGAATTCGACACCGATGGTTGCTCGTGAGTCGTGGCTGAAGTCATTTCTTGTGAAACGGGATAAGAGGTTAGATTTTCCGACGCCGGAATCTCCCGTTAAGACAACCTTGAAGAGGTAATCATAATCGTCTTCTGCTCTATATGCACCCATATCTTCTGTTTGAAATTTAACCTCTTTGTTTTTTATGAGGTTTTTGTTCTTGATTATGAAAAAAGTATATAGCTGTTTCAGAACTTGGGAATGATTATGACAATTCCCAAATGTGTTTATTGTTTTTATTATTATGGTTCAAAAGATTAGTTTTTTTTTTTTTGTTCTCTTGTTTTTAACGTTTTCTAAATTGAGGTTTGAATTTGGGAAGACAGCTAGAGGAACCAGATATTCAAGGAATCTCCTCTATTTTTTTCCTTGATTAATGATCGGATAGTCTAAACATAAACATTTCTAATTAAACTAGAGATTTTGACAATTGTTCTACTACTCCCTTCGTTTGTTTATAAGTGATGTTTTAGGCTTCTACACTCATATTAAGAAATCATTAAATTTATCTTGTTTTTTGAAATAAAACAATACTTTTTATTTATTTAAGACATTTTAACCAATAAAACTTCAATTAATTGTGTATTGGTAAGTGAAAACATCACTTATTTGTAAACAAAAAATAACTCCTAAAACATCACTACAAAAAAATTGTAGTCACTTAAATGTGTCTAAAACAAATAAATGTCACTTACGAAAAATTGTTGCTTGTTTCCGAACCAGAGTGCGAGGCGATGGAATTTCAATGCATATGTCGTCCTCTAGGAAAATCACATCATTAAGTGATTCCTCATCTAAGCCAGTTGTATCGACTTTCCTTTGCACACTGTTAGACACATATGTCAAATCCAATTCCTTGTCATTACTCATAAGGCTGAAAAGCTGAATGTTATCTTCCCCACTGCTTTTTGTACAGCTGAAATTAAGTGAAGTAAACCATCATCAAGAAGCCAAAGTATCCAAGAAGCATAGAAGTTAATAATAAAAAAGAATACCCAATAAGATCCATGATCTTCACAAACTGAGTAAAGAAAATTCAAAGTCTTAAGAGCTTTTTGCTCCACGGTGTCCTTTGACATTCATTTTTCGAGGATTATATTATCAGTTTTCATTAGATCGTACATTTGAATAATACCGTTATGGTGATGGCAAATGACTAAGTCTGACACATGCTTATTGTGCAACTACCACCTCCTTCTCTTCACGAATCGTAAGAAGATTGGGTGTCAGTGGTTTTTTCCTCTTAACGGCTAGATTTTTTGAATTTGTCGGCCCAAATGCTACTGATCGACGCATGGATTCAGATATAGACTTATGGGGAGATGCTTGTCATCCACAGGTTTGTTTATGTTTGAAAATATCATAAAATGACGACCAAAGCACTCCATTTGCTTCAAGTCCCAACCAATCACCATGTTCTCAAGTCGAAACGGGTAAAAAATGTAGCCTGTGAGAATTGATAACAGAAGTTAACATGCACTAAACTGAAAAATAAAAAAGAAAGAGGTACCATCATGACCTCTTGGCTAATGTAGATCTTTAACGGTTTAATTAACTAGAATGTCGTCAATCTCCAGATATCTCCACGTCAAGAGCTTCTTAGATCTTAGATTTTTTTATTATTCTTAAGCTACACACTTTCCCATTTGTTTTTTATCAATTACTTTGTAGTGCCAAATATGTACAAAACGAAAAGAAAAATTGTAATACAAAACGTAGGGGATTATTGGGAGATGAATTCTTAAAGATTTTTAGAATTTAGAATCCAAAAACTCCAAATCCCAACCCCAAATCCAAACGACGCAAGATGGAAATGGTGTTGCAAACTGAATAATGAAAAGTTTCTCTTCCCATATTATGGTTGTATTCAATAGTTTCAAACCGGTTAAAACTGTGTTAATTTTTGAAGCGGATAAGCCTAATTTTATTGGAAAAATGTTTACTAGCTACACCAAGTATAAACCGTCACATGGTTACACTAAATTAATGTTCCTTTAATTACACCAAGTAATTGATAAGCATGGTAACATATACAAACAAACATAAATTATGGTGCTAACACCATAATCATTAGTCCATGACATTTAAACTTGTTTTATTTAGTTATTGGATTAATAATGAAAGCTGGTTACGACTATTTCTTCTTGTTTCTTTTCAAGGATTTTGCAACAAAGGGATACTTTGTTCCTCACACCCATACTCATAAACAGGAAAATCATTAAGAGAGCTTCCTTTTAAGTATTCTGCTAAACACATATCACAGAAATAGCAAGGATTCTCTTTAGCCCACTTGTCATCCACCGAAAATCTAGTCGCTCTCTTAATATTGCAAACGCTACATTTCTGCACCCTCGGTTTGTATTGAAACATGAGTCTCGGGTAAGCCGCTCTGTTCTGAATATCTTCTTGATGACTTAGCCTCATGTCTCGTATCACCATCGTGTGCTTGCAATCTCCCTGTCCACATTACGGTTTTAATCAATCACTCGGTTAATATCTTTTATAGGATTATTGAGAATTCAAGAAAGTAAAAACTGAGGTTTTTTACCTGGTGACAATAAACATAACTAGCTCCGAGTCTGAATCTTAAATCGCAGAAGCGTGTAGTCTGCATATCTGCAGATCCGAAACGAGGTAAATCCATGGGTTTGGCTTCGCCTAGAACCCTTTTCTGCTTTTTCTTTACTTCACCGGTTAAAATACATTCCCATTTCTTAAGAGCTTCGTCTTTCGAGTTCCAAAGCCAATTCAATATCGGTTTACTGTAATCAGTCGCCGAGGGATCCCTTAAATCATTGTAAAACACATCCTACACAACCAAAAAACATCTGATTAACCATAAGAAGAAAAACAGAATGTAGTTAGTCATCAAACAGATGAATGCATACTTCTATGAGGAAGTATCCAGAGGAATCGTACGTTCCAGCCTTTTCCATAACCTGGTCCGTAAGACAGTGTATCTTGTCCTTCAAAAACGTCAACGCTTGATGTCCTAAAACCAAGAACTCTTGAGTCTATACAAAATTTCACACAAGTGTTATTGTTAGTAGTGTTGATTTCTCGAAAAACATGCACATTAACTATTACACAGAACAATGCAGTACCTTTACTTTGTTACTGTTATGTATCTCAACACAAAGAATGACTTCAGGATATAGCGTATCTACTTCTCGGTCCATCCCCTGGCTGTCTAAAGGCTTCGCCAGCTGTGTAAATAAGACGATCATGATATTTAGCCAAATGCATGAAAAGATAAAAGATGCTTAGTGTAGCACATTCGAGAAATCACTTACGGTGTAATTATCAACAAACCTAAGAGATTGCATCTGCTCAAAACTCTCTTCGGATGAACCCACATCTTTAGCACTTTCACATGTTTTGCTGAACGAAAGTGAAAATCGAAACATCAGGACAAATACAGATAAAAAGTACATAAGCAAAACCAGACTATGCAAAATAGTAATCACAAACCTGAAGCAGTGTAGCTTCACATTTGCTCTATCATCTTCTTGCTTTTGTTTGAGTTTAACAAACTTCTCTACTTTGGCAACATAATCCTCCTTAAAAGAAAAGAAAATGATATTCAGCTTAACTATGCAAACTCACATTCCTTGTTAAACCAACCTTGTTACATAAACTTACTTCAGTGTTCTTTACCGTCGTCCTCTTCCTTCTCGTCGTCTTACTTCCTCCTCCAGCTGATGTATTCTCACTGCAAAATGCCGAGAAGCTTAATCGTATTATCGCAGGACTAACGAAATACATTGGGAGGAGCATCAAAGGCTAAATCAAAACCAAATTGAGACTATGAACCAAAAACTTGACCACCATGGATTCACACAAGTTCTAAAGAAGAGAGAAAGATACTTACGGATTGGAAGCGTTCAAGGATTGGTCATCTTTCTATAATGAAATAAGAACAAACTTCATAAAATTTTCTTACTACATTTCAAAAGAATAATGAAAAGGATTAAGCTTTAGTACATGAAAGGCTTCCTTAATAGCCATATCTGTGAGTTCTTCATCAGTAAAAATCTTAAGAGAATGAGTCCTGCAACAACAACAAAAAACCCAAATCAGAAATTGATTATATGATAACAAAGGATCAATAAAGGAGGGAAATTTCGATGCGTACGAGAGATCAGATTGGTGAGAAGGAGATTGTGGAGACAAGTGAGATTCCAAATCCTGCAGTAAATTGAGAAAAGAAGATTGAAATTCGGGTACTGTAGAAAACGGAGCCACCATGTTTGGTAGATAAACCGGTCCTCCTCTGGGTACACCTGAAGTGTCGCTTTCTTCACTCATCTCCTTCTCCATTTGATGGGTCCAGATAAAGTTCGAGACTTTAGGTTTAAAAGAGGAACTTTTATCGGAGACAATGGAACAGAGACACCGGAAGGTCGATTGTAATGGAGTTTAACCAAATTCTCAAGAAACCCTAATCGGATAATCAATTTTGACAAAGAAGGAATTGGAAATCGAATTTTGTTCGTGAGAAAATTGAAAAAGGATTCGATTTTATACTCGAATTTTCACCTTCTTAACAATTTTGTGTAATTGGAAATTCTGAGATTCTTCTGGTTTAATCAGTTTTTCCATTTCACGGTTTAGGAATTTTATTATAATCCGGTTTAGAGATTTTCTTAAATATTAAGAGGTTCTAGGTTTAGGCCTGTATATCGAAGTAGGTCACACCACGACCATACAAGTTCAGCTAGCATATGAGTTGGAAGAAGAAATCCTTTCTAGAGTTCCATTCAAATCTCTTGCAAGGTTCAGATCTGCAAAACTTGGACGATCCTCTATTGTTGATGATGATCCAAGACCTTACTCTTAGAAGAGTTCGACCAGAGGAACCAATATTCGTGTACAAGATTGTTCAATGCGATGGACTGTTGTTGTACATTATATTAGAATTAGCATTGGTTTAATGGTTATTTCCGGTTACATTATCTCTTAAACCGGATTACTATAAATGTTATGTTGTAACAAACTTTGTATAGTTGACTCAGAATATTGAATGTTGAATAACAAACTTTACTCTTTCATCTTCTTCGTCTTCATCTTCAAGCTTTGATTCTAAGCTCTAATATGGTATCAGAGCCACTGAATCAGCTCGATTCATGCTCGATTCTGTATTCCGCATACTCGATTTGATATTCCTTGAAAGAATCGCTTTGATTTGCTTTTGTTTTCATCACTTTCTCGCATTTTGCGATTTTCTTTCGTTTTCTCGGATTTTCTGGGTAAAATTTCCAGATTCGAGTTTCTTTTCATCTTTCTCTGTATATTTCATCAATTTCTTCGTTCGTGTTCACTCGGTTAACAATGGTGCCGGAGAATCAAACTTCTAATTCAACAAGTTCAACGAATCCTTCGCCAAATCCTTCAACGACATCATTATTGGATCCAAATTCCAATCTGTTATACGTTCACAGTGCCGATCATGCTGGTATTACTCTAGTCTCTGAAAAACTCACTGGATTAGGGAATTTTAGTACTTGGCGTAGGTCAATGTTATTAGCTCTAGGAGCGAGGAATAAAGCGGTATTTGTGAATGGATCTTTTCTGGAATTACCTGAGAATCATCCAGATTTTAGCTCTTGGTCTCGATGCAACAATATCATCTGTACTTGGATTGTTAATTCTGTGGATAAGTCAATTGCAAAGAGTATTATGTATCTTGACACTGCGAGGCAGATGTGGCTAGACATTCATGAACAGTTCAAGCAGAGTGATGGACCAAGAACTGCAGAACTTAAACAACAAATTTTCTCGGAGGTACAGGGAGCTCATACAGTTAGTGAGTATTATACGAAATTGAAGCAATTATGGGAGGAGTTAAAGAACCATGAAAGCCCTTATACATGTTGTTGTGGTCTTTTGAATTGTGCAAATCTCAAAAGATTAGAAGCCAGAGATGAAAGATAAAGTTTTGAAGTTTCTGATGGGTCTTAATGAGTCTTTTACTGGAACCAGAGGTCAAATCTTGATGATGGAACCAAAACCTTCTCTTTCTAAGGTTTTTAATCTCATTTGTCAAGAAGAGAGACAAAGAACTATGAAGAGTGGTCAATCTAATAGTGCAGTGGTATTTCAAGCTTCACAGAGTCAAATGGGATCTACTGAACCAGTAGTGGCTGCTTACACTGGTGGATACAATCATAAACAGAAGAATAAACCGATTTGCTCTCATTGTGGTATAGCTGGACACACTGTTAATCACTGCTACAAACTTCATGGTTATCCTCAAAGGTATAAGGTTCCTAATCAACAATCTTATTCCAAGAATCCATCTACGCAGACAGGATACAACGCTAATACTAAACCACAACAATCATGGCCTCCAAAGAGGGACAATGTAGCTAATTTGACTATACAGGAGAGTGATGGTGTAATGCATGTGCATACTCAACAGGGTTCTGCCTTGGGAAATGTTACTATGGATCAGTTGCAGCAACTTCTCAGTGTTTTGAACAACTCTCCACACATTCTCAATAATGTGTCTCAGGTTTCTGGCAGCACCTTCAATCTTGCAGATGGGACAGCCTCTATCTCCCAACCTCAACCCCACCTTATACCACATACTAAAACCTCTTCAGGTACTTCTTTTCAACCTCTCCATTTAATTTCTAATGTGAGAATTCAGACCGGCCTTACTTCTCAAAAACATGATTGGGTGATAGATACTGGTGCTAGCTGCCATGTATGTTTTGATCTTTCTTTATTTGCCACCACTGAAACCATTAGTAATACTTCAGTTACACTCCCTAATGGAACCCATATTGCAGTCACTCTTTCTGGAACCATCATTTTATCAGAATATCTAACTCTTAGCTCTGTTCTGTATATTCCCCATTTCAAATTAAATCTTTTAAGCATTAGTGCTCTCACTAGAAACAGCACTATATCAGTCTTATTCTCTTCCTCTTCCTGTTACATCTTTCCTCACAACCCTTTTCTCCTTCAGGACCATACTCTGGACTTGATGATTGGGAAGGGTAATCTTCACAATAATCTCTATATTTTGGAGTCCCCTGCATCATCTTCTTTCACTTCTCCATCTTCAGTGGACCATTCTATTCTTCAAGTGTCTACTGCAATCTGGCATCAAAGATTGGGACATCCTTCTTTCAATAAGATCAAGCTTCTTTCTTCTTCTCTTCATATTCCGAGTGGGAAAACAGAACATAATCCTCTTTGTAAAATCTGTTCTTTAGCAAAACAAAAGAGATTATCTTTTTCATCTTCTAATAATATCTCATCTTCTCCTTTTGACTTGATCCATCTTGATGTTTGGGGACCCTTTCATGTTCCCACATCAGAAGGATACAAATATTTCTTAACTCTAGTTGATGATTGTACTAGGGTTACTTGGGTTTACTTGTTAGCTAATAAAAGTTCTGTTTCCACCATCTTTCCTGAGTTTCTTACTCTCATTGAAACTCAATATAAAGCTCAGGTTAAAGCCATTCGTTCTGATAATGCTCCTGAGCTCTCTTTCACTTCACTTCTAAAATCCAAAGGAATAGTTCATTTCTTTTCTTGCGTTTACACACCACAACAAAATTCAGTGGTTGAACATAAACATCAACACATTTTAAATGTGGCTCGTTCTCTTTTACTTCAATCCAATATTCCTTTGGACTTCTGGGGAGATTGTATTCTTACTGCTGTCTATTTGATTAATAGAACTCCATCTCCTCTTCTTAATAACAAATCTCCTTTTGAACTCTTGACTTCTAAAGCTCCTTCTTATGATCATCTTAGAGTCTTTGGTTGTCTTTGCTTTGCTTCCACACTCTTGAAAGATAGACACAAGTTTTCACCTAGAGCCACTTCTTGTGTTTTCTTAGGCTATCCTTCAGGTTATAAAGGATACAAAGTTCTGGATATCAACACTAGAGAGATTCAAATTACTCGAAATGTTGTATTCCATGAGACTGTTTTCCCATTCTCTAAAGATACACATGTTTTAGATATTTTTAGCCATGATCTTTTACCTCTCCCTGATCCTGAATCTATATTTCCTGCTTCTTTTGACATTCCTCTTGAATCTTCTGATTCTCTTATCTCTGAACCTCTTCATTCAGATACTTTTCCTACTCATACTCCTATTCCATCTTCTTCATCTCATTTTCCATCTTCTGATACACCTTCTTCTTTAGTGATTGCAAATGATCTAGGTTCTTCAGGGAGTCCTACACCTAACCCTAGACCTAAGAGACAAACCAAAGTTCCTACTTATTTAGATGAATATCATTGTTATCTCTTAGAACATCGGGTAGATTTCCCTACACATCATTCTTTTACCACATCTTATCCCATATCTTCATTTCTTTCCTATGACAATTTAAGCCCCTCCTACCGCAACTTTGTTCTATCCATTTCCACAACTACTTTACCTAAAACCTTCAAAGAGGCTGCCACATCCGTAGAATGGACAGGGGCTGCTAAATCTGAGATGAATTCCCTGGAAATCACTGGCACTTGGTCCATTTGTACACTTCCTCCAGGCAAACATCCTATTGGGTGTAAATGGGTTTTTACACTGAAGTATTATCCTGATGGTAGTATAGAGAGACATAAAGCTAGACTCGTAGCTAAAGGGTATACTCAACTGGAAGGACTTGATTATCTGGACACCTTTTCTCCAGTGGCAAAAATGGGTACTCTCAGAATGATTTTGGGTCTTGCTGCTATCAAGAACTGGTCCATTACTCAAATGGACATAAGTAATGCGTTTCTGAATAGAGATCTAGATGAAGAAATATACATGACAATTCCTCCTGGATATTCTAAATTGACAGGCAAATATGTTCCTCCTAACTCAGTCTGCAAGCTTCATAAATCTCTTTATGGTCTAAAGCAAGCTTCTAGACAATGGAATCAGAAATTGTCTAGTGTCATTCTTTCTGCTGGTTTTGTTCAGGCACCTTCAGATCATTCTCTCTTTGTTAAACACAATATGGGTGTTTATCTGATAGTTTTGGTGTATGTTGATGATATATTGGTTATTGGTGATGATGATAAGGTTGTTGATGAGTTTAAGACTATTTTGAAGAATGCGTTCAAGCTTAGGGATCTTGGTCCAGCAAAATACTTTCTGGGATTTGAAATTGCTAGATCAAAGACTGGTATCTCCATTAATCAGAGGAAATATGCTTTAGAGCTTTTGGAGGATGCTGGTATGTTGGGATGTAAACCTCTTTCAGTTCCAATGGAACCCAATTTGAAACTATCAGAGACCACTGGAGATGTTCTTTCTGATCCTTCAGTCTATAGAAGAATTGTGGGAAGATTGTTATATCTGACTCACACAAGACCAGATATCACATATGCAGTCCACAAGCTGAGTCAATACATGTCTCGTCCTACTTCGGCTCATCTACAGGCTGCAAACAGAGTCTTGCGCTATATCAAAAATGATCCAGGCCAAGGTTTGTTCTATTCGGCATCATCTGAAATTCATCTTACTGCTTTTTCTGATGCTGATTGGGCAGCTTGTCCGGATTCAAGACGGTCAGTTATTGGATATTGTATGTTTCTTGGAAACTCACTGATATCATGGAGAGCTAAGAAGCAACCAACTGTGTCAAGAAGCAGTTATGAGGCTGAATACAGGGCCATGGCAGACGCTACATGTGAGCTTATTTGGTTAACAAATCTGCTTCAAGACCTTCATTGCGCTCCTGGTATTCCTGCAAACCTCTTTTGTGATAATCAATCGGCTCTTCACATTGCATCTAATCCTGTGTTTCATGAGCGCACAAAACACATAGAGAACGATTGTCACATTGTCAGGGAACGTTTGCAAAGTGGATTTCTCAAGACACTACATGTGAAATCCGATAACCAATTGGCTGATATCTTTACCAAAGCTGTGCAACCAACATTGTTCAAGACTTTGTTGTCCAAGATGGGTATACAATCTTTGTATTCTCCATCTTGAGGGGAGGGTATTAGAATTAGCATTGGTTTAATGGTTATTTCCGGTTACATTATCTCTTAAACCGGATTACTATAAATGTTATGTTGTAACAAACTTTGTATAGTTGACTCAGAATATTGAATGTTGAATAACAAACTTTACTCTTTCATCTTCTTCGTCTTCATCTTCAAGCTTTGATTCTAAGCTCTAATACATTATGGACAACCAGCTTTTGGTTTGGAACCCTTTATTGAAAGAAACGAGATGGGTTAAATGCGGTAGCGACTTTCACAGATTTGATGATGCTTATTGGCTTGGATATAACAACCATTGTGATTACAAGATCTTAAGGTTGCGATGTGCTGGTAATTCAAGAAATAGACCTTCAAGAGTTGAGGTCTACAAATTCGCATCAAGACATGGAAGGTTATAGATATCATCAGTTTTGATTGGATACTTAAAGTACCGTTGTCGATTCTCGCTTTAAGAGGAACTCCTTATTGTATCGGTCTTCGGAAAAATCGTAATAAAGCTTTCATACAAAGCTTTGATTTCTCCAAAGAAAGGTTTCAACCGTTAGAAGATCGCCTACCATTCGAGTATGATGAGTTTAATCCTATTGCATTGGAGATTTTTAGAGGAGATCGGCTTTCGGTGTTAGAGCAATGTCATAAAACAAAGAAGATATGTGTATGGGTGAAGCATTGGCTCATGTTACCTTCTTGGAGTAGATTACTGGTCGTGGACATACCGGATTTTCCACTCTTATATCCACATCTTAGCGTCCTTTCGGCAAATTATTTTGTCGACAAATACAATAGGCTCGTTGTAACTTCTATTGGCACCAATGGAATATTGATTAACAGAGTCATTCACCTTCTTTATGCAACTACTTTCCTAGCTTGGTTAGGCTTCCTGGATTTTTGAAGCAAGACACTAGTCGGATTCGATTTAGATAAAATAGATTCAACTAGGTTCTTTGCCTTGTTATTTCTTGTGTAAATGGTTTTTTGTGCGTAATGGCCAACGTAAGCTTGGCTTTCAACGGAGGCGCCATGGAAAGAGTACTCTAAAGAAAAAGCAAATGCAGCTATGGCCATTTGTTGTTGAGCTTTGAATGTTTGAAGACAAGTTTCTGTTCTTGTCTCTGTCTCTCTGGGTCTACTATTTTAAATTCAGACACCGACTGTTTGAATTTATTTATTTTGTTTCTTTCTTAAACGTTTTTTCGTTCCAAGCCGCAACAACTCCCTCTACACCACAAACTATATTTTGAGAGACTCGAAGAAAAAAAAAAAAAAAATTTTATCGCATCTTTGTGATTCTATATATTTTTGAAAAAAGTTTGGTAAACTAAACATTTTATTCACGTTAAGTTAGGTTAGGTTAGGTAAGGTTAAGGGTCTGTTTTTTGTTTTGCTTTATTCTGTTCTTGAGTTCCTCTGTTTTTCAGATTCTTGTTATATCCGTAGTTGCTATACCCACATTAATACCGTATTAATAAAACCACAAAGATATTATATGAGAAAACAAACATGCATCACAGTTTTATGATTTTCTAAGAATTATCAAATATTTGTAACTTTTGTGATTACTTTATTTTTTATTTGCCTCTAGTCTTAACTCAAACTTACATCAATTGTTCAACATAGGCTCGTCTTAACTCAAGCTCTTCATCAAAAGACTACATTGTGTCTAATGAATCCTTGTTCTTAATTCCAGACCCGAGGCAAGACCAATCGAAAGGAGGAATCGCGTACGGTCCATTAAGTAATCCATCAGCTAACCATCTGTATGCAGCCTCTGTCAAATGAACACCATCCCAACTCACATACTTTGAAGGATCCTTACAACACTCCTTTACTTCAATACCACATCTCAAACCGACGGTGTAGTTATACGATCCTCCCGCGCCGCAACAAGCGGTCAACTGTCTGTCAATAAACCCTGATCATTGGATAAAAACTAACTCGGTTAGTCAATCAAATTAATGACTTGGTCGAGCAGATCCAATAAAACAAAATGGCTAACCAAATTTGGCTGGTTCTTGGGAAAGCCGTGACAGAAAATTGTAGTAGTCGGCGTATATGATGTTGACATGAGGGTAAAGCTTTTGTAGTTTTTCGAGTTCTGCCTGAAGTTGCTCGCTGTGGTATAATCCGAACTCGTTTAGCCATTTTAAACATCCTGTTATCGGATCGTATTCTTCCATGTTTGATGTTTTATATAATGTCAAATAGACTACAGAACATCCGATTGGGAACTCTCCGGGTACGAGAAATGTTTTCCCCCCCATACCGATTAACTCCTGTGCTTTTGAAATTCAGTCCCAAACACATACACACAAAAAAAAACACAATAAAGTTTGATAAGGTTTACCGTGATTGCAGAAGAAATAGTAGAGATAACTAGTGGAACCAGCCCTTTGATCTCTTCGACGCTTTTTCTTACGAAGAATGCGTAGTTATAGTCGTTGCCTCCAATTTCTCCCATGAGAATCAAAGCATTCTCAATCATATATCTGCAGTCTAAAACAAGATTTCCAAAATAAAATAATTCTTACAAATGAGCTCTATTCATTGCATCACTAAGGTTAACATAAATTATAGTATAAAAATTTATTTCTTTGTGGTGACTCTTTGTTCCTAAACCAATTTAATCTGAATACTTGATCAACTCTTGTGGCTATGAAATTTGCTGTTCTAATTATATAAATTAGGAAACACTAAAAATGTTCGGTCTTCTCTTACCTGAAGGAGAGCCACATATTTTAGGTAAGCTATCCTTAAAGCTTTTAAGCTGAACACCTAAACTGACATTGGTGTAAGGAAAATGAATCCCTCTCTCTTCAAGAAAGGATTGTTCCAATGCGGTTGCTCCACCGACAGCGAAATTAACTCCCTTGTTAAAGTTTACATTTTGAGATCCATAAAAAGGAGGCACAAGAGGTAAACCCAAGAATTCAGCTGTCAATAGAACCAAAGAAAAAAGAGCATGAGTAGAACCAACAAGACTTGACCATAGTTCCTGGTTTTTGTATTTACATGTTTTATAGAAGCAAGAAGATCCAGAAGAAGTTAAACAAACAGTTACACATAAACAATAAAACAAACTCTTGGTTTCTTCTCACAGATTCCAACAAATTTAATTACAAATTACATAAATATGTGAGTGTACGAGCCATTTTAATTTGTGTTGTTTTCAAGTGATCCAGTAACTCTTAAGAGTACTAAAATGTCACTAATTCAACTCATAATCTGGTATTATCAACATCTAGCTCTTGGATAGTAAGAAAAATTAAAGGTTAAATGGCCCAACCTTTCAAGGTTTATTAAAACCAAATATGATTACAAGTCCATCATTTAGTTATGCTTGCTCCAAATTGTTGGGAAACATTTTTGGCATGTAATATTTCAAGAAAATATTTCATTTTAATCAATCACTCACACCTCAAAGTAAAGACAAAAAGAGACAAAAAGTTGACTTACCAATGAAATCGATAATGAGGCGACCATCAGAGAAACGACCGGTGGGATGGTGAAAGAAGGTCTCTCCGTAGGGAGGAAACGCGGCGTCAGGAAGTTCGTTAGGATCAGAGAGGCCGACCAAGTTCCCGGTATCGGCGATGGAATCACCAAAACTGATGATCGACTTAAAATTCCGACATCGAGGTTCCGAATCGACACTAGTGACTAAAAGAGTAAATAAAAAGAAGCTTACGAGCTTCACCAACAAATGAGAATCTTGAGACTCCATGCGACAATGAAGCAAGAAAGTTTAGTCTCCGAAGACCTTATCTATTTCATTT
The DNA here is from genome assembly GCA_963576765.1 of Draba incana. Taxonomy (NCBI): domain Eukaryota; kingdom Viridiplantae; phylum Streptophyta; class Magnoliopsida; order Brassicales; family Brassicaceae; genus Draba; species Draba incana. The sequence goes on from OY755206.1 coordinate 36,862,818, forward strand.
TTTTTGAGATTTTTTGTTTTCTTTTGGCACGATAGGTAGATAGAAATGAGCTTTCTCTGGCTATGTTTAATGTTATGTTTATTCATTGGTAGCTTCACAAGTTTCTGTTCTCGTCTCTGTCTCTATGGCCTATGGGTCTACTCTTTAAATTCAGACACAGACTGTTTGAATTTATTTATTTTGTTTCTTTCTTAAAAGTTTTTTTTCGTTCCAAGCAAGCGGCAACAACTCCCCCACACCACAAACTATAATTTGGGAGACTTATAGAAAAAAAAAGATATTTTCATGGCATCTTTGTGAATCTAGATATTTTTTAAAAAAGTTTGGTAAATTAAACATTTTCTTCATTTGTTAATTCAGTTATACTTATACCTTTCATTATAAAATATGTTTATATTTAAAAAAAAATCAAACGACCAAAAGAGATTTTTGAATTTAATATGAAAATTTAGCACGAGCAATAGCTAAGAGCGTAACTCGAGGTGGAAGATTTCATTCTTATATGGCATTTAGAAGACCGGCGTGGAATGAGGCTACATCTCTATTTCCAAGTTGAGTTAGGTAAAAGGCTTCTTGAGCCGGATTCTTGTTATATCCATAGTTGCTACCCACATTATATGAGAAAATAAACATGCATCACAATTTTATGATTTTTTAAGAGTTATAAAGTATTTGTAACTTTTGTGATTCTAGTCTTAACTCAAACTTACATCAGTTGTTCAACAACAAGCTCGTCTTTTGAGAGTTTTAGACAAGCTTGTATCAGCTCTTCATCAAAGACTACATTGTGTCTAATGAATCCTTGTTCTTAATTCCAGACCTGAGGCAAGACCAATCGAAAGGAGGAATCGCATACGGTCCATTAAGTAATCCATCAGCTAACCATTTGTATGCCGCCTCTGTTAAATGAACACCATCCCAATTCACATACTTTGAAGGATCATTACAACTCTCCACTACTTCAGTACCACACTTCATACCAACAGTGTAATTGTACGATCCTCCCACGCCGCAACAAGCAGGCAATGGTCTGTTAATAAACCCTGCTCATTGGATAAAAACTAATTCAGTTAGTGAATTCAAATCAAATGACTTGGTTGAGTAGATGGATCAAGAAGACTGACCGAACTTGGCTGGTTCTTGGAAAAGCCGTGACACCGCGTTGAAGTAGTCACCGTATATAATGTTGACATGGGGGTAAAGCTTTTGGAGTTTGTTGAGTTCTGCCTGAAGTTGCTCGCTGTGGTATACTCCGAACTCGTTTAGCCATTTCAAACATCCTGTTATCGGATCGTATTCTTCCATGTTTGATGTTTTATATAATGTCAAATAGGCTGCAGAACATCCGAATGGGAGCTCTCCGGGTACTAGAAATGTTTTTCCTCCCATACCGATCAACTCCTGCGCTTTTGATATTCAGTCCCAAAAAAAAAAACACAATAAAGTTTCCTGGACAGGCAGATGAAGAATTTGATAGGGTTTACCGTGATTGCAGAAGAAATAGTAGAGATAACCAGTGGAACCAACTCTTTGATCTCTTTGACGCTTTTGTTCACGAAGAATGCGTAATTATAGTCATTGCCACCAATTTCTCCCATGAGAATCAGAGCATTTTCAATCATATCTCTGCAGTCTAAAACAAGATTACAAATTAAAAACCACTATTACAAGTGAGCTATATAAAACAGGAAATACGAAAGAATTTTGATCTTCTCTTACCTGAAGGAGAGCCACATATTTTAGGTAAGCTTTCCTTGAAGCTCTTAAGCTGAACACCTAAACTGACATTAGTGTAAGGAAAATGAATTCCTCTCTCTTCAAGAAATGATTGTTCCAAGGCGGTTGCTCCCCCGACCGCGAAATTAACTCCCTTGCTAAAGTTTACATTTTTAGATCCATAAAAAGGAGGCACAAGGGGTAAACCCAAGAATTCAGCTGTCAATAAAACCAAAGAAAGAGAGCATGAGTAGAAACCAACAAGACTTGACCATAGTTCCTGGTTTTTTGTATTTACATGTTTTGTAGAAGCAAGCGGATCCATAAGAAGAAGTTAATCATAGAGTAACACAGAAACAATAAAACAAACTCTTTTGGTTTCTTTTCACAGATTCTAACAAATTTAACAACAAATTACATGTAGTTTGTGAGTGTAAGAAACATTTTCATTTGTGTTGTTTTTCAAGTGATCTAGTAATTCTTGATAGTACTGAAAAGTCACTAATTCAACTCTACTTACAAGGAGTAATTTCTGGTATTATCAACGTTTGGCTCTAGATAGTAAGAAAAATTATAGTTAAAAGGACCCATACTTCCAAGGTTTGTTAAAACTAAATATGATTGATTACAAGTCCATCATTATAGTTATTCTTGTTGGGAAACATTTTTGGCATGTAATATTTCAAAAAAAAAAAAAAAAAAATTCACTGACTCACCCCTTAAATTAAAGACAAAAAGAGACAAAAAGTTGACTTACCGATGAAATCGATAACGAGGCGACCGTTGCAGAAACGACCGGTGGGATGGTGGAAGAAGGTCTCTCCATACGGCGGAAACGCGACGTGAGGTAGATTGTTAGGATCAGAGAGACCGACCAAGTTCCCGGTATCGGCAATCGAATCACCAAAACTGATGATTGACTTAAAATTCCGACAACGAGGTTCTGAATCGACACTAGTGACTAAAAGAGTGAATAAAATGAAGCTTACAAGCTTCATCAACAAATGAGAATCTTGAGACTCCATGCGAGAATGAAGCAAGAAGGTTAGTCTCCGTAAGACCTTTTTCTATTTCATTTTCTTGAGAATTTTTTCGTTTTTTTTTTGGCACGATTAGGTAGAGATGGGCTTTCTCTGGCTATTTTTGTTTTATTCATTGGTAGTTTAAATGAAGTGAAGTGGTTGTGACTTTGAGGCAACTTTGAAAGACACGTTCTAACTTTTAAGTTGCAAGGTGACGTTGTTTTCTTCATCTAGGACCTATCTGTGATAAAGACATCTTAGAGCATCACCATCCATGTATCTTAGTGAGGTTCTTAGGGGAAAAAAGGAAGAAAGAAGGTGTTTTTATGGGGTATATTGAATATAAAATTAATAAAATTTGAGTAAAGAAAGAAGATAGTGGGTGTGTTTGAATATAAAATTAATAAAAGTTAAGAAAATGATGAAAGAGAGATCTTAAAATGGAGGGATAAAAAATTTTGGAGAGTGGTTTTTGAAAGGAAGAGATAGTGTTTAAATATAAAATTAATAAAAGTTGAGTAAAAAGAAGAAATAGAGTGTATAAAGTTGAGTAAAAGGAAGAGAGAGTGTGTGTTTTAATAATTTTATATTTAAGAACTTGGTATAAGAACTTAGTAAGACACATGGAAGGAAGGAGATGGCCTTAATTCTTAAGAAAGAGATCCTAAAAGTAAGAAAAGTGTAATATTAGACACTTTTAGTGCACTTTAGACACTCTTATGTCTAAAAATAAATAAAATTTAGTTTAAAAAATGTTTTTTTTCTGAAAATAATTAAAAAAATGTTTTAGACACTTTGATCCATTGCACATGGTTACGCGTGATAATTAGTACATTACATGAGAAAAAACATGCATAACAATTTTATGATTTTTTTAAGAGTGATCAAGTATTTGTAAAATTTATGGTCACTTTATTTGTCATTTGCTTCTAGTCTTAACTCAAAACTTACATCAATTGTTCAACATAAGCTAGTCTTAACTCAAGCTCTTCATCAGACTACATTGTGTCTAAATCTAATGAATCCTTGTTCTTAATTCCAGACCCCAGGCAAGACCAATCGAAAGGAGGAATCGCATACGGTCCATTAAGTAATCCATCAGCTAACCATCTGTATGCAACCTCTGTCAAATGAACACCATCCCAAATCACATACTTTGAAGGATCCTTACAACATTCCATTACTTCAGTACCACATCTCATACCAACAGTGTAGTTATACGATCCTCCGGCGCCGCAACAAGGGGTCAAAAGTCTCTCAATAAACCCTGATCATTGGATAAGAAACTAACTCGGTTAGTCAATCAAATTAATGACTTGGTCGAGTAAATCCAATAAAACAAAATGGCTAACCAAATTTGGCTGGTTCTTGGGAAAACCGTGACACAGAATTGTAGTAGTCGGCATATATGATGTTGACATCAGGGTAAAGCTTTTGTAGTTTTTTGAGTTCTGCCTGAAGTTGCTCGCTGTGGTATACACCGAACTCGTTTAGCCATTTTAAACATCCTGTTCGAGGATCGTATTCTTCCATGTTTGATGTTTTATATAATGTCAAATAGACTACAGAACATCCGAGTGGGAACCCTCCGGGTACGAGAAATGTTTTTCCCCCCATACCAAGTAACTCCTGTACTTTTGATATTCAGTCCCAAACACACACAAGAAAAAACACAATAAAGTTTGATAAGGTTTACCGTGATTGCGGAAGAAATAGTAGAGATAACCAGTGGAACCAGCTCTTTGATCTCTTTGACGCTTTTTCTTACGAAGAATGCGTAGTTATAGTCGTTGCCTCCAATTTCTCCCATGAGAATCAAAGCATTCTCAATCATATATCTGCAGTCTAAAACAAGATTTCCAAAATAAAATAATTCTTATAAAATTGGAAACACTAAAAATGTTCGGTCTTCTCTTACCTGAAGGAGAGCCACATACTTTAGGTAAGTTATTCTTGAAGCTCTTAAGCTGAACACTTAAACTGACATTGGTGTAAGAAAAATGAATCCCTCTCTCTTCAAGAAAGGATTGTTCCAATGCGGTTGCTCCACCGACAGCGAAATTAACTCCCTTGTTAAAGTTTACATTTTGAGATCCATAAAAAGGAGGCACAAGAGGTAAACCCAAGAATTCAGCTGTCAATAGAACCAAAGAAAGAGAGCATGAGTAGAACCAACAAGACTTGACAATAGTTCCTGGTTTTTGTATTTACATGTTTTATTGAAGCAAGAAGATCCAGAAGAAGAAGTTAAACAAAGAGTTACACATAAACAATAAAACAAACTCTTTTGGTTTCTTCTCACAGATTCTAACAAATTACATAAATATGTGAGAGTAAGAGCCATTTTCATTTGTGTTGCTTTTCAAGTGATCTAGTAACTGTTAAGAGTACTGAAAAGTCACTAATTCAACTCTACTTACATAATTTGGTATTATCAACGTCTGGCTCTTGGTTATTAAGAAACTTTAAAGTTAAAATGGACCAACCTTCCAAGGTATATTTAAACCAAAATATGATTACAAGTCCATCATTTAGTTATGCTTGCTCCAAATTGTTGGGAAACATTTTTGGCTTGTAATATTTGAAGAAAATATTTCATTTTAACCACTGACTCACACCTCAAAGTAAAGACAAAAAGTTGACTTACCCATGAAATCGATAACGAGGCGACCATCGGAGAAACGACCGGTGGGATGGTGAAAGAAGGTCTCTCCGTACGGCGGAAACGCGACGTCAGGAAGATCGTTAGGATCAGAGAGGCCGACCAAGTTCCCGGTATCGGCAAGCGAATCACCAAAACTGATGATTGACTTAAAATTCCGACATCGTGGTTCCGAATCGACACTAGTGACTAAAAGAGTGAATAAAAAGAAGCTTACGAGCTTCATCAACAAATGAGAATCTTGAGACTCCATGCGAGAATGAAGCAAGAAGGTTAGTCTCCCAAGGCCTTTTCTATTTCATTTTTTTGTGATTTTTTTTTTGTTTTTTTTTTGGCACGGTAGGTAGATAGAGATGGGATTTCCCTGGCTATGTTTTGTTTATTCACTGGTAGTTTAAAGACATGAAGTGGTTGTGGCTTTGAGGCAACTTTGAAAGACAGTAAGACACGTTCTAATTTTCAAGGTACAAGGTTACGTTGTTTTCTTCATCTAGGACCCGTCTGTGATAAATACATCTTAGGCGTGACTAGAGCTGTCAATTGGACATGTCCGCTGGGAGTTTTTTTTTTGTCCACGGTCCATAAAAATCATTATAGTATAAGATATGCCTTTTTATATTAACTTTTTGTTGCAAAACTCTTCTTATATCTACTTTGAAAAGAGTGTCAAGAAAAAATACAATAGTTGTATATCTAGATAATTTAATTCAATACAATACAATAGATAATCCAGCATAAGCATTGTATTGACCAATTTGTATCATTAAAGAATATTGTGTGTGTCTAATGACTTATTGTTCTTAACCTTGGAGCTTATGCAAGACAAATCGAAATGAGGAATCGCATACGGTCCCTTGAGTAATCCTTCAGATATCCATTTGTATGCAACCTCAGTCAAATGAATGCCATCCCAATTCACATACTTTGAAGGGTCATTGCAATATTCAACTCCTACCGTCCCACATGTTGTACTAATGTTGTAGTTGTACGGTCCACCCAATCCGCAACAAGCGGGCAAGGGTCTGTTCATGAGTCCTGCATAGTAGTATAACTAACTCAGTTAGTGAATAGAATCAATGGCTTGGTTTTGTAGATTCATTGAGGAAATAAAAAAAGCTAACCGAATTTGGTTGGTTCTTGGAAAAGCCGCAACAAAGCGTTGTAGTAATCACCGTATATTATGGCGACATGAGAGTAAAGATTCCTTAGTTTGTTGAGTTCTGCTTGAAGCTGCTCGTTGTAGTATTCCGAAAACTCGTTTAGCCATGTCAAACATCCTGTTACAGGATCGTATTCATCCTTGTTCGATGTTTGATATAATGTCAAATACGCTACAGAACATCCAAGTGGGAAATCTCCAGGAACAAGGAATGTTCTCCCTCCCATTTCGACTAACTCCTGGATTCAAAATTGAGTCCCAAAACAACATTAACATTTACATGTTTAGAAGTCACATATCCAATGACGCTAGGGACAAAACTAATATTACTTTCGGCCCTAGAGGATTACTAATATAGTAATATCAGACTAGAACCTCTTGGTAATCCAAAAAAAATAAATATATATATATATATATATACATTTTTCACTCGGTGTATCAAGAATCCGATTTAAAAATGTTTACCGTGATTGCTGAAGAAATAGTAATTATGACTAGCGGAACAAGCTCTTTGACCTCCTCAACGGGTTTGCCATGGAAGAATGGGTAATTATAATCATTCCCACCAATCTCTCCCATGAGAATCAAAGCACTTCCAATCATATCTCTACAATCTAAAAAGCAAAACCATTACACTACAAGCAAGCTCGAACAAATTCATTACCAAGTTAATATTTATTACGTGATGATGAGGCACATAGACTTGGTAAAGTTTTTTTGAAGCTCTGAAGCTGAGCTCCTAAACTGATGTTTCTTTGAGAACAATGAATCCCTCTCGTCTCAAGAAAAGAACAGTTCAATGCTGTTGCTCCTCCCACCGCGAAATTAACTCCTTTCTCGAAGTTTCGATTTTGAGATCCGTAAAAAGGAGGCACATGTGGTAACCCTAAGAACTCAGCTGTATAAACAAAACCACAAAAAAAATACTTAGAAAATGTAATTTGTCTGTCTTCAGTTTCCACAAAAAAATTAGAAAATGTACATGACTATACAACAATTAAATAAAATAAAATAAAGTTGTGCCAAAAACAAGAAAACAGAGGAAATAAAGAGACGAAGATAATTAATAGCTCTTTTGGTTTCTTCTCATAGATTCATTCAGACACATCTATCAGAGATTCACAATTGTTTATTTTTGGATTTTTCTTAGAGATTAAGTTAAAAAGGCTTGTAAGAAGTTAGTTAAATCGCATGAAAATATTAAAAAAGATTCACATCTCGAGTTGTACATAGAAAGACACGGACCGATGAAGTCGATAATGAGGCGACCGTCGGAGAAACGACCGGTGGGATGGTGAAAAAAGGTCTCTCCATACGGGGGAAACGCAACGGGAGGAGGATAGTTAGGATCAGCGAGACCGACCAAGTTCCCGGTGTCGGCAATCGAATCACCGAAACTGATGATCGACTTAAAATTCTGACACCGAGGTTTTGAATCGACAGTTGTGAGTAATAGAGTGGATAAAAAGAAGCTCAAGAGCTTCATCAAAATATGAGAATCTTGAGACGCCATGCGAGAGGTCCGTAGTGGCTTTCTTTTCTACCTTTTTGGCTATGGATGGTTTTAAAAATTCTGTTATTTTCGGAAAATGTTGATAATATAATAGAAACAAAATGTCTCGTACTTTCGCAAGAAAAGAAAATGAAAGAAAGACAACGATTTGATAATTGTTGGGAATGGGACAATGAATCATGAATCATGAGCCTTTCTTGTTGTCTTATATAAATAAGCATGGGTAAGGTCTTTTATTCAGGGGGTTTATTGGTTTTGGTATTTTAATGGATTTGAAGATCCTAACCAAATCATATGTTATTCAATTAATCATTTTTAAATCTTCATTAAAATCATGTGTTATTCAATTTGTGATTCTCAAATACAAATCAAAATCATCTCTTATTCAATTTGTAATTCTCAAATACAAATCAAAATCGCCTCTTATTCAATTCTACGTATTTACTTATGGATTTGATTTTAAAATGGATTTTAGTGGATTTAGAAGAATTTCTATGTTATTCTCAAATCCATTGTAAAACTTTGTTATTCTCAAATACTAATCAAAATCCACATGTTGGATTTGAAAATCACAAAAAGTATTAATTCTAGTCCCTGTATTTTACAAAGATTATCATTCTACTATTTCATTTTTGTTTCTTAACGAGAGTCGTTATATATTTTCAATGCGGAATTTTTAATAAAAGTCCAGTTTTGATCATATTATTTTAATTTATTAATTAGAGAGAAATTTATTTAGTGTATTAATAAAAGGTAAAATATTTACCACAAAAAAAATAATAAGGGTAAAATACAGCAGAGATAAATTAGGTGAATAATTATTAGATTCATTACTATATACACAAAATCGAAAGAGTTTGTTAGACACACATTATTTGAGCATGTGAAAGAGAGGCAGAGGTGGGTCATTCTTCTAATATCATTCCTTTCTTCTTTCCTTGGCAAATGTATGTTCTTCCCCTCTTATTTTTTCGTTATGATTCTTTTCCCGAAAAAAATTGATTCAAACAATAAATCATTGATTTTTTTTAAATAGATAGAAATTTTCTCAAAATGGTGATATTTTGGTTGATTAGTTATCAGATTTGTTTCCTAATTCTACTCAAATGATCTCTTACTAGAAAAGTTTGGTTTTGCTATCAAATTATAGTGAAAAAGCCTTCCACACGAAATGATTAGTTTCAGTGACATTTTCGTCTTGGTATTGATACTTCTCAACTCGATAGTATCTTTGAGAACCAATAATCAGATTTCACGTTGTCCTCTCCATCTCGAGTACAGTGCCAAGTGAATCTGTTTCTTTGTTTTTTTCTTATCATAACTAATAGTATACGTGAATTCTACGACTTTAATCTTTTATTTTGGGATTGAGTCTTGATTAAGTTTTGATTTATCTTTTATTGTGTTAAATGAACCCGGATAATTAATTTTTAACAGTCTAAACATTAACTTCTTGTAATGTTATCTATTTTTTTAAAAGGTGTTCAAATGTTCATTTGGCTTTTATGTCTGTTAACTCGAATGGAGTACAAGCAAGGAGTTGTGTGTTCGCAATATTTGGGAAACTAATAAAAAACAGAGTAAAGAGTAATGAACAACAAAACAAACCAATCAAGAATCCAAACAAGAAGTCCGGACTTGATAGACTTTTTTCACTCACCACAACATCCCTACTTGGAATAATGCCAGCAATTTAAAATTATGGTTCTTGTTTGTATCTATGAACGACTAAGCAAATACATTGTTTGTATCTTTCTTGATACACAAAGTTTTTAGAGAACTCTAAAATTAACACTGCAAGTACACATCAAACGATATAGTATTTTGAGGATCTAATTCATAGAGATCAAGTGTCACACTACAAATCTTAGAGAAAAGAATGAAGCTAAGACAAAATATGAATTTTCGTTTGTTGCAAAAACAATAATAATAATAATAATAATAATAATAATAATAATAATATCGATGTAAACTTATGAATTAAAAGCATTGGGTATTAGACTTCATCTTCTTTCAAAGAATTGAGAAGGTTAGAAGGTATTCAATCGCTGCGGAGACGATTGATGCTATTTTACATTCAATCAGACACACAAACACACACACACATATTTTTTACATTATTCTAGTGCTATTTTTCAGTCAATGAAAGGACCATATACTTTTAAGCTCCCCAAAACTCAGGACAGACTAGGAGAAGAAGATCCCCAAACCATAAGTTGTAACAACAATGTGACAAACAAGAAAACGCTCATATTGGGGATTTAATTTGTATTGATAATTTCCTCAATGAAAGCATCTATGTTAGCATCAGATGAACCTCCTTCCTCAACAGCTCTTCGACATTTCTCACTGAGATCACAAGCGCTTCTTCTCATTTCCTTCCCTTCCTCACTCTCTTTATCCATAAACCTCTTCACTACTTCCTTAATCTCATCCCTCCCTATCACCAACTCCGTCTTCTCCTTCTTCTTTTGCTCGATTCTCATTCCAACCCTCCAGTTATCAACAATCATCTTCCCATTCAAAAGCCTTCTTCAGCTTCGACTCACCTCCACGAGCTACCCAAAGAAACCGGACTCCGCTCTCTCTTACTCCTCCGACTATTTCCTCCATTTGAGCTTCCGAGACAGAAAGAAAACTCCCTTGAGAAAGGTAAAGCACCGAGCTTTCCGGTTGGTCGTCCAGCCACCGTAGGTAACCAAGATCGCCACCACATTTATTCTCGAGCTCTTCAAAGGGTATTGACGGACCGGTGGCATAGACGCGGATATCAAGGTTTGAAGTGAAAAATTCTACGGCTTTCGGTTCGAGCTCATAAGCAGATGTGAAGAGAAGATACGTAGCTCTTGAAATCTCCTCGAAACAAGGCTTGAACTTATTAAAGACCTCGCGTTCGTAGACCGGTATATCGCTAATTCGCGTTGGAGATAAACAAGGGATGTAGTCAACAATTTCATCTTCTTTTGATCCTGAAACATACACATTTTCAAAGAGTATTAACCGATTAATTCAAATTTTTGCTATATTTCCCAATGAGTACCTGATGGTTCGACCGGAAAATGACCGTGACTTGCGAGTAAGTCGGAGTGAATGAAGACGGAGAGAATAGTAGCCGACATGGTCCAAAGAGAAGCCACTGGAATATTCCTCCGGATGCCGACACGTACGGCCCAAGCGACGTACGTGTCAGCGATAATTACGGCGGGAGGTGGCCCGTTGAGCTTATCGAGTAGCTTCTCGAACGGCTCTTCAAGTTTGGTATAAACCGCGTGGACAAAGCCGGTGAAGTCTTTGGCCCGAACGAGCTCGGACGGGATGACGTTTGGGAGAGTGGCGAATCGGATCCGGTCTGGTTTCAAGTCGGATCCAATGAAGCCGAGCCATTCCTCGGTTAGGACAAATGTGACTTGGAGGTTAGGGTCTCGGCTGAGGAGGCGTTTGCAGAGATTCATCATTGGGTTGATGTGGCCTCTACCGGGATAAGGCATTGCTACCACGTGACAAATTTTCAGTGGCTTAGATTCACCTTGATCCATGAGATTTTGATCGCAACTCAAAGAGAGAATCAAAAATGTGAATGCTAACTCTTGTGCTTAGAAAATATTATGTTCCAAAACACTCTTGTGCCATTCGTTCTTCCTATGCGTTTGTGGCCATGAACTAAGCAATTTGTTTTTGTATTAAGTCCTTGGCCCTTTTTTTTTTTTTTAAAATGCATTCTTTATTCAAATAAAAATTAGGAGTACCAACCAAAAACCACTAGAACATACTCCAAACCATTTAGTTGTCACAACAATTTGCCAAATTTGAATCTGTAATCTCCCTAACGAAAGCATCCATGTTAACATTAGACGAACCATTTCCCGCAACGGCGCCTCGACTAATCTCACTGAGGTCACAAGCTCTTCTTCTCATTTCCTTCCCTTCTTCACTCTCTTTATCCATAAACCTCTTCACTACTTCCTTGATCTCTTCTCTTCCTATCACAACCTCCTTCTTCTTCTTCTTCTCGATTCTCATTCCGATCCTCCACTCTTCAACAATCTCCTTCGCATTCAGGATTTGATCCCAGTGCAAAGGAAACGTTAGCATCGGTACTCCCGAATATATTCCTTCTAGTGTCGAGTTAAACCCGCAATGCGTCAAAAACCCCCCTACCGCTGCATGACACAGCACACGCAGCTGATCACACCAGCTCACCACTACACCCAAGCTGCCTTCAAGAGCCTTCTTTAGCTTTAACTCGCCTCCACGAGCCACCCAAAGAAACCGTACTCCGCTCTCTCTCACTCCCTCAACTATTTCCTCCATTTGAGCTTCGGAAATCGAAAGAAAACTCCCCTGCGATATGTAAAGCACAGAGCTTTCCGGTTGCTCATCAAGCCACCGTATGTAATCCGGTTCGCTACCATCGTCATTTCGGGACGAAAGTTCTTCGAAAGGAATTAACGGACCAGTGGCGTAAACTGGTAAATCAAACTTGGAAGTGAAAAAGTCCAAGGCTTTAGGTTCGAGCTCATAAGCAGTGGTGAAAAGAAGACACTTTGCTCTAGAGAGCTCATCGAAACACATTTTAGCTATATCGAATCGGTACTTATAACCGCCGAAAACCGGCGGCAAATCGCCGAGTTTCGTCGGTGATAAACCGGGAATGTAATCTACAATTTCTTCTTCTTTCGATTCTAATAAAACAAACCGGTTCCAACAATTAAGCAAATCACAATTATTGAAACTGAAACTGAAATTGAATGGTTTGGTTTACCAGATGGTTCGAACAGAGCATGGCCGTGAGTTACGAGTAGATCGGAGTGAAGGAGGAAGGAGAGAATCGTGGCGGACATAGTCCAAAAAGAAACCACCGGAATATTCCTTCGCGTTCCGACACGTACTGTCCAAACGATGTAAGTGTCGGCGATGATTGCGGTCGGACGCGGCGGATCGAGACGGTCAAGCAATTGCTCGAACGGCTCTTCTAATTTGGTTTGGACTGCGTTGACGAAACCGGGAAGGTCGTTGGATCGAATGAGCTCGGAAGGGATGAGGTTAGGGAGAGTAGCAAAACGGATCCGGTCGGGTTTCGGGTCGGATCCGATGAAACCGAGCCATTCTTCGGTGACGACGAATGTGACGAGGAGGTTAGGGTAGCGACGGACGAGACGTTTGCAGAGGTTCATCGTTGGGTTAATGTGGCCTCTTCCAGGCCAAGGCAATGCCACCACGTGGCGGATTCCGACTGGCTCATCAGATGATTGGGTTGGATCCATCAAGTGCGAAATAATATGATGATCTGACCCCGAGGAGACCAAGAGAGCTTTTACAAAAGAAGAAGGAAAAAATGGTCAAATGTTTGGTCACAAGGGTAGTTGACTAATTAGTGAACAAAAAGACTCGAATTATCTTCTCTCGGTTTATTTTGTTTCTTCTTTTGTGGATGAAGTTTTTTTTTTTTTTTTGAGATATATCATATTGGCTAATCCGTTCAGCCACGGTAGAAATACACCGAAGTACTACAAAGTGAACTTCTATTCGAACGGCCACCAAACTGCATATCCTGAGTTTGGAATTATTACCGACTAATGCCATGGAGTAGCCATATCGCCTGTTATAATACTACCAAATAAACTAGATGCAATTTTTGTTTTTGTCTTTTTGGTTACAATTTGGTCTCTCAGCCCAATAAATTATGTCCGATTTGGTTAGGTAAACAATTTATTGAGTTTTTCGGTTCGGTTCCATTCGATTTGCCACAAGCCAAATGTCTGTAAGGGTCAATTTGCTAGATAGCAAAAAACAATTAAAAAACTAACCGAAATTGCTCTATGTGGTAAAGTTATAACCACTAGATTTTAGTTATTGGTGACTGAGATCTAACATTTTGGCATTGGCAAAGTCCAGAGTATGTATTTGCTATGTCTAAGGTTGTGTAGCTATCTTTCTGAGTTAAGTCTATTTAACAATAATTGTGAAGTTTCCTCCCTTAATTCTGGCTGTTTCAGTGGTATTTCTAGCTAGATTCATTACTCGTCCAAAACAAAATCCCTAGGTAAAGCATTTAGCAATGTTGTTCTCATGTCAATCAATCATATACACGTTACTTTGTATAAAACACTAACCTCTTATGTTGAATGTAACATTGTGAAGAATATCCAAAATACGTAATCGAAAACTCGGAAAACTGTGTGGGTATGCTACATGACTTGTATCTGAGCAGAAAAAGAGGAGCTTCACAAGGGATAAGAGACCAATACCATAAACATAAGGTTACTAACTACGATGCAATGATTTGAGTTGAATGTCAAGAACAATGTTCTTGAGATTTACGTCTCTCTCCCTATATATCTATTTGGTACAAGCACAGTTCAGGTGTGTGATTATGCATGCATCTCCAAGGCCTAAGATGTCAACATCTAGAGATAACTTTGATTCAGCGGGAAAGATTGTTCAAAACCAGGAAACATTTCATTGGTCTCTTTCCTTGGTCTTATTGGGTTGTACATGTGTTAGGAGTACTTCTAATTAGGATTGGACATTTTAACTTGTGTTCAGAGATTTTGGTTATTTAATGAATCTGTGAATAACTTTTTTTTTTGTTGGTTTACTTTAGTTAATTTAAGTGTAAACTCTTTGTTGGTATGTCAGTTTTTCCCCTATGAACATACAGTTGCAAATAATGAGTAAGAAATTTGTGGACTTCTGACGAGTAAGAACTCTCAGTTTATTCCTAAAAGTTTGCAGTTGTTGTAGAACAATTTTTCCAATAACTCCATACATATAGTGTCTTTTTAACATTCTCTTTATTTTACTTTTCAATTCTCAATGTATAAGCTCGAGTAGGTTTTACTACTATATAAGGTTATATATATTTAAATATGGTTCTCCATAGATGTATATATCCACCTTTTTTCTTGCTTAATAGATTGTACTGCATAAGCTGGTATGAACATTGCTCCACAAAATAAAAAGATATCCAATTTAAGATAGTCACCCATCCATTCTATTCTTTCTTCACCAACTTCTTCCTTTCACTACCAAATATCAATGTTGCTTAGGTAAAACACTTCATAGAAAAATAAGTGACCACTGAAGCTCACAATTACCTACCCAAGGTACCACAATTTAAGGAAAATATAAATCTTTCATTAAAATTGTATAACTTTCCAAACTATTTTCATATTTAATTAATATCTAATGTAACATATTAATAGGTCTTTGAAATAAATAATCCCATGCTGTTTCGGATTTTAAACCATTTCAATCAGTATAATTTCTTCCCTGAATTGTATAGGCTAATATGCAAGTCTTATCTTTACGAAAAACAAAAACATCCAATAAACGAAACATAGGAATTATAGGTAAACAAAACATAACAATACGGTAAGAAAACAATAGTTAAATATGTTCTTAAAATGAACAATTATTGGATGTAATATCGAGTTATAATAAATCTAGCAAATCAAAATAACGTTCAAATTTGAGCCTTTAATTTGAATCTGTAATCTCCCTAACGAAAGCATCCATGTTAACATTAGACGAACCATTTTCCGCAACCGCGCCTCGACTAATCTCACTGAGGTCACAAGCTCTTCTTCTCATTTCCTTCCCTTCTTCACTCTCTTTATCCATAAACCTCTTCACTACTTCCTTGATCTCTTCTCTTCCTATCACAACCTCCTTCTTCTTCTTCTCGATTCTCATTCCGATCCTCCACTCTTCAACAATCTCCTTCGCATTCAGAATTTGATCCCAGTGCAAAGGAAACGTTAGCATCGGTACTCCCGAATATATTCCTTCTAGTGTCGAGTTAAACCCGCAATGCGTCAAAAACCCGCCTACCGCTGCGTGACACAGCACACGCAGCTGATCACACCAGCTCACCACTACACCCAAGCTTCCTTCAAGAGCCTTCTTTAGCTTTAACTCGCCTCCACGAGCCACCCAAAGAAACCGAACTCCGCTCTCTCTCACTCCCTCAACTATTTCCTCCATTTGAGCTTCGGAAATCGAAAGAAAACTCCCCTGCGATATGTAAAGCACAGAGCTTTCCGGTTGCTCATCAAGCCACCGTATGTAATCCGGTTCGCTACCATTGTCATTTCGGGACGAGAGTTCTTCAAAAGGAATTAACGGACCAGTGGCGTAAACAGGAAAATCAAACTTGGAAGTGAAAAAGTCCAAGGCTTTAGGTTCGAGCTCATAAGCAGTGGTGAAGAGAAGACACTTTGCTCTAGAGAGCTCATCGAAACACATTTTAGCTATCTCGAAAGCTCGGTGGTTATAACCGTTGAAAACCGGCGGTAAATCGCCGAGTTTCGTCGGTGATAAACCAGGAATGTAATCTACAATTTCTTCTTCTTTCGATTCTAAGAAAACAAACCGGTTCCAACAATTAAGCAAATCACATTAATTGAAACTGAAATTGAAACTGAAATTGAAATTGAATGGTTTGGTTTACCAGATGGTTCGAACAGAGCATGGCCGTGAGTTATGAGTAGATCGGAGTGAATGAAGAAGGAGAGAATCGTGGCGGACATAGTCCATAAAGAAACCACCGGAATATTCCTTCGTGTTCCGACACGTACTGTCCAAACGATGTAAGTGTCGGCGATGATTGCAGTCGGAACCGGCGAATCGAGACGGTCAAGTAATTGCTCGAACGGCTTTTCTAATCTGGTTTGGACTGCTTCGATGAAACCGGGAAAGTCGTTGGCTCGAACGAGCTCGGAAGGAATGAGGTTCGGGAGAGTAGCGAATCGGATCCGGTCGGGTTTCGGGTCGGATCCGATGAAACCGAGCCATTCTTCGGTGACGACGAATGTGACGAGGAGGTTAGGGTAGCGGCGGACGAGACGTCTGCAGAGGTTCATCGTTGGGTTGATGTGGCCTCTTCCAGGCCAAGGTAATACCACCACGTGGCGGATTTCGAGTGGCTGAGATGGTTCAGTTGGATCCATAAGGTGCGAAATATATGATCCGACCGGAGACGAAGAGAGCTTTTAACAAAGAGGAATGGTCAAATGTTTGGTCATTTGGGTCAACAAAAAGAATCGAATTATCTTCTCTCGGTTAATTTTTTTTTCTTTTTTCTTTTCGTGGGTGAAGTCTTGGCACATGACAATACGCTTTGAAAAGATTCGGATACTCGAAATTACAGATATCCAATTTTTTTACGGATATTTGCGGATATTCGGATACTCACGGATATTTGTTTTAAACCAAAAAATCTACTTACCGTATTTGTATGTGTATATGGCAATTAAATTACCGAACATATAGTTTTGACATATATTTTCCAGAGTTTCGTCAATTCACTCAGTTTTTTTTTACCAAACCGATTTTTATATAAAAAGCTTACACTCCAAAAATGGAGAAGTAGTTCAATGATACAAGACCGAACTTAGCTAAAGCGTTGGCGGAAACAATTGCCGAACGCGGAATAAAAGCAATAAAGATAACTTTAAAACCTATACTAAGACAACAAAAGTCGCTAAGTAGAGATTTCAACTCGTTTATCACATAGGTCGAAATGAGTAATGTGACAAAAGAGAAAGGTATCGGGAAACACATGAGTGACCGGTAACCTTCGATGGTAGCGGCAATTAAAGCGGCTTTAATAGTGAAAGCTTCTACAACCAAAGTTGATAGTACTTTCCTAGTGACGTCCTCACACAAAGGTAATATGCGGATAGAGAACATAAGAACCTCATCTTGAGGTAAGTTGAATCTCCTAATCACCGGATTAAACATCGAAAAATTATCTTGGTTTAAGAACAACCTAAGCATTTTCGGCAACATAACATTCAAGGTAGAAGACCAACAATGATTCTCTATTATGGACTTAGAGTAATCTGAAATTGGGCTTTCGAATAAAGATATTAGAAGGAACTTGACAATTTCCAACTCCTTTAGACGACCCACATGGCTTATCAAAGGTGAAATTGTACAAACCACCTATTCCACAACACGCGGATTATGTCCGATTTGGTTATACAATCAGTTTATTCGGATTTTCGGTTAGGTTCTATTCAAAATTAATATATACGCAAATATATCTTCAATTTGGTGACTGAGATCTAACAGTCAATGGTCTCTCTAGGCTCAGCTATGTCCTAAAAAATAGTATAACATCCCTGATACGACATAGGATGGAACGATGGCCTGGACTAGCAATTATGCATGTAAACTATAGAATCGAGTTCCTGTGGAGATGAATGGAACGATCATGTGTACATATTACATGAAATGAAAATGATGGTTTCGAAATGGAAAGCAAAACTAGTAAGGGTTTGTTTAATATTTACCTAATTTAAGTGTTTTTTTTAACAAAATTATAATCTTTACCGAATACTATAAGTGTTTTTTTTTTTACAAAAGAGTTCCGTTTCCGGAAAACTTCTTTTCGTAAAAGAAGAAGTCATAAACAAAGTTATTCTTTTTTATTTTTAATATCATATACTCCCTCCGTTTCATAATGTAAGATGTTTTAGACATTTTGTTTTGTTTCAAAATATAAGATGTTTTGACAATCCTAAGTACTTTTCAACTTTATTGAATATTGTTCAACCAATAGTATTATGTAGTTTTTCTTTTTGTTGGTTAAAATGTTTTTTATATATTTTTAAAATGTTATTTTTTAAAGTAAAAGTAGTTTCTTAATATTTGTGTTTTTAGCTAAAACATCTTATATTATGAAACGGAGGGAGTAATTATATAAAATATTATACACATAATAATGATCTGAACCCAGCCAATTTTTTTTTCGGGCGAAACTCCTACTAATCTATATATATAAAGTTAGTTTTGCTCTCTTCTCCTTAAGCCACCTCATCATCCACATCATATTTTCTATTTCAGTTCTGTAATTTCAAATTGAATACACATATTAATTAATAATTATAAATGTGGTTTCAACATTAGAGAAAGAATTTGAAAAGTCATACTATTATATCAATAAATATAGATATCTATATATAGTTACTAGATTAATAACATTTTCAATAAATTTGATTATCTATATATATAAAGTTAGATTTTCTCTCTTCTCATGCATCCACCTCATCATCCACATGTATATTTAATTATGTTTTCAATTATTTTTTTATAGTTTCACAATTATTACATTTGGTTATATCATTATGAAAAGAATTTCAAAAGTCATTTTCCATATTGTAAATTAAACTTCAAACCTCAAAACTTATATAAATATAATTCACTAAAATAATAACAAGTTTAATACAGGTTATAATAAGTTATCATATAAGTCCTAAAATTAAACAAACAAATTGATCCATAACTAAATTCATAAAGACAAACATAAGTTCATACATACCTAAAGTGAAAATAAGAGAAAAACAAATTATTGAAACTACATCAAATAAAGAGAAAATAAATTAAATTTAGGTATAATTAGTTATATCATTATGAAAAGAATTTCAAAAGTCATTTTAAATATTTAAAATTAAACTTTAAACCATAAAACTTATACAAATATAGTTCACTAAATTAATAACAATTTTTAATACATGTTATAAATCATCAGATAAGTCCTAAAATTAAAAAAAAACAAATTGATCTATAACTAAATTCATAAAACCAAATATAAGTTCATAATTACAAAAAAAAAAAATCAGAGAATAAGAAATTATTGCAATTACATCAAATAAAAAGAAAATAAATTAAATTTAGGTATATTTAAGATAACTATTTAAGTTAAACGTACATAAAATGAAAATAAGAAAATAAGAAATTATTCTAATTTACACACAAGGTAATCTGATTTATGATTTTATTTTTAACCTAAAAAGAAAATTTAAGTGGAGCTATAAGAGTTTAGGAGGATGAGGGAAAAAAATCTAAACTATCAAGTAAATATAGTATACATCATATGATGTAAGTGCAATACATCAATATATTTTGAAACCATACAACATTATATTTTAAAGTCATTACAAATTTCAAAACTTTACAAATATAATTTTTATTTTTAATTTTAAATAATTATTTTTTTATTCTACTAATAGTTGTGTTTTATTAAAGTTACTGAGCAAAAGCCATAAGAAAATATATCTTAAAATAAAATAATGGGTACCCGTTCGAGTTCGGATCGGGTATTTCGGATTTTTGGGTATTTGGATTTAGAGATATAATACCCATTCAGGTATTAGAAAACTTTGGGTCGGGTTCGGTTCGGGTCAGGTTTGGATTATCCGTAATACTAAAAGTTGTCGAAAATATTCAAAAACTACTCGATAAATTTATAATTACCTTATTTTCTTTTTAATTTGGATCAATTTTAGTTCTTTATTATTCGAATTATCCAAAAATACCCTAAAGAAAATAACAATTTTTTATTGTAATAGTTCAAATAATAACATAAATTGGTTATTTTTATTGAAATATATACACAATATTCGAATATATAAAAAAGTAATAAAAAACAAAAAAAAATTACACAAAGTAGAATTACATATCCGACATTAACTCTAAATATATTTTGGTTTGTTTATGTTTAGTATATTTCGGGTACCCGTTCGGTTATCGGTTCGGTTCGGGTTCGATTTCGGGTTTTCGGTTTTAAGTATGGAAGACCCGTCCGGATATTTTAGAAGATCGGTTCGGGTAATTTTGATCTGGTTTGGGTTCGGTATTTCGGTTTCAGATATTTTGCCCACCCCTAATCATGGAGCAAACGATCCCTAAACCAACTAAACGGAGACCCTTAACAAGAACCGCTTCATACTCAGTTCCGGATAGAAACAAAGCGATGAGCTATTGAGAAGAAACCTGCAAGGTAAGACGAAGCACCAAAGACCAAAGCACACCCGGAAATTGGTCTGAAAGACTAAAAATATACAATACTTAAAACCAGAGACCGGAGAGGAGATAACCCGTAGAGAGCAAAATTCTTGACATAGCCAAAGTCGCATCAAAACAGAGTCTAAACAAATGGATTTACCACCGAGCTTTAAGTAAATCGATTATTCAAACTAATCTTGAATCACCGTTTGTAAGTGTAACACATGAGAGACAAGAAGCCAAATACACCTAGAGAAACTACAGAAAAAGCCACCTCTGAAGAACTAGATCTACATCTCAAAATGGAGAACCCATCTTAAAATTTGGAAACTGGTAGCCGAAAAGAATAAGAGACAAAGAAACACATATTATTTGTTTTTAAAAATAAAATTTTATGCTGTACAGATAAATCAAACTATTTGTCATCAAATATATTAAAATTGTAAAAGAGACACTCGCGCGTAGCGCGAGCAAATTCTAGTACTAATATATTTAACATTTCATATATCTTCAATTAAGTTAAATTGTACTTGAAAATATTATTAAAAAACATAAAATATCAAAAATGCTATAACAATTTACAAATAACTTCATCTACAACTAAATTCATATCTGCAAATATTGAAAGTATTCACCAAAATATAATATGTTTAAATAATTAAGAACGTTGAGTATTGTAATTTTATTTTGATCAACAAAGAAATTTTAAATACAACTATAAGTGGATAAGAAATCTCTATACTATTAAGCAATCGCAAAAAGAAAAAAAAAATGATGGAAGGTGTAATTAATATTTTATTTAAAATGTTTTACGTACAACAAGCGTTAAAAAATTAAAATATAAATATTTCACAAATTATATTTAATTAAATTTGGTTATACCGTATTTCACACTATAAATATTTAATTAGTTAAATTTATATCGTAATTATTGTCAAATATGAAACAAGTCATAAGAAATAAACAAACAAGGTCATCTATAACTCATTTCATAAAGCAACATGTAAGTAAATAAGTGTTACATCTAATAAAAAAAAATTAGCTATATTTAATACAATTATTGGCGTTATATATTATTAATGGGTAAAATTATAAATATTTTCCTAAACAAATAAGATAAGCTTCACAAGTTAAGTATATTATGTTTTGTGCTTTCTTTGTTTTGATAACCAAACATTTAATTATATGAAACTCGCATTATTGGTCATCCAAAGTGGAGTTAAGATGTTTTATCATTTTGTTTTTAACTCAAAGAGAAAATTTAAATGTCTCTATAAGAACATGAGAAAATAAAACTTCTAAATACTTCACTAAATAGGAGGAGAAAAAATAAATGTAAGTATAACATATATCATGTGTTGTAAGTACAATTAATATCTTGGAAACAATAAGAAATGAAATTACTAAGTTGATGTATGAAAAAATGACACATATTTTAACTTTACAAATACATTGTATTTTTAAATTTAAAAATTAAGTTTTTTATCCGACTAATAGTTTCATATTAGCATTGTTACTAATCAAAAGTCATAATAAAGAATGTTTAAAAACTAAAACAATATGATGAATTGAAAATAAATGATTAATGTTATAATCATAAAATATCTAAAGTACCGTAATTTCTAGATAAGATATATGAAATAAATGATATTTTATGTATGTAGTTACCAAAATTTTAAACAATGAAATACATTTTCAAATACTAATCATTAATATCCAAATGGAAAAAATCATTTCATAGTTTTATATTCATACAATATCATATAGATAAAAGATAAAAACATTAATTCATTTCAAACCAATCTCTATTTTTTATTTATAAAAATAATTGAATTAAACTATTTATCTTTTAATATAATAAAATTATAGAACAAATACTCGCGCGAAGCGCGAACCATTTCTAGTAATAAAAATAAAAAAGCCTCCCACTAAAATTCCTTACTTTCTTTCTACCTTATTTATATATACATATGATTTATTTTAAGTTGGCTCCTCATAAAGCAAACATCCCATTCAAATGTTTCATACCAATGTCCGCAAATCCGGCTATTGATGGTGCAATCTAAAATAGTATGTAATTTACATAAATAAATATTGTTAGATATGTTAGTCGTCCCTCAAATTTGATAATGTTATGTATTTCCACTCAGAACATCTTAGTTAACAAATCATGAATATAATATGCTAAAGGTGTGTAAGAAGAATAGTACTCTCAATTCTGAATTCATAATACATCAATAAAATATCCAAGTCTTTATCCAAAAAATTAATTAATATAAAATCCATAAAAATAGAAATTAATCAATTTAATAATAAAAAAATTAAGAATTTCTTACCGCTTTTCTTATTCTTGATTATAAAATCTTCTCATGTGAGGATCAGGATATAAACCGAGGCTTTCATAGTGTGGGCTATAAACTCTGTTTCTTAGCCTGAAAAAAACAAAAATAATTACTTCAGAATAAGAATGTACTAAAATAGAAAGTAAAATTCGTAAGAAATAATCATATAACTACTAGTAATAATCATAAATATATGTATGTGGCATGCTAGCTCCAGAAGTAGATAGCGGATTACATTGATAAAATATATATCACCACCATCACTATTTTAAAATAAATTACATTCTCAAAAATATTTCTTAATTTAAAGGGGGTTTTTGTAGTCTGGGTCAAATATTATATTTTTGGATGAAATAAGGAGGAAAAAAGTTTGATTACGTTCATATTAATAAAGAAATCACTTCAGATTGAGAATCTTGCGAAAATATAAAAATTTGGAATTATGAAAGTATGTATGATAAATTAGATGGAAAATGTTTAAAAATAAATGAAAAGTAGATAAATATTATAACCTTTCTTGAACACGATTTTCTGCAGCTTGACCAACATTTCTTTCTGGCATGACGATCCTCTGCATTATTTAATTAAATCGCATTTAACTTTCTTATTTCTTTCTTATAGTAGTTCAATTCTGAAGAATAAAATTAAATGAAAAATTACTCGTCGTTGAGCAGAAGACGATTCTCCTTGTTCAAAGTTACTTCTTTGTCGAGGTCCCAAACTACTCTGTAATGTACATATTATCGATAACCTTTTAGTATATATTAACTCCAGTAAAAGTTATCAACTAGTTTTTTTTATTGTTGTTTAATGGTCTGGATAGTATATGAGTTAAAGATTCTCCATATATATATTAAAAGTTACTTATATGAAAAAATTCAGAAAAGTTGAGCTTCATCAAATGAATCGAAAACGTGCATATATAGTACCTGTAGGGGAGTGTTTGTGTTTGTGGTTGGGCATATTTGTGTATTAGTGTCGAGTTGACGATACCTATTTGATGAAGGTTGATTTACTAACTCTTGTGTGTTTCCTTGAGGCCTAAAAAAGTGAGTATTATAAATTATATGTTCAACGTTTTAAAATTTCACACATAAAAGATGTTGCGGGAACATACAAGATAAAATCATCCCTTGAACTATATGAATATAACGCGACATGATACCTAGTAGAACTCGGCGTCATATGGGGTGGAAAGGGGGTCACCGAAACTTGATTCTGTAGAGGATACGTCCTGCATAAAACTAAATTAGTTAACATATATTCTTGTATATAATTGTCTGTTTTTTTTAAACAAGTAAATCTTCAAGCGAAACATGGACCAATCTCTGAAACTTGTAAAAACATCATATATTATTGTCATTTAAGACATTTGCAATGGTCATCCCTTTAACTATATGACTATATTTAGACATGATACCTAGTACTCGGCAAAGTTTGGCGGAGAGGAGGGGTCATAGAAACTTGATTTTGTAGAGGATGCGTCCTGCATAAATCTAAGTTATTTAACAAATATTTTTGAATAAATGTATGTTGTTATTAAAACAAAGTAAATCTCTGCCCAAGACACGGGCTAATCTGATTTTGTTCATACAAATTTATGCTGTTATTATCATTAATCAATTAATGATAATAAATCATTTCGGATTAAGAGTCTTGCGATAAATAAAAGTATTGAACTATGGAAGTAAGTATGATAAAATAGATGGAAAATGAGTAAAATAAATGAAAAGTAGATGGAAATATTAAACCTTTCTTGAGCACGATTTTCCGCAACTGGACCAACATTTCTTTCGGGCAAGACGATCCTCTGCATTATTTAATAAAATCGCATTTAACTTTTTGTTTTTTTCCTTTCTTTAGTATTTCAGTTTTTAAGCATAAAATCTAATAAATAATTACTCTTCGTGGAGCAGATGATGATTCTCCATGTTCATATTGAGTTCGGTAACTTCTTTCTCCAGGTTCCAAGCTACTCTGTTATGTACATTTTAGTACATATTAACTCAACTATACTAATTCAAATATATATAAAACATGGATAGTATATGAGTTGAAGATTGTCCATTGATTCCGATTTTCTATTTCAACATCGTTATAAGTACATAGTTTTGAAATTACTTATACGGAAAAATTCACAAAGGTTGAGTTCGTAAAACGAATGGATAACATAGTACCTGTATAGGAGTGATTGAGTTTGTGATTGGACGTATTTGTGTATCAATGTCGAGCTGAGGATGCCTACTCAATGAAGGTTGGTTTACTACGTTGCCATGATGCCTGTAAAAATGAGGAATGACGATTAAAGGTTCATCAAAGTTTTCAGATTTCAGACAGCATTTGGGGTAAAAGATGGGCCATAGAAGTTTGATTTTAAAGAGCATATGTTCTGCATAAAGCTATATTGTTTAACAATTCTTCAATAATTGTATGTTTCTTTTAAACAAAATAAATCTCCGGCCGAAATATGATCTAATCTATGAAATTTGTATAAAAACATTTATTCTTGCCATTTAAGACGTTTACATGGTCACCCCTCGAACTATATGATTATATTTGGACATGATACCTGGTAGAACTCGACGGCATTTGGGGGAGATGAGAGGTCATAGAAACTTGATTTTGTAGAGGATATGTCCTGCATAAATATAGATAATTTAATATATATATATATAAATAATTGTTTGTTTTCTCATAACAAAGTAATTCTCCGGCTTTAAATTTGGACTAATCACTAAAATTTGTAAAAAATATATATAATCTTGTCATTTAAGACATTTAAAGTGGTCATCCCTTGAACTATATATTTGGACATGATACCTGCTAGAACTTGATGTCACTAGGGGGTGAGAATGTATAAACTTGATTTTGTAGAGGATATGTCTAGCATAAATCTATACTATTTAATATTTATATATATACAGTAAAACCTCTATAAATTAATAATGTTAGGACTTTAAAATTTTATTAATTTAAAGAAATATTAATTTATCGATATATTAATCATTTTTATAGAGAGATTTTGTCCAATTCCTAAATTCAAAAAAAATCATTTTCTTTTTGAAATAAGACTTTCCTTAAACTTAATATTTTTCTAAAATGAATTTTTACTTAAATTTCCATAATGTTTTGTTGTTTACATATTTTATATTTTGTTAGTTTTCCATATTTTCACTTCTTTGTATTTTGTTCTTATATGTACGTGACTTTGTTTGTTTCAATTTTCTTCTTAGGTTTTTGATTAACCATTTATTTTCATTGTTGTTCAACACCAAATTAGCAATGACTTCTCATCTAAAAGGTGATGTGAAATCAACAATGATGGCAAGATTTATAATTATTATAATAAATATGTATGACAAGATTTTTAGTTATTATCAACTTCAAGAAAAGACAAATAACACTGAAGTCATATTTTACTAAATTATCTTAAATATGTATATGGCTAAAACTTATAATTATTAATTTATGTTATTACTGGGACCATATTTTACATAGAAATTTCAAAAAAAATATTATCTTATCATTTTATCGAATTTTGATGATTTTTACATTGGATCGACTCGGAACTGGAAAAAAATATTAATTTATGGTGATTATTAATTTATAGAGGTTCTACTGTATATACATGTGTGGTTTAAATTTTGTTTTTTTTTGGTGAATTAAATTTTGTTTTCTGTTAACAAAGTAAATCTTTGGCCGAAACACGGACCAATCTTTGAAGGTTATTAAAAGACAATAAATTCTTGCCATTTAAGACATTTATAGTGGTCATCCCTTGACCTATATTACTATATCTAGACATGATACCTGGTTAAACTCGACGTCATTTGGAGGTAAGGAGAGGTCATAAAAACTTGATTTTGTGGAGGATATGTCCTGCATAAATATAATTTGTTTAACAAATGTATACTATATATATATATCATTTTTTATTTTTTGTTAACATAGTAAATCTACAATCGCAACACAAACTAATCTCAGAAGGTTGTAAGAACATTATATATTCTTGCCATCTAAAATAGTTACAGTGGTCATCCCCTAAACTATATGTCTATATTTAGACATGATACCTGGTAAAACTCGATGTCAGTTGGTAGAGAGGAGTGTTCATAAAAACTTGATTTTTGTAGATGATATGTCATGCATAAATCTAAATTATTAACTATATATATTTCTGATTTAATTGTTTGTTTTTTTGTTAACAAAGTAAATCTTAGCCCCAAACAAAAACTAATCTCTGAAAATTTTAAAAAGACTACATTTTTGCCATTTGAGACGTATACAATTGTAAAATGGGAGCCAAAAAGTTTCGTAGATTGTGAAACTCGATCATAATGACCTTGATCCACAATCTTCTAACTAATCTACCAAACCACTAGATCACAAAGTTCTGGTTTAGGGTAAATTCTAGTTAAACAGATATACAAATTGGTCATATTTTTAGATTCATTTGTCACCGTATATATGTTGACTCTTGAGATTTATTAAATTGCACTACAAATCAAATGCAAATAGACTTTCAACTTTATTGATGATTTCCTTTCTTTCTATTTATACTAAAACTTTTCAATTCATATATTACTTTAAATAATTTTTACCTTGCCAGATTTGTAACCGTGCTTGGCACGAGAGGACGTTCGTTTAACGGTGATACTTGCTGGTCGTACAAGTTGAAAGGTGAAGCAAATTTGAAAAATTTACGCTTGTAAGAATATATTCATAAAATGAAAAATATGGTACCTGTAGGGAAGTAGTAAACGAGTTTGTGGATGATATTTGTGTATAAGTGTCAAGATGAGGATACCTAAATCTCGACAAAGGCTGGTTTACTAACACTTCGCCATGATGCCTATAATATGAGGATTAACATTTCTTGATTTTTTTTTTTTTTTTTACAGTTTTACACATGAAATATTTTGTGGAGCACAAAATTTTAATTCGATCGACAATATATAAACTTAATACCTTGTAGATCTCGGCAGTATTTGACGTAGAGGTGGAGTCCTAGAAGTTTGACTTTGTAGAGGATATGACCTATAGGAATCAAAATTATTTAACAAGGAAATATATGCTTTTGTATATATGTAAATTGCATAGGAGCAAATATATAGCCATATCATAAATTATATTGATGATAGTATGTATGTTGATTCTTGATTGTAGAGTGTTATTGCATTACAAATCAAGTAGATTGACAGCTTATTTATTCTTTTCCATTTTGTCACTAGACATTTTTGACTTGCATATAGTATATATAAGTTCACTCACGAAAGATTTTGTGGAGCACAAAAAGCTACAATATTTGAACTCAATACCTTGTAGAGCTAGACCGCCTTTGAAGTAGAGGCGGAGTCATAGAAGTTTGATTTTGCAGAGGATGTGTCCTACACAAATTGAAATTGTTTAGCAATCAAATTTATAATAATGTTCTTTTATAAATTTAAATTTAAGTAAAGTAAATATACACATCGCGAGAGAAAAATATAATCTTTTCTTAGATTGTAATATACACATTGCATTATAAATTAAGTAGAGTGGCAATTTGATTGATTATTTTTTTTTCCACTAGAAAATTCTTACTTGCATATAGTATTTAGGGAAAATATATGATATTACCTAGCCAAATTTGCAGCCCTCCTTACGACGAGTGGTTCGGCTTCTCTGTTAGCAAAAGTTATTGGAGGCGGTTGCTGGTTGTACATGTTGAAAGGTGAAGCAAACGGATCATGCTGGTACGTCGGATTTGACGGATAACTTTGCGATCTATTTTTCATGAAAATAATATCCGTATTAAAAATTGGAAGATCAATGTTCACAAACTAACAAAATATTGTATTTCTAACTAATGAGTTACATACAAAGGTATTGAAGGACGTTGTTCTTGAAGGTGACCCGGTAACTCAAAAGAAATCATTGTTGGAGGTGTTCCATTTTTTGCCCCCTCGACTTGACCTCGTTCCATCTGGCTCGTGAATATATATATTCATCAAAAACTCAATAATAGTAATTGATGATCAAGAAAATAAAAATAAAAATGAAATGTTATTTTTACCATTGTAGAAATATTTGGCTGTTGAAAAGAATTCACCATGTTCTGATCTGGTTGTCCGTTTGGTAAGTTTTCTTGTGAATACCCATGTGGATTGCATAATAATTGTTGTTGTTGCTGCTTAGATAAAATTAAAACAAATTTACTTGTTCGTATATATTTACTTTTTTGTTTACAATATAAAGTATTCTACAAAATCTAATTAAAAATTATCGACGATCAAAAAAATAAAATATGAAATAATCGATTTACCATTGTAGAAACATTTCCCTCTTCAAAACAATTGAACATGTTTTGATTTGATAAACATTGTTGATCTGATTGTATGTTTGACAAGTTTCCTTGTAAATATCCACTTGAATTGGATAATAATTGTTGTTGTTGCTGCTGCTGCTTGGATATAGTGAAAACGAATTTAGTTATTAACAAAATCTAGTTAAAAATTATTGATGATAAAAAAAAAATATATGAAATAATCGACTTACCATTGTAGAAACATTTCCCTCTTCAAAACAATTGAACATGTTTTGATTTGATAAACATTGTTGATCTGATTGTATGTTTGACAAGTTTCCTTGTAAATATCCACTTGAATTGGATAATAATTGTTGTTGCTGCTGCTGCTTGGATATAGTGATAAACGAATATGATTATTAGTTAAAATCTTCAATAATAATAAAAATTTCAGGGTATATAGTAAACATGTTATTTTAAAATAACATAAGTAACATACCAGTTCAGGTGGATTTTGTAGTATTGTTGATGTCTCTGGTAATGGAAGTAGATCTGATTGTTGTGTACTCATTGATGGATTAGCCTCGCCTATAACATGATTAGCGATTAATCCAACATGATCTTCAATTACTGTCTCAGTTTCTTCCAGTATAGGATCTTGCAGAATGTCCTTTATATTACACAATATCAACAATTCAATACTATCATCAACATCAGAAGATAATATTAACAAAGAAAAGAAAATAATTGAAAAAGTGTACCGCTAACGAAGTAAATGATTCAGGTGACGAGGGGAAGCGTATAGGAGAAAATTGAAAAATTTGATTGTCGAATATATCATCATAAGAATCCATATTCAATGGTTTTTTTGCCTGCAAAATTGAGATGTGAGATATTTTAAAAATCAAATAAATCTGTGTATTAATAAATGTTCAGAATTCTAGAGATATATCGTGTATGTACAATTTTTTTTTTTAAATGCGCTACTTCCCTAATAAAAACTTAAAGGTGCTATGAGTGCAAATAAACTTTAAAATGCTAGTTTTTGCAACAACAACAAAAAAAAAACAAAAAAACAAAAATCTAAAATAAATCCACATAATTATACAAGAAAACTTGTGAAAATTAAAACAATCCAAAAACTTGTAACAAATCCATCAATTTCATAAAAAAAGGAGAGTACATCCATCAAAAGGACAATGTTTATCATATTTCAGCAGTAAAACTTTCATTTGGATATATGAATAACAAAACTACAAAAAAAAAAAACAATAAAACTATAAATATATACAACAGTTATTCAAAAACATGAAAACAAACAACTTAGAAAACATATAAATTAAAAACAGAGAAAACAAAAAATTGTGTAAATAAGTTGAAGACAGTGAAGAAAAGCATTCAACATTGAAGAATTCTGTTAGATATTACATAGAAATTAAATATACAGGAGGTTGTATACTGAAAATTAATATGGTAAATCCTTTATCTGGGATTTTTTTTTTGTCTTTAAGTATTAAGATGTATGTAAAATTGAATCGTAGTGGGGCTGAAATACAAAGAAAATGAAATAAAATACCTAATATAAATGAATATAAATGGAGAGCCACTTATTCGAGTAAAATTGAGTGAGAGAGAAAATATGGCAAGGAGGTAGGCCATATGAGAAGCATACCATATATTTATGGAAGATGGGAAGAAGATTTTGACAAGTTATCTTTTTCTTTAATATTATGTTTATAACTTTTGTATCTTTTAATATTATGTTTTAGAAATTAAAAAATGTTTATGGGAAAAAAACAAAATAAAATGCTTTCTCTAGATTTAGAATAGAACTAAGTGACAACCAATGTCCTTTGTACTGTTATACATTACTATCTAAGGAGAAAAAGAGAAGAAAAAAAATATAAAAGTAAAAAAGATTTAAAGGGATGAACTGAAAGTATTTTGTTACCTATGTAGTTGTATGCGTTTGCGGCGGCGTTGCAAATTTATAAATGTGGTTCAACAAAAACAGTTTCTATTTACAAGAGTTGAAATGATGCATTGAATGTATTTTTCTAACTAGGTGTTGTATGCGCTATGGTTTAAAAAGAAATTGTGGCGGCTTTGCAAATTTATAGAATCCATATAAAAATTGGTCTAACAAAAATAATATATTCAAAAGAGTAGAAGTGATGCATTCAGGGCCGACCCTAAGGGCAAGCGGACAAAACCTATACTTACCCTCATATTTTTATGACAAATTAGTTCTAAAATCCTAAAACAAATTTTTAGCTTAATGGTTGAATCGACCCATTTTTTATTTTTGTTTGCGGCCCATTGAAACTCAGACTGACCCTCGATGCACTGAGAGCTAAAATGATGCGTTATAGTTCAATAATTTTTTGTAGCGGCGTTGTAATTTATAGAACTAAAATAAAATTCAGTTAAACAAAAATAGTTTCTATTTAAAAGAGCTAAAATGATGCAATGAGAATATTTTGCTAACTAGATGTTGTCCGCATTATGTTCGATAAATGTTTGTGGCGGCGTTACCAATTATAGAATTATTAAATTTAGTCTTACCAAAGTAATTTCTACTTAAAAATAGAATTTATTTTTATAATAACGACATCAGATAAAACTAAGTATACATAACGCCGTTATATGTTTTATAC
Source organism: Draba incana (assembly GCA_963576765.1). Classification (NCBI taxonomy): domain Eukaryota; kingdom Viridiplantae; phylum Streptophyta; class Magnoliopsida; order Brassicales; family Brassicaceae; genus Draba; species Draba incana. The sequence continues at coordinate 36,894,967 of OY755206.1, forward strand.
ATCGGATAAAAAATGTTTTGGAAATGTGACATTTTTTAATAATGACATTTCAAAAGGGCTCTTTCTCAAAATTCATCTAAAACCAAGTTGAGGAAAAAGACAATATTGTGATTAAAAAGTACACACTAATTAGTTACATTTTGCACAAAATCTTTAAATTAATGATATACAATTGTATTTATATTATTTTTAGTTAAGACTTTGGAAAAAGTATAAAGTGACACTAAGTAACAACTGTCATCTGTTTTTTGTAACTGAAATAGAAAAGTTGTTTGTTTTTTCTTCCCAAAAACTAAAGTTGTTTGAGGTAATTTAATTTTAAAATATTTAAAATGAGATATACTACTTTAAAGTATGGAAAGTAGGATTTTGTTTCCAACATAAAAGTATGGAAAAAAAAAAGAGAATAGGAAAAATTTTAAAAAGAGAAGGCGTAACGATTGTTACATGTGTTGTTGTAACATTGGATTCTACCCAATCATATGACAAGAGTATCTCAGTGTTAACTGTTAAGTGTTTATGTCTTAAAAAAACAAATTTGTTTTGTGTTACATTTTGCAGCCGTTACGTTTTTAAAGGGATTACACTTCAAAATAATGTCATTTGGTATGAGTAAGGTAATCATTTTTTTTTCCCATGTGTAAATTTATTTTTCATGAGGTATGTGTATGTCCCTTTCTTTTGGGAAATGATTATGCTTAATTAGCTGGAGTTGGATAATTAAAATGTAATCATTAGGTGTAATTTAATAAAATTGATTTTTCTAACATTTTTCGTTAGGATTTTATATAACAACTCCAGCCAAAAAAAAGTTGTACATTGTACTTTCGTTTTTGGCAAACAAATTTCAGCTTTAAATAAAACATGAGAAGCATACAATATAAAAAAATGTCTACTCTGAAGAAATCCTTTTTGATATTATTTAAATAATCATAGTTCAGAAGTTTACTAGTTTAGAAAAACAAAAAATAGAAATATGCTGGATCGTAAGCATAATATCACCAATTATTTTGTTACTTCCAAAAAAGTTACTGTACATTTGGGTTTATAAAATAATTAAAAATATTATTTTCTACTGTAAGAAAATATTTTTCTGTTTAACACCCTCGAGTTAACAGCTGCATTTTGCTAATTTTTTTTATTTTAATGAAAAAATAGTGTTTAAATAATAGAAATATATACAAGTTTCCATAAAAAATTCATATACTATTAAAATTCCCAAAAATGATACATTTCAAAACTTATAAAAGTTAAAATCTGGAAAATAAAAACTATTTCCTTTTGGTGAAAAAAAGTTACGAATAGTTGATTTATAAAGTTCTAGCGTAAATTAACTTGAGATTAACTTACCAGAATATTTGTTGGACTAATTTGTTAAAATTTGAGACAAAACTAAGAAATTTATGACTGTGTTTTTGGAATAATTTATTTGATTTTAAAGTAAAAATTAAGTAAATTTTTATCATAGATTTTGACTTTTAATCCATTTTTTAAAAAAGATGGTATCCCTCGAACGATTCCAACAGTGCTTCGCTGTGACAATTAGTTTGTAGCACATCTCAATGCAAATCAAATTTTACATAACCACTCCAAATATATTGATATAGATTGTCACTATATACACAACAAAAAGGTATGCTTAGTTATATAGTATGCTCGAGATCAATGGTTAATAAAAAGTGACAAGAACATATATGTGTTTCTCGCTATTGTATTTCTTCTCTCTCGAAGTTCCAGACCATCTTGGCTTAGCAAAAAAAAAAAAAAAAGTTCCAGACCAGCTTGTGTCAAAGAATACTATGTGCATGCCTTAGCATAATTTTACCGAAAAGGTTTAAAGACCAGAAGCTAATTTTTTTTGGGGTCATTTATTCCAATTTTACAAATTTTATTGTGAACAAAATAATGTCATAATCTTGTTAATCCTTTGGTTATCTTTTTTAATTAAAAATTAGTTGTGTGTTTTCGTTTTAATCATTTGGTTGTTGGTTCATTACCATAACTTCTACTTTTGTGCGTGAAATTGTTTCAGTTTTCCTTATCCCTTAATGTCTTCTAGTAAACGGTAGTAGTGTGGATTGACTCTTTGAAAAAAAAAACTGAGTGGTTTAAAAGATAAAATTCTTGTTAACCGTCATCATCACCACAATTTTTGTTTTGTTTCATTTCAACAACAATTTGAATTTTAATTGCTGAAATAATACTTAATATCTACTGATCCAGATTCAAGGCAAGACCAGTCAAAAGCAGGAGTTGCATAGGGACCGTTGAGTATACCATGAGCCATCTTCCGGTACGCGGCTTCAGTTAAATGATAACCGTCCCAATTCACATACTCAGAAGGATTTTGACAATAGCTAACTCCTTCGTATCCACACTCTTTATTAATAGTGAAGTTGTATCGACCTCCCACTCCACAACAAGCAGCCAAAGGTCTCTTCTTAAAACCTAAACAAAGAGACCAACCAAAAATAAAACACCGGTTAGACAAATCAAAACCGTGAGAGTGAAGGACAGAAGTTTAAAGTAGCACGGACCGTATTTGGCTGGTTCTTGGTAAAACCGGTACAAAGAGTTGTAGTAATCAGCGTAAATGATGTTGACATGAGAGTAGAGTTTTCGGAGCCGTTTGTGTTCTGTATTGAACTGTTTGTTGTGGTACTCTCCGAATTCGTTGAGCCATGGGAGACAACCTGTGAAAGGGTCGTATTCTTGTTCTTCCGCGGTTTGAAATAGAGTAAGATAAGCCGCGGAACATCCTAGTGGGAAGTTTCCGGGTACTAGAAATGTTTTGCCCCCCCAAATCAATCAAATCCTGTAGTTTTGTTGCTTACTTTGATAAAATGAAAAAACAAATGTGTGATTTTCTTAAGAGAAATATTATGTAAAAGATTTTGTTACCACAATGGCAGAAGAAATAACTTTGATGATTAGAGGAACTAGCTCTTTGATTTCATTGATGCTTTTGCCTTCGAAAAACGGGTAATTATAGTCATTCCCTCCAATCTCTCCCATAAGTATCAGCGAGTCTCCAAGCATCTCTCTGCAATCTAAACATGAAAAGAACCATGAGACGCGAGCTTGGTTCATCATAGATATTAGAAGAGAACAAACAAGGCTACATCTAACTTACCACGAGGAGTCGAGGCGCATAGACTAGGTAAAACCTGCTTGAAGATGTTAAGTTGAACACTTAAACTAACATTGGTGAAATAAGATTCAATTCCTTTTTCCACAAGAAACTCACGATCCAATGCGGTTGCTCCATATACCGCGAAATTGATCCCTTGATCAAAGCTCACATTTCGGGATCCGAAGTAAGGCGGTACGTACGGTAGTCCTAAAAATTCGGCTGTTACAGAAACCAAATACAAACACAAACATTACGAAAACACTCAAAAGCAAGTAGGGCTTCTAACTTGCTAATCAAGCAAGGTAATTTGCCTAAATCTCTGATCCAGAGAGGAAAATTAGGTACCGATAAAATCGATGATAAGACGGTCATCGGAGTAACGGCCAGAGGGATGGTGGAAGAATGTTTCGCCATAAGGGAGAGATATAGCTTGTGGAGGAGGATTGACGTCGGAGAGACGGATAAAATTTCCGGTATCCGCGCAAGAATCACCGAAGCTGATGATAGATTTGTAACGCCGACACGGTGGTTCTGATGAGGAGGCATCAATGATTATGATAATGGTGAAGGATAAGATAAGTAGAAAGCTTGAGATGAGTTTCTTCAATGGAGAAGCCATGGGAAGAGGAGTCGTATTGTCTTTGTTAACTAAATTTTTAAATAAATTTTTTCGACCATTTAATAATGGAGAGTTGCGGTGAAAAGTTGTCGTGATTATTGTTGAGTGGTCGATTGGTGATTAGTTCAAAATGAGGTAATTTCAGAATGGTCCCTACAAGTTGCATGCATGCTCCATTTCCCAAATTGGGTAGTCAATGCTGCATCAACATCGTGAAAATAATTAAGTGAAAGATTATTTTTACTTTTTTAAATCATAAAAATGGATTCCTCATGACCAAATCCATCTTAAAATGAGTGAGAGAAATGAGAAGTATAAAATTATCTTAAAAAGTGAATTGGGTGCCCCTTGAAGCACAAGAAAGAAAAAGTTTAATTTGCAACATAACCAAAAAATAATAATTAGGAAACCCCACATCAACACCCCTAATTCTATAATGAAAACAGGAGAAACCATCTCTCTTTATGTCTGCAAGTGAAATGACAATACGTTCGATTCTTTTGTTTGTTTAAAACCGCTGTTGTCAGGTCGTTTATGCGGCAACTAAGTGGCCATGAACCACAAAAATTTTGTGAAAAAATGAGTAGCCGCAATTGTTAGTGTTTATAAAATCATGAAACATTACAAATTGAATAAAGATGATAATTATGTGGTTTTAGTTTTTACCATTAGTAAATGAACAAAAACCTTAAAAATTACATCAAAGATTTCGAGCAACTAACTTATCAGAATCCGATTAGCGTCTAACGATTTTTTTGAACCAAATTGACGGGTTAGTGTGAGCTTTTTTTTTTTTTTGGACAAACCAAAGCTTCATTGCAAATTAAGAGTTTAACTTCCACAAAGGGAAGACACAACAACGCCATTAAGAACTAAACAACCCAAAGTCCCAATCAACATATTGATCAAGTAATTGGTAAAGTAAAAACAAGTACTCAAATAAAGCATAGGGGATAGAATTGAACTCATAAGTTCACTCAGAGAAGTAAACGACAAAGGGCATTCAAATCCTTTATCGAAACCACTATGAGAGGGGATCATCACCTCCATGGTCGTTAAGGCCAAATAGACATCGCCATCTATTGTTGAACGAGACATGATTAGGGTCTTCGCTTCTGCTCCAAGCAGAATCACCTTCGGCACAATGCTCCCTATATCACCAATCACCAGTAAAAATTTTGGGAGGACAACAAGCTCCGTAAAGGAGTAGGCAGTAGCCAAACAGGTCCACAAGACCGTCGTTGTTCTACTGCTTGAAGAAACTGGGACATGTGAGGAAATCCACAGCCTCGAGGAGGTCCGAAAATGTTGGAACCTCCGCTGCCCAAAAACCGAATCTGATACTATATATCCAAGACTGGTTTTGTATATATACTCCACAAAACAAGATAAGAGAACACGAGTAACAACCTCATACCGAGGTAAAGGACCCTCATACCGAGGTAAAGGGGTTAGTATGAGCTTATCCATGCGGTATTGAGTATAAATTTAACTATATTGTAATGATTTTGTATGAAAGCCAAAATTGTTTGAAACTTGTTTTGTAGTAGGTAAGACGTTTGGTCATGACTCATGGGACTCGACTGTTTGGTAGCTGATTTGATGACCCCACAACACTCAAAGCATTGATTTTGCCTTTTTCTCTCTAAAATCATTTATATAAATTAACCCCACAACTTAGTTTGGAAGCTACAAAGACCCCATTCCCACCAATTACCAAATCAAAAGCTAGAGTTCAAAGGAAATGGCAAAACTTGAAATTACAGAAATAACCTTGGTTTCTTCACATTCTCACCTACCTAACGACCAAACTTTCTCTCTCTCTCATCTCGATAACGATAACAACCTCAACGTTAGCTTCCGTTACCTCCGCGTCTACTCCTCCTCCTCAACCGTCGCCGGAAAACCCCCCTCCGCCGTCGTCTCCGCCTCACTCGCCACCGTACTTAACCACTATTACCCACTAGCCGGCTCACTCCGCCGTTCCGACTCCGATAACCGCTTCGAACTCTACTGCACGGCCGGTCAAACCGTCCCTATAGTCAACGCTTCCGTTAACTGCACGCTCGAGTCCGTCGGGTATTTCGATGGACCGGACCCGGGTTTCGTCGAGAGACTGGTCCCTGATCCGACCCAGGAAGAAGGAATGGTTAATCCATGTATCCTCCAAATCACGACGTTTCAATGCGGTGGTTGGGTTCTTGGAGCGGCCATTCACCACGCTATTTGCGACGGTTTAGGCGCGAGTTTGTTCTTTAACGCTATGGCGGAATTAGCTCGAGGAGCGAGTAAGATCTCGATCGAACCGGTTTGGGACAGAGAACGTCTTCTTAGTCCAAGAGACAAACCTTGGGTTGGAGCTCCGGTTCGTGACTTGTTGACCTTAGACAAGAACTTTGATCCGTACGGTCAAAACATCGGAACCGTTGCTCGAGACAGTTTCTTCGTGACCGACGAGTCTTTGGACCGGTTCAAGGCGTATTTACTCGAGAAATCGGGTTTGAATTTCACTACATTTGAAGCTCTTGGTGCTTACATTTGGCGTGCAAAGTAAGTAAAACTAAACAATATGTTAATTTCGTGTCGGAATTCTTGATTTGTAACAAGAAATCTACGAAATTTCTCAGGGTACGAGCTGCGAAGATTGGAGAAGAAGAGAATGTGAAGTATGTGTATGCGATAAATATAAGGAGATTGATGAATCCACCTTTATCTAAAGGCTATTGGGGAAATGGATGTGTGCCAATGTATGCTCAGCTGAAAGCTGGAGAACTTGTAGAGCAACCGATTTGGAAAACCGCGGAGCTGATAAAACAGAGTAAATCCAATGCGAGTGATGAATACGTACGCTCGTTTATCGATTTCCAAGAGCTGCACCACAAAGATGGAATCAATGCCGGTACAGGAGTGACTGGATTCACGGACTGGCGATACTTAGGGCATTCGACTATTGATTTCGGATGGGGAGGACCGGTGACGGTTTTGCCATTATCAAACAAGTTGCTCGGAAGCATGGAACCGTGTTTTTTCTTACCGTATTCGACTGATTCTGCAGCAGCAACCAAAAAGGACAGTGGGTTTAAGGTTTTGGTGAATCTACGCGAATCTGCAATGGCCGAGTTCAAGGAGGCCATGGAAAAGTTTCACAAGGGCGAGTATGCACTGTCTTGATTACCGTCGAAGCAACCTCTATACACGCAAACGCAAAATAATCAACCATTTGTATAACTTTTGGTTTCATCACATAACAAATGTTTTTGAGCTCGTTGTATTTGATTTGAAGAGCATGAGAGAAGCCTTTGATGTATGTTTCATAATATCAATTCTGTATCAAAAATGTGTACCAAACCAAAAAGCCAGACAAATCTGAGGCTCTGATTCGAATATTTTCATTGAGCTTTCTCGGCACTGATCCAACTACGACCGATGTTTTTAGATATCTTTCGAGCTTTCATCAGCTCCCGGATCTTGCTCACATTTTCCCATTTACCAGCAGAAGCTAAAACATTAGATAATGCTAAATAAGCTCCAGGTCTTTTGTCAGCATTTAGTTTGAAAAGCTCAGTCGCGGCTATGTTTGCGAGGTCCACATCACCGTGAAGTTGACAAGAGCTCAGAAGAGCAGCCCAAACATCCGAGTTAGGCCTTTGCGGCATCGCTCTAACGAATTCAAAAGCTTTTTTCAAATCTCCAGCGCGTCCGATGAGATCAACCATACAAGCATAGTGTTCCATCTTTGGTTTCATAGAATAATCTCTCTGCATACTCTCGAATATCTCATAGCCTTTCTCAACTAATCCAGAATGCGAACACGCAGAGAGAGCTCCGAGAAAGGTTACGTAATTCGGTTCTATATGAAATTCCTTCATTTTACCGAAAAGTTCGAGTGCTTCCTCGGGATTCCCGTTCTTTCCATATCCATCGATCATCGAAGTCCACGAAAACACGTTCTTCTCTTGCATTTGGTCAAAGACTCTTCTTGCATCGTAAATTCCTCCGCATTTGGCGTACATGTCTACCAAAGAGCTTCCCATTTTGATATGTGTATAGACTTCAGTCTTCGTAATCTGCGCGTGCACTTGCTGACCAACTTCATGAGACGTCAAAACCGAACACGCTCCAATCACGCTAGCGAAAGACGAAATATTCGGACGGAAACCGTCTCGTTGCATCAAAATATACATGTCAACAGCTCTCTTAGCCGTCTCCGCTGATCGGCTTAAACCTTCCACCATAGCATTATAAACTACAATATCTTTCACTTTCGTTGCATTGAATATCTCTTCCGCAT
>OY755206.1:36908009-36913009 GCA_963576765.1 Draba incana
ATGCTGCCAATTTTTCCAAGACACAACTGCAGAAGTGAAAAGAACAAAGCCTAAAACCGGTGTGTACGTTTCAACAACAGATATGCATTGACTGAGTTAATCAACAACCGGGCATTTGGTCTAGTGTTCTCGCTTTGGGTGCGAGAGGTCCCGAGTTCGATTCTCGGAATGCCCCCATTGACTTTTTGTAAGAAAAAGTTTCTAAATGCCAGCTAACCTTTCATCAATATTAAATTACAGGCAATCCACACTGATAAACCCTGAAAGTCAACTAATAGAACTGTTCCCGAGTTTGAGCCTTGTAATGCCAACTTAAAAATTTATTAGTATAATCTAGATGCAATCCTAATTTTTTCACAGATCTTGTTCAACGACTACAAACCATATATTTTTCTTTCATTTCAGCAAGAGAGAAAGAAAACGTAAACCACCTTAATTTCATTATTAAGTGCATTATGCAGAGAGAAAAGAAGAAAAAGGCATACCGCAGTTTAGCGTCCAATCTTTTTAACTAGTAAACTTCATGCAGTGAAGGCCGGCACGATTTATAAGCTGTACGGCTCATCAAGATATTCATCAAGACTGAGCTGCAGAAACTGCACAAGAATCCTGATTAAGCATCTAACGGAAAAGCAAAGAGAAGTAGCAGTTATCGTAAAGAAAGAAAGAATGCAAATAGATGGCATTAACTAAACAACGTTAACAAACAGGGCATTTGGTCTAGTGGTATGATTCTCGCTTTGGGTGCGAGAGGTCCCGAGTTCGATTCTCGGAATGCCCCGTTGACATTTTTCTTCGTAAATGTTTATAAACCATAGTGAGTAATGTATGTCCAAACAGGTGTATATTTTTTCGGCTTCATTGCAAACCATACATTTCAAATGCTGTTCCAGCTAAAAACTATAAAATATGGATTCAGGAAATGGCTATATACAATCATGATAAAGTCAAATATTTAGTCAAACAAGATCATGAAGCCAATTAAAAAATGTAGGACGAGAATAAGAACATCCTCTTCTAACTATTTTTCAGTGGACGAGGTTTGAACAGCTGGGCAATATTTAACTGGGGCATTTCAATACAGGGCACAATATCAACTAGAAATCTAATTTTTAGCAAAAAAATGCAAATGATCATTCCATTGGAACTTCAGTTGAAAGAGATCTCACAGATTAGATCCAGGAACATTCTACAAAGACTAAACAATCTAGTAAAAGTCAACTAAGAGAACTAGATCCACATATGATCAAACCTTAAACATGTTAACTAAACTGCTTAACAACAGGGCATTTGGTCTAGTGGTATGATTCTCGCTTAGGGTGCGAGAGGTCCCGAGTTCAATTCTCGGAATGCCCCCTGACGTTTTCCAAACTTTTGGTTCTAAAATTCTCATAAAAAGGGGAAGGAAACAAAGAGAATGCTTTAAATGAATAACACCAACAAACGGGCATTTGGTCTAGTGGTATGATTCTCGCTTTGGGTGCGAGAGGTCCCGAGTTCGATTCTCGGAATGCCCCTTTGACTTTTTTATAATTGTGTTCTAGAGTGCATAAACTTAAATCTCAGCAAAGATATGACCACTAACACATACACGTATGCTGGTCGAACATTCAAGGGTACAATGACTAAGGCTCTGCTCAATAAACATATGACCATTATCTCCTGTTATGTAGTCATTAGTTAAAGAAGTGGATCAAATACTTTTTCACCTATGTACTCTCTCATATGATCTCCAATTCTCATCCTTGAAAAATTACTTATCAAACACTGATCATTAAAGAACACTACAAAGGGTGCCTCAAACACATCTTTCACTTCTGCAGGAATTTTTTATGGATTGAAAGCTTTTTGATCACCTAAAAATGCTACCAGACAAATTACACTAGGAGATACTACAATAGAAAAACAGACGCTGACAAGAAGAACAGTTCCTGCAGAGATTCTCAAGTCAACTGATAGATCTAGATCTAAAATGTAGCTTTCTTTTTAGATTATCTAACCAAGTAAACATTTTCTCATCAGATTCATGAATCAAATAGAAGAGTTTGTATTTAAACTATCTATCTGTTCCCAACTATATCAAGAATCAACCCCTCAAAAGGAAAAGTTAGGCGTGTAAATTTCCTGTTAAAAAGAGACAACAATGAAATACTTGAATAGAACTAAATAAACAAACGGGCATTTGGCCTAAAACCTAACTGCAAGACACAACTGCAGGACATGAAAAGAACAAAGCTTAAAACCGGTGTCTACGTTTCAACAACAGATATGCATTGTCTGAGTTAATCAACAACCGGGCATTTGGTCTAGTGGTATGATTCTCGCTTTGGGTGCGAGAGGTCCCGAGTTCGATTCTCGGAATGCCCCCTTGACTTTTTTTGGAAGTCTATTGCAAATGCCAGGTGAGAACTATCATAGAACAAACAATTCTTTAATGCATGAGTTGTCCACACATGCATTTCCCTTCAATTTTCAAAAAGGAAATCTCAGAAAACAATTTCACACCAAGACTTTGGTATAAACAGCTGAAATGCATGTAACAGAATGAGAATCACAATGCACCAAGACACAACTGCCTCTCAATGTGCAGCAAGAAAGCACTTTCTATATAGCGGATTGATCTGAGAACATCGCTAGCTTAACGCTGCCAATTTCTCCAAGATAGGACAGTTATAAAAAGAACAAAGCCTAACTGGTGTCTGCGTTTCAACAACAGTTATGAATTTACTGAGTTAATCAACAACCGGGCATTTGGTCTAGTGGTATGATTTTCGCTTTGGGTGCGAGAGGTCCCGAGTTCGATTCTCGGAATGCCCCCATTGACTTTTGGTAAGAAAAAGGTTCTAAATGCCCCATTGACCTTTTTGGAAAACTATTTTTATGTGCTAGATGAGAACACTACCATATGGAACAAACCTGTTTTTACTGCATGAATTGTCACAGATAATTTTCAACAACTACAGCAAGATCATAAAGACAATTGCAAATGTAGGATGAGATATACAACTGTACAAGCATTAGGTTTGCACAATTGGACCGATACTTAATTGGAATATATCCAGACAAGGTACAACACAAACCAGAGAGTCAGTTTTAACCAAAATGCAAATCATCATGTCATTAAAAACTTAGTTGAAACAGATCTCATAGATTAGATCTATGAACCTCCTACTACATATTTATTTAGTAAAAGTCAACTAAGAAAACAGAGATCAAAATACTACCAAATCTTTAACGTTCAAACTAAAGAACTTAACAACAGGGCATTTGGTCTAGTGGTATGATTCTCGCTTAGGGTGCGAGAGGTCCCGAGTTCAATTCTCGGAATGCCCCGTTGACTTCTCTATATTTTTTGCTCAAAAATACATTCAAATAGGGGAAGGAAACAAAGAGAATGCTTTTGAACAAAAAACACCAATAACTATCATAGAACAAACTATTTTGCAGTGCATGAGTTGCCACTTGCATTTCCTTCAACTTTTAGAAAGCGTATCTCAGAAAACAATTCCACACTATGACTTTTGGTATAAACAGCTGAAATGCATGCAACAGAATGACAATCACAATGCACCTTGACTCACATGTGCAGGAAGATAACAGCTGAAATGCATGCAACAGATTGATCAGAACACATGGCTAGCTAAATGCAGCCAATTTCTCCAAGACATAACTCCAGGAAGTGAAAAGAACAAAGTCTAAAACCGGTGTCTACGTTTCAACTACAGTTATGCATTGACTGAGTTAATCAGCAACCGGGCATTTGGTCTAGTGGTATGATTCTCGCTTTGGGTGCGAGAGGTCCCGAGTTCGATTCTCGGAATGCCCCCATTGACTTCTATTTTTTTATGTAGATGGTCTAAATTCCAGCAGAAAAGTTCTTCGAAAATCAGGTTTTTATTCTAGTCTTACATTTTGCATAGATTTTGTTCCAACTGAGGACCATCTAATAATTACCGTTTCATTTCAGCAAGAGAAAATAAATCAAAAACCCACCTTAAAGTTTCATAATAGGTGCTAAATGCAATGGAAAAGAAGAGCATACCGCTGTTTCAAATCCAATCAATAAATCTTCTTTTAACTTGTTACTTCATATAGGGAAGATGAACATGTTTTGTATGCTCCAGAAACACCAAACGAATAGCGATTATGTTTGAATTTTTTTAAGGTATTATCTCTAAATGCCAGTAAAAGATTACCTAGAAAAATTTAATCCTAGATTCCCCCATTCTTCAAAGATATTTCTATAAAGGTGGACCATATCTTTGGCTTTCATTTTCGCAAGAGAAAATTAGAAACAGAGACCGGCTTAAACCTTCATTATTAAGTGCATAATGAAAAGGAAAAGAAGAATGTACCATTGTTTCATGTCCAACAAATATATCTTCTTGACCATTAAACTTCATATAGGTAGGACAGTCATGTTTTGTAAGCTTCTGGATTCAAGAATGAGCTGCAGAACAGAAAAAGAATCATGATTAAGCATATAAAATAAAAGCAAAGGGGAGCAACAAATCCCATGGAGAATACAAACTCAAGGCAATCACTGAACATCATAAGAAACAGAGCAATTGAGCTACGGGTAAGATTCACATTTAGCACGGGAAAATCAGAGACAATGTCCCAATACGAATTTATTGATAATCACAATGCACTTTTGCTTTCGCAAACAATGACTTACATAAGCAACAAAAAAACACTCATTTGGTCTCGTGACAGAGTTTGCGCCATTTACTTTCTAAAAAAAAAAATTCACATGATCCAGTATAAACTATCACATCATGAATTCTTTCTTTGGTGCTTAATATTCCACAGGCTACGTTCACAAAAACCACAACAACAACATTCTCTAAAAGCAGTAGATTTCTAGACAGCACAGAGCTTATGCGAGGTGCTGTCTCAATTGCTATGGAATCATAAGCCTAAACGCCAGTTCAGAATTACTATAATGTAGTTGAGAGAGGTCCCTGCTTCTATTCTAAGACTACCAATTCACTGAGTAT